>VZTN01028497.1:144534-157580 GCA_013400515.1 Erpornis zantholeuca
GGCTCGGGGCTGCCCCGGCCAGCGGCCCCCGCCCCCGGCTCCCCCCGGGCCGGCCTCCCGTCCCCTCGCAAGTGCTAATTGCGGCTCTGAGCTGGCTCCTCTGGATTTGGGTCCCTCGGAGGGCTCTGCGCGGGAGGACACGTCACGGATACATTATCCCCTCCCCTCTCGAGGCTCTCCTGGCTTTCTGCAGCCTTTGCTAAAGAATTAACCGAGAGGTCCACTTCAGAGCTCCTTCTGGCCCTGGGAAAAAAAAAATTAAAAAAAAAAAAAAAAGGCGAGGAAAGAAAAGGGAAAAAAAAAAAAAAAAAAAAGCGGAGATATCGGTGCTTTCAGACGAGGAGCCTGGCGGCTGTGATTTCCGAGAGGAGGGGAATTTTACCTTCGATCCTTGCCGAATGGTGAGGATCGCTGCTTGTTGCGGGAGGTGAATGAAGCAAACCCTCCCCTTGCCTTTGAAAGGCATGTCTCTGCCAAAGAGCCACCGCTTCGCTCTTGAAACCCGTGACAAATAAAAAAGAAACAGAAAAAAAAAAAACAAAACAAAAAAAAGAACGAAAAAGAGAAAGGATTCCTATCTTGCAAATTCTTTTTCTTTAAAAGGAGGGAAAAATCAAAAAACTAACCAATAAATAAAAGCGACAAAAATCAATCCCGCGCCTCTGCCAGCGCTCGGACTTGTTTGGAAAGAGACAACGCTGAAGTGGCACTGGTCCCGAGGAAAACGGATCCTTTAATTTGACTCCGCATGAGAAGCACATTTGGAGCCGGGCGCAGCGGCCGCAGCGGCAGGAGCAGCCCCCNCCGCCGATTTCGGAGCACTCCAGCCATCAGCCGCACCGGCTTTGACTTTGGCTCGGCGGGGAGCTCGTCGTGTCCTCGGCATCTCGGGCTCCGGGGCCAGATCGTTTTGCACTTCGTTCAACGAGCAGCGAGGTCCTTCGGTTCCTTTTTTTTTTTTTTTTTTTTTTAAGAGACAAAATGTCCAAAAATGGTTCAGCCTACTTAGCCCAATGATTTCTTGCATGTAAGCTCTATTTTGTTTCTTTTTTTCCTCTCTTTTTTTTTTTTTATTTTTGTTTTTTAATTTTCAATTTTGGACGGGGAAGGATCGAGTAGAAAAACTCGTTCGGTGAAGGGAACCCAGGGCTTTGCTCCCCGTTTTGAGGAGAAGATCAAGATCCGATTCCCAGCTGCACGCAGAGGACGAAGGTTGCCGTGGGTCTTTCAGTCTGGGTTTCGAAGCCCTCGCTACTGCAGGGTCAGAGCAGAACTGCCTTCCCCGAGCGGCTTTCCTGTCCTGCTTGTGGCTCAGACATCGCCTCCCCCCTCCTCGCACCCTTTCTGTCGGTGCTGTTTTTGTTTGGTTGGTTTGGCTTTTTTTTCCCTCCCCTTTTTTGTCCTTTTTTTTTTTCCCCCTCCGTTTATTATTATTATTTTTTAATTATTTGATTTGATTTGGGTAAATTCCTTTCCTTAAACGAAAATATTGACTCTGCAGTCGAAATCCATGCCCCCTGCCATTCGGAAGAATCGGGTCTAATATGCCAGTGACATCCCCGCCTTGCAGCAGTCGCGATGAAGGAAAAATCCAAGAACGCGGCAAAGACTAGACGGGAAAAAGAAAATGGAGAATTCTACGAACTGGCCAAACTGCTGCCCCTGCCCTCGGCCATCACCTCGCAGCTGGACAAGGCGTCCATCATCCGCCTCACCACCAGCTACCTGAAAATGCGAGCCGTCTTCCCCGAAGGTAAAACCACCCCCGGGGCTCCGGGAGCCCGCACGGGAGGGACGGGGAGGCACCGAGGCAGAGCGAGGAGAGGGTGCCGGGGTGGGCATGACCCCATGGGCGTCCTGGCAGGAGGGAGGGGATGCCTGCAAGGGTCTCAGAACCGGTGGAGAGCGAGCGGGGATTGAGGGAAAAGCCGCCGGGCTGGGAACGAGTGTGCCCTGGAAGAGGAGGCAGCGCTGCGCTGCCCCAAAGCCGGCGGAGGCAGAGCCAGCCGGTTCAGCCTCTCTTTCTCCCCCTCCTTCTCTGCTGCCGGTTCGGCTCCGTTTGCTCGGGGGGACCGTGCTGATGAGAACGGGCTCGGTTCGTGTCTGCAGCCCCGGAGCAGCCCGCGGGCCCCCGGGGATGGCCCCTGGGCACGGCGCTTCCCGTCCAGGCACGGCCTCGGGGAGCGAAAACTGTGTGGTTGTTATTATTATTTTGTTTTGGTTGGAGTTTGCCGAAGCTAGGGAAGCAGGCCGGGAATGAAGGCGCGGCAGCTTCGCAGCGAGGCCCCGCGCCTTCTCCTGGGGCCGGGGACGGAGGGGAAGGAGGGTCCGAGCCCAGCCCGGCCTCAGCGGGGCCGGGACCCCTCTGCTCCCCGGCCTGGGCTGCGCCTCTTCTCGGGGACACCCAGCAGAGAGTGGCACCGATCTCTCCTTCCCGCAGGGTTTGGGGAAAATCTGTCCCCGGGGAGCCTCTCACCTTCCCCCCGAGCGCCCTTGGGGCCGCCCGGGGCGAGGGGAGGCTGCGGGCCGGTAGCCGTGGGGAGCCGCCGGCCTCCCGTGCTGTCCGTGCGGCCGCTGAGCTGATGGGAGCCGTGGAATGAAGCGCTGGTCAGTGCCTGCGGGTGGCTAAATAAAGCCCAGCTCCCCCTCTTTGTCATTTGTTTGTGCCTCTCCGGACTGGGAGCAGGGTGAAGGAATTAGCAAATTCCGCGGTGGAAGGTCTGCTCTCCGTCGCGGTTTCTAAGGAGCTTTATTAAAAGGCTAAAAAGAAAAATACGACCAAAAATAAAACAGGGGGAGGGGGGGTGCGGAATAAAACCCCGACCCGAGCAAAGCTTACCGTTGTGGCCATTTAATTGAGAAATTTCGGGAGCACGGAGCAGCCGTGCTATGGAAAACCAGGGCTCCTTTAGCGTGCGCTCCCGAGGCACGGAGCGAGGGAAGCGAGGCGCTGCTCCGCCGCGTTTTCCAGCCATTATTCCCCACCGGGAAATTTTCCCGAGGAGAAATAGAGCGTCGTAATTTCGAGGGGTGTCACTCGCCGGCCGTGCCTAGGGAACGTGTCCCCGAACGCCTTTGATTTAGGAGGGAGGAAAAACGGCACGTTTCGAGATGCTGCTGGATGCGTCCCGGCTTTTCCAGCCCTGCTGATCTTCAAGAGCAACGAGACGACCCCGAGAGCAGGTTTATACCCACAGCTCGGGTGTGTTTTATGTGTCTGTCTTCCCTAAACAGGCCGGGCGTGCGCTTCCGCACACTCTGCTTATTAAGGGCAACGTTTAAATGCATACAGCGAATTCCTGATCTTTCATCGTCTTAAGTACGGGTGGAAATACATTTAAAACCAAAGCTTTGCATCCAGGGATGACAGGCCGGGGGAATTACCGCCTCCGGTCCCCGAGCCCTGCGTTTAGTGCCTGGGAGGGTGGAGGGGAAAGGGGGGAGCCGGAGAGAGGAGGCTGCGGGCAGTGCAGGACTTTTTTTGGGGGGGGTTCTTCCACACAGTCCCGCGTTACCCAAATTCCCTCTCCCTCGGGATTTGCCCATGGAAGGAGAGGAGGGGGAGTCCCCATCCGTCCGTCCGTCCTCCTGTCTGTCCTCCCTTCCCCCCTCCTCATATTCGGCTACTGGTTTCCAGTTGGCTTTACTGGGAGGGGAAACGGGGAGTGCAACAGCCCGGAAAGGCTTCCCAGCTTAAATCCTGCGGCAGCGAGGGCTGGGGAAAGAGCCCCGTGGAGACGGTGGGACCCGATGGGTGCGGGGCACCCTCACCCGAGATCCTGGGGCGTGAAATAAAGGGGGGCATGTACCAGGCCACCTCTCCAGCCCCGGTCTCTGCTCCCGGGGCAGCCGCGATGCGCTCCCACCGGAGCTGTTCCCGGAGCGGGGACACAGCACCCAGGGAGTTGTCCCCGGAGCGGGGACACAGCACCTCGGGAGTTGTCCCTGGAGCGGGGACCCAGCACCCAGGGAGTTGTCCCTGGAGCGGGGGCCCAGCACCCAGGGAGTTGTCCCCGGAGCGGGGACCCAACACCTCGGGAGTTGTCCCCGGAGCGGGGACCCAGCACCCCGGGCTGCCCTAGCCGTCACCCTGTAAGGCTTAAAGGGATGGCAGAGCGGGGGGGAACAGGTCTGAGACGCCACGAGACGCGTGCTAGGCCCGGACTAGCTGCGGCCAGCGCGACCAGAAACGTTGTTCAGCTGCAGACCTGGCTTCCAGCTCTGTCTAGACTGGAGGGGAAGAGAGACGGAGAGAGAGGGGGCTGTGTTTATAAAGCCCTCGGTGGATGGCTTCCCCCCCCCTTATTTCCATAGTTTAGGAAAAGTTGGAGACCCTCAGCGAGGTGCCTGATCCCAGCGCTCCCACAGGGCTTGTCAGGGGCTCGGGACAGGTCTCCTGCTCAGCCCGGCCAGGCTTTTCCCGAAGATGGACTGAACGCGCAGCAGAGCCCGGTCAGACTCCGAGCAGCGAGAGTGAAAGGGAATTTCTACCCCAGCTCCTTTCGCCCTCGCGGTGCAAGCCCTGGAAGGGACAGATTTGTGCTCCGATATCCCAGACTGTGCCCTGCGGTATCGCTGCGACCTTGAGATTCAGGAGTTAAAGTCAGGACACAGCAGCCTCCAGCCTCCCCCGCGCTCCCACTCTTCTCTCGTGTTTGGATTTTTGTTGTTGTTGTTGTTGTTGTTGTTGTTGCCACGGCTTTGTTACTGTAAAACAAAAATACACCACGAGTCGTCTTCTGTCTCGGCCGTCAGAATTCTTTATTTTCATTTTTATTTTGAAAAGGAACTAATGAAAGAAAAAGAAGCGAGGATGAATTGCGTTTAAAAAACCGCGATTCTCTGTCCCCCGGTTATGGCAGATTGGTTAAATCGTCACCCTCTCCCTCCCCCATCCCCTCGCAGTATCCAAAACCGATTATAAAATTGGACATTTGTGGTTGTTTGAACCGGACGGGAGCTAGCTAATTAATATGCGACCCAAAATATAATGTGCGCAATAGGAAATAATCCGAACAAACTGTCTGAGGGGTAGATCTCAGACCTTCCTTATTCCGAGAGGCAGACAATAGAAATTACTAGGAATATTCACAGTCTTCGGTCCCCATTTAAAATATACGAATTGTATATTTTTTTAAAAAATCGCGAATCGCGGCTATTTCGTCTGATTGTCACACGCGCTCGCCGAAGGTTCATTAATGAATTAAATAAATAAATAAAGAGCGAGGCGTGAGTAATCCCTTTTGGAGAGCCAGCCCCTATTGTACTAACCACTAATAGTGACATTAAAGGTCTCACTAAAACAAAAGTGCTTTATTTTTAGCGTTTTCCCGGGGCCGTTCCCAGGCGGCCGGAGCCGGTGGCCCCGCGGTGCGGGGTCGGGGCGGGGACGAGCGGCGAGGTCGCTCCGGTGTCTCCCGGCCGGAGAGGAGGGGGGAGGCGAGAGGGAGAGAAGAAGGGCGGGGGTCACTGCCGTGGGAGCTCTGGGTCTGCCCGTGACCTCCCTGTCTATAGGACGCGCGCTTTGGGGCCTCTTAATGCGATCTGGAGGGTTTGGCTCGGCGGGGAGAGCCGGGTTTGTGCGGGTGTCCTGGGGGNTCTTGATTTTTACGCCCAGCCCTCGGCCGCTTTCCCGGCCGGTGACGCTGAGCCCGCAGAGAGAATCCCGCACATCCCTGCCCAGCTCCGCTCCTTCCCAAAGCGCTCCTGACCTGGGAGCTTCCCCCCCGCTCTCAGAGCTTCCCCTGGCCGGGCCCGGGCGTTCCCCGCGGGCTCCAGAGCCATCGCGTCCCCCGGGATCCAGCGATGCCCTCGGGGCTGAGACTCCTCGTCCTGGATGGGGCTCAGGGCGAGGTGTCAGCGCTGCCCTCGCCCCTCTGCCTCCCCCTCCTCACGGGGTGACAGCAGAGCCTCGGACCTCGCCTCAACGAGGGGCACAAAGCTCGGTGGAGTTCAGGGACCTCCCCCCTGCAATTTCCTCGGGGCTCTCCCTGCCGGGGGAGGCACAACCGCGCTGGGGGAAACCCAAAAACCAGGATTGGCGGCCAAGCCCCGAGGCTTGTCGCTGTCCCGAGGTTCCTTGTGAAGGGTGGGGGACCCTGCGCTCCGGGGGAGCCGGGGAACAGCCGAGCAGACACAAAGGAAATACTCCAAGTTACAGGGCAACCCGATACTTAACATAATACATCGCCAAGTGATTCTTTTAGCAGAATCCCGAGCTGAAAAGCTACCGGGCTTTCAAATGTGTGTGTGTGTGGACGAAGGTGGGAGTTGTTCCCAAATATTTCTAGATCTCATTACAGTTTCACTCACTCCGCTGCCTCCCTGGAAACTGGGAAATGGTACAAAGTCAGCGCTGAGGTACTTTGAGAAACAGCCAGGGATGTCAAAAGGCGGAGGGGGATTTTGTCCGTGTTTGCCACAGGGAGGGGGACGCCTTGGCACGAAAATCCCCCCGGTTTTCAACGGCAGCAGCAGCCAGAATGTTGGGGTGCTGGTGTAAAACCCCCCTGTGGCTCCGGGCCGGCGGTGTGGGAGCCGGAGCTGCCGCCCGGTGCCCGGAGGGGTCCGGCGGGCACAGCTGCGCTCGGGGCCGGTGGTTTCCCTGCCAGGCATCCCTGTCCTGCACGGCCCCGGGCCCGGCGGGGACAGACAGCGGCACAAACACCAGGAAAAGCCGGGCAGACGAGGAGAGAGGCTCATCTCCCCCATGTTTGCCGGCGGCGAAGTGCCAGAAAAGAGAAGGTTGAGCCTCGGGCTGGAGAGTCACCCTCCCGCCGGCGGCCCTGGGCCGTGCCAGCTCCCGCTGAACCCAGCCCCGGCTTTCCGGGCTTTCCGCTGCCCAATCCCCCCGGGTCGCTGGATCTGGATGATCCCTGAGCCTCTAGCACGGCAGAGGAGCCGCGCTCGGGGCCAGGCCACCCCCACGGCTGCTCCCGGTGTTTGCGGGGAGGATGCTCCAGCTGGGAATTCCACCAGCAGGGAATTCTCTCTGCGGCCCAGGTAATCCCTGCTGCGAAGGGGACGTTTGGAAATGTTTCCTTCCAAAGGAGCCGTCGGGTGACAAAGCCCTGTGGGACACCCGGCAGCTCTCCCAGACAGAGATCCCTTCCCATCCCAGCAAAATCCCATCCCGATGGGAGGATCGCTGTGTATCGGCAGCGATTTTGGCCTCGCTCCAGGTCAGTGAGCGAATTTGTGCATTATTTACTGGCCGGGCAGGAGCAGCCCGAAGGAGCCCATGGCATCCATGTGTTTAGAGGACGCGTTTGCAAATCTCTCGGAGGAGAAGTTAATGGGCGTTTTAGTCCTTTATTCCAATGTAAGGTTTTATTCGTTTCGTTTTCACCTTTAAAGCGATCTGCTGGCGGATTAAATGATAAAATCACCGGCTTTAAAATAAGCTCAGACGAATGCCAGGCTGATCCACCGAACGTGTTTACGTCTGATGCGCGTTCGCGACTGCGACTCCGATTTAAAATTCCAAAGGGAGCAAATCCGAGCAAGCGATTTTTTTTTTTTTTTTTTCAGTCAGATCTAGGAAAGAACCTCAAAACTTGTGCAGGTTTTGGGGGATGCTGCGAAAGGACAGGACGGAGCGAATTGTCTCGCAAGGGGTGTCTCGTTTTTGGAGAGCTTCGTGCGAGCTCAAGAAATAAATCTGCTTCGTCTTTCGGAGTGTAAGAGCTCAGGGCAGCTTTTACACCGCTGTGTGTGACTCCTTTTGCAGGGCTGCGGTCTCATATTTCGAGATTTGTAATTAGGAAATCGAAATAAAGGCAAACTTCGCGGCAACAGGGACAAGACTCTGGAGTTTGCATTGGTTGCCGTCTCGGGGAAGAAACTGCAGGATGGCTCCGCGATTCCTAAACTTTTCTCCCCAGGCGATAAAGAGTTTCATCAGAAGGGACATTTTGACGAGTGTCTGGAAGTTTAGGAGCCTTTTCCAAGCGGAGAATTGGGAAAGGGCGGAGAAAAGCGCGAGTTTTCGTTTGGCTCTTCCGAGCAGATTCCCCAGTGCTTCTCTCGGAGCAGGGAAGGTGTCCTTCCCCTTCCCACAGCCACCCGCTGAGAATTCCCGCAGTTTGGAGATACCCGGAGGGATGGACATGCAGACCCCGCTTTTTGGGGTGCTGCTATTGCCTTGGGACGGCGGAAAGAAGGCGTCAGGACCGGTCGAAGTCCCCGGTGTCCCCTGCCTGGCGTGGGAAGCTCCTTAGTGCTTTCCCGGAGGGAGCGGGACATGGAGCCAGGCTCCGCTGGCACCGGGAAGGGAATCAAAACTCTGGGAAAAGCAGACGAGTCCTGCCCGCCGCCTCCCGTCCCTCCGGTGGGAGACCCTGCCCATCCCAAGGGGTGCCCCGAGAGCGCAGAGAAATCCCTCAGCATTTAGGGCGTTCAGGTGATCAAAGACCAGGTTTAGGTGGCCAAAGCACACGTGTGGGGGGGACAGGAGGGGCGTTCGGAATCACGGAGCTGGAGCTCAGGGCAGGAATTTCTGCCAACTTTTCCCTGCCGTTCCCGAGCCGAACGGGGCTCCCAGAGCAGCCGGGAGCGGGGAGGTTTATTTGGAAGCACCTGGGCTGCGAGAGGGCACCGGAGGGGGAGAACACGGGGCTCGGTTTCATAGCTGTGCATCCGTGAGCCGGGGAGATTGAGGAATTCCAGGCTGGCAGCACCGAATCCCCGCCGTCCATCCAGGGCCACCGGCCCTTCCCCAGCGCCCTCCGGGCTCCGCGGCCTCCCCGAAGCCGAGGGTTGGCGTTTCTCTCCAAAAATGAGGCACTGAAGGGATGCGGTCGCGCCCTTCCCTTCCCTTCCATCCCTTGCCGGCAGTGGCCCCTCTGCCACCAGGTGCCCACAGGAGTGCCCAGCTCTTGGCCTGGCACGGGGGAGGTCTCGGCTCCACCGGGGAGCTGCTGAAAGGCTTCTTTTCACCGAGGAAGCGAAAAACAAACAAACGAACCAATGAAGACGCAAATTCCTGCCCCTCCTCGCCCCAAGGCAGCTCCACCAGAAAGCTTCCACTGTCACCAGGGCGGTGTCGGGCCCTGGGCTCGGGCTGTGGGGTCAGGGCTCCATGGGGCCGGGGGGGCAAGCGGTGTCGGTGCCGCAGGTGAAGGGGCGGTCGGGGCAGTTCATCCCCGATCGAGCTCCTCTTTAACCTCCTCATCCTCCTCCCCGGGCAGCTCGGGGGTGGTCGCTCACGGGGACGGTGCCGCTGCAAGGACGGGCCGGGCCCGGCGGGCGATGGGAGAGGCTGCGGGCGATGGGAGAGGCTGCGGGAGATGGGAGAGGCTGCGGGCGATGGGAGAGGCTGAGGCCGCCGCGTCCCTGGGGCCTCTCCGGGGAGGCAGAAAGCGCATCCGCGGGGATGCTCTGCTCCAGAAAAAGAACAATTCCCTCCCAAAGCCCGCGTGTAGAAGAGACTCAGCCTTTCCCATCTGCAGGCCCGCGCCCCGCGGGAGAAGGGGGAGCAGGGGCAGCTCAGGTCCCGCTCGGGAGGACAGGACTGACCCGGCTCCGCTTCCTGCTCTAACCAGATCCGTTTTTCCTTTGCAGGTCTGGGAGACGCCTGGGGACAGCCGAGCAGGATCGGGCCCTTGGATAACGTGGCCATGGAGCTCGGATCCCACTTGCTTCAGGTAGTGGACGCCTTCCTCCTCCCTTACGCGCTGCGCGTGGGAAACCTGGGGTTGAGGTGTTGTCTCTCCTCCTCCTTTTCCTCCTCTTCCTCCTCCTCCTCCTCCACTTGCTCTTCACCCCCACACCACGACAGGAGCTTGGCTGAAGCCTTCACCTCATTCCCGAGCCTCGCCGGGCTGGGAGAGCAGAAAAAACAGAGACACCAACCACTTGTATTCCCATTATTTTATTTTTTCGCCTTTGATATTGGCAGGCGCAAGAGGCGCTCACCCCTCTCTGTGCACGCCGAGGCTCTCCCAGCCCTAAAAGTGCCGGGGATGTCCCCAGGAATCCCCCGGAGCAGGAGATCGGTGGGAGAGGAAAGCCGGGAGGGAGCGCAGGGCTCCCGAGGGGGGAGAACACCCGGATTTGGGTCTCCCTTGGACTTTAGCACCTGAAAATGCCCTTGCTCACAATCCCGGTGATCTGCTCTGGAATTCCTCCGAATTCAGAGTTTAAGAAGTCGTAGCCGGGGCGAGCGTGCCAGCGGGAGGGGAAAAAAAAAAATTAAATTGCGTTAAACTCCATTAAAAAAAAAAAATAAAATAAAATAGGTGAACTTAAGGCAGCGCGGGTTTTTCTCCCCCGGTTTTAAAGCGCCAGTAAACCATTTAACCATTTAACGGGAGGGTTTATTGCGGGAGGTGAATTCCTGGTCACAGACCCGGGGCTGTGCTTTCACTGTTTTCCCTCGGCTGGGGAGGAAAAAAAACTCCACAGAAAATCTCTGTTCGGGCTCCGCGGCCGCGCTGCCGCCGGCTCCGACCTTTGCAATGACGAGCGCAGTTATTTATATATTATATATATTATTATGCCACAGAGCATCAGCCTCTGTCCTGCGGGGAAAAAAGAGATTTTGGGAGGCACTCGCCGCACCCAGGCAATGGCAGAGCTCGAAATTATCTCCTGGGGAGGCATTTCCAGCCTTGGAATTTTTATTTCAAGTAGCTGATGTCTTCTCAGCTGTTTCAGAGTCCACCTGAAAATGCTGATTTAGTTCTGTAGAATGATCTATATGATAATATAATGTATATATTAAAATACAGACCGAGTGGTAGAAATCACTGTTGTTGTTTCTCCTGCTCCTCACTGGTTTTGTCTGGCATTAATTGAATTTGCACGAAATTAAATGCTGACCACCTGTAATTCTCATTTTACAGGTCACTTATTTCTGGGTGATGAATGCTAAAGGTTTTAATAAACCTGCATTTACTGCAAACCTTTTGGGTTTTTTTTTAATGGTTCTTAGACTGAAATTTTCCATGTGAATTTTCAGTTTCCTGTACATGAAATTTTGGGATGTGCTGCACTCACAGCAGCACTGACACAAGTTTATTAATGATACCTAAACTAAAGCAACTGCAAGACAACAGTGTTTAAAGCAAAATTATGGCTAAGGGTGCAATAATTTATTTCCCATTGTAATATTTCTACAAAATTTAATTTATGCTTAAAAAAAAAAAAAGGGAAAAAAAAAAAAAGCAAAGAGTAATCTGGTTTCAATTATATGTCTTTGAGTCATTAGTAGGCCAGAGAATAATTTGGAATATTTTCTTATTGGGGTGGCACTAAAGGTGCAGACAGGATTTTATTGCTTCTCTTCCAGTTCAGTGAATTTAAATGGATTAAAACAGGTGCTTGTTTTACCCAGAGTACTGTAAAAATTATTTTTCTCTTCCAAATACATTGTCCAGTGATATTCACATGTGAATATTCACTCATATTCTCATGGCATGTGTTGATGAAATCTTTCTACGCTGGGTAGAGACAACAGAGACTTTTTGATATCAGATACTTTTGAAAAAATGCCTGAAAATTGGCACTGAAAAAAATCAAAGGCCTCCCAAACTGAGAGGTTTTGTGTCCAAATCATGGCCAGTTTTGCTCAGCTTTACCACATGATTTATTTTTTTTTTCTTGTATCAATAATATCTGACTAAATCAAACCTCAGTTTTTACCCACACATGCAATATTTGCCTCCCAGCCAAGAAGAATTTGTAGGATTGGACCTCAAGTTTGCTTTAGTGGAGGTTTGCAGACTGCAAGAATAAAACATGATAAGCACAAATATCTCTCTTCAGGTGTGATAAAGTTTTGGATGCTGATTTTTTTATTTTTTTTTTTGCTGCTTTCTTTTTGGGTGTTCCCATGGATTCAGAGCAGAGAGCCCTCTGTTCAGAAAGGCATCATTGGAAATGCAGTCACATTTAAACACTGCTCGTGGTGCCATTAATTAAACTGCAAATAGCAGCGAGCTGGCTCTGCCAATTATGCCATAAAAAATGGCTCATGTAGGGCCTGACTTCCCCCTGAGCAGCACAGAGCTCAGGATTTGGGCTAAACACTAAAAAAAACCCTGAGCCAACAGCAAAACATTCTCTAAAAGTGGAGCAGCAAAGCTGCATCTGCAGGGGAATGAAGTGGATTTCTCAACATCCCTGAGTTTAAAGGGAGAAAATCAGATAAAAACTTTCTATTCCTTAAATTTTGCTCTTTGCTGCTGTTCAGTCACACAGCAAACATCCTCCCAAAGATCATTTTTATCCCTGTCAATGCTTTGAACTGATTTCTTGCTTCTTACCTTGTGCATTTCTCTTTTTTTTTTGCAGACTTTGGATGGCTTCGTTTTCGTCGTGGCATCCGATGGCAAAATAATGTACATTTCTGAAACAGCATCCGTGCACCTCGGCTTGTCCCAGGTATGGGGGGTGTGCTCTGACAGCTAAAGCAGAAATCAAATAAAATCAACCTGCAAAATCCAAATCTGGACCCTCACAGTGGCACCTTGCCTTTGTATAAAGTCATTTTTTCAGGGCTGTTTGAAGGTTTGGGGTTTTTTTTTTTTCTTCCTGAAAAAGGCCTTGGTAAAATACTGGAATTTCCTTGACTTGCCACCACATCACGGCTGTCTTTATATCTGTTCTTGTTCATTGTATTTTACTCCTCATTACCTTTCAGAAGGGCCATAAATAATATGATATTGCAAATTGCAGATCTAGGCAGGGCCTGAAACCCAAGCCCGGAGCAATGGGGCCGAAATAAAGCTCAGGATTGGAGTCTGGGAGCTTTAGATTGTGTGAGATATTGAGGCTGCCTATGAAAGGGAGAGGAAATCTGATGTGGAACAGGAGTTTTATGGTAAATGTGAAAAAAAAAAAAGGAAAAGGGGGGCAGATTTATGAGTGTTCACATGGAATTCAGGGTAGTTTTTCCTGAGTTTTTCCAGCTCAGTGGTCTTTTCAGTAAAGCGTTTTATATGGTTGTGATAGAACTCATAAAACTCAGTTTACTACTGTTCTGCACCAGAAGTATGAGGGGGTTTTATTGTTTTTTTTTTTCTTTCTTAGATGGACATTTCCAA
>VZTN01028497.1:163726-225001 GCA_013400515.1 Erpornis zantholeuca
GCTAAGCTATTTTGGGGAGCTCTGGGGATAAAAGAAACCCCCAGGGGAGCAGGAGAGGTTCTCTGGCCTTCCTTGACTCTAACAGAAAATGATCCAACTGCTTTTATTCCATGTCTTTCCCCAGGTGGAGCTCACTGGAAACAGCATTTACGAGTACATCCACCCCTCGGATCATGATGAGATGACTGCTGTCCTCACTGCTCACCAGCCTCTCCATCCTCACCTCCTGCAAGGTACTTGGCATTAAAATACAGTGAAAAAGACCAAAAAAACCCCACCCCAATCCCAGATTTGCAACCTGGAGCATCCCATGGATCTCTAGGTTCATATTTATCCTGTTTGAAGCTCGAATGGAGGAGGAGCAGGAGCTCAGAACTGTGATCTGGGATTTTGGGGTGCTGTACTAAAGGGAGTAAGGTACCCTAAATTCAATAATGCCTTTCATGGAGTCTGTGAAGCTCTAAACAGTTTTTTAGCTTTACCCCAGTGGCTGTTTTGTCTCTTTTATTTTGTCATCACTGCTGAGGCTGCAGAAAGCTCGTGGTGGCCTGGCTGTGCACACCTCAGCTGCGTGCCCTGAGTGAGAAAACAACTAAAAAAAACATCAGGTAATTGGAAAATTGGAGGGTATTTTTAGTATTTTTAAGACAACAGTTCAATTCAAAGCTTGGGCAAAAAACCAGACTTAAAACCCATCCGTGTAGGTAGAGCAGAAATGTGTTTGGTGAAGGACTTGGCTTTAGAAAACTCATTAAAAAAGTGATTTTTGTTTAGGAAAATAATTTCCCCTGGCCTTGCTGTCACCCTGGCCATGCTCAGCCACCCACAGAAATATTGACACTGCCTTTTGTGTGTGGAGTTGCTGCAATTCCTGTGTCAGTAACACCAATATTCTCATTTCAGCAGTTTGTGTTTCCTCGGGGGCAATCCTTTGAACTCTCCAAGGTCAGAATTAACCTGGCTCCATCACAATGGAGCTTCCACTTGGGTTTCATTCTTGATTTATCAGCTGCAGCTCCCATCCTGACACACTTTTTGTCAGCCTTTTCAAAGCACAGCTCCTAAAAAACATGAGGAATTTTGGGTTCATGCTATGATTCTGTTTAGGATTTAGTTTTTTGGGTTTTTTTTTTTTGGCAGTTTTGGTGCCTGTGCTTGGTTCTGGCTCCTGTGATTCCACCAGAGCAGAACTGTGTTCCCTCTGAGTTCAGGGATTATCCAAATCCTGCTCCAAATGGAAGAATTATCTCAGCCTCCTTCTCTTTTCTTCCTCCCCAAAGGAAAAAAAAACTCCCTTGGGGTCTTGGAAAGAAAACTCTTATTTTTCTCAATTTTTTTTTGTATGATCATTTCATACTTTGCTCATTCCTCTGTCAGAACCTTTTAAAAAATATTGGTATTTTTAAAACCCAACTTTTTTCCCCTTTTTTCAACTTACTGATAAGCAGAGGAGATCCCTCTGATGTAAACCATTTAAGGGTGATTTTGATGGTGGGACTGGATAATCTTTAAAATCTCTTCCAGCCTCAACAATTCTGCGAAATCCAAGAGTTTTGGTGCAGTTTTGCTGGGATCCAGAATGAGTAGTAAGATATTTTTACACCTTCTGGCTTGGCAATGGCAACAGCCTCCTGTTTCTCTTACAATTTAAATATTTTTTAATTCATTTTTGGAGATTTTTACAAATTTAAAGCCACGAGCAATTGACTGGGATTAATTTCTATGTCAAAAGCAAATAATCTTGCAGCTCTTCCCATTCTTCCCAGATAAATTCCTCACTCTCTGCAGCTTTCTTTGCCTCTTCCTACATTGATAAGGAAATTTAAGATAGGAATAAGGAGAATTATTTCAAATTTTGGTCCATTTCTGTGTGTTTTGTATCAATTTTTTTTTTGTAGCAGAGGAAATTAATTGATAAAAACCTCAAATTAATAGAATCTCCTTTGGATTCCCAGCCTTGGAGAAGATAAAGAAAGGAATTCAGCTGTGTTCTGTTTAGGGAATATTTTATTTTATCCCAGTTCTGTGTCTCTCTTCCCCATAAAATGCATGGAGTGTGGGTATTAAAAGATCCAAAATCCACAGATTCATTTCCAAAATGAACAGAATGAACAAATATTTATTTACTTTTGTCTTCCCTGTGCCAGTAATTCCCATTCCTGAAGTGTTTTAGTCATTAAAATCTTGAGGTATAACCTGAAACTCCCTGGCCTGCAATAATCAAAGCAGGTTTTTTATTTAGTCCAGTGAAGACTTAAAAACTATTTAATAAATGACAGGAATGAAGCAACTTCTGTCTGTATCTGAGTAGGTTAAATTTTCAAGATTTAAATAAAACATGGAGTTCTACTAATAACTTAAAGGGCAGTGGAGTGGAAGTGGCTTGATTAAAAAAAGAACCAAGAGGAAGCCAGATGATTTTAAAGAGCATTTTTTTTTTTTTGCCATTTCAGTTTGATTTTTTCTCTTTTAATCTTTTAAAACACATCTGGATCATCAAGTCACTGGGTGGAATTAAAAATTTCCTTTAATAACTTCATTATGTTATAGATTTCTCCAATCCAGGCCATTGCTTAGGCTTAAAATCAATATTGCACTGCAGCCACAGACTTTTATAACCCAAATTTCCAGCTTGGCTCACAGAACCTTCCTTGCTCAAGATGTTTTCTTCAGCTAAAGCTCAGATATTTATATCCATTTTTAGTCCAGCAGTTGTAGATGGATAAGATCTGTTTGGAGAGAAATAAAAGCACAAATGTCAACAATACCTGTGCTTTGTGGTATTCTGTTACTGGGGTTAAATAACCCAGAGCACAGATTATTTTTGACCCCTGCTTTTACAGCCTTTGTAAATTTGGATGTAATTTCTTTATTTCTTTCCCAGGGAAATGCAAATTATTGCTTTGCATAGCATCAGAGAGTGTGTGGATTTCTTTATATAATCCTCACTGCAACATTGTTTTCTTCAGATAAATCACCCTGGTATTAAAAAAAAGAGACATATTATTTATAAAGCATAAACATTCTTAAATTATTCTATTTTAATTTTTTTTTTTAAAGTTTGCCCTGGACTGGTTCACGTTTCAGGTAGAACAAGGCACAGCTTCAAACACAGAGTGTAGATAATTTGGTTTTTCTAAAAGACAGGGGAAATACTTGAATAATCACATGATTCCAGAAGTTTGGAAGCACTATTAAAGCAAATAAAATTGGGAATATGGGGAGAGAAGTGCCCAGAGCAGCTGTGGCTGCCCCTGGATCCCTGGAAGTGTCCAAGGCCAGGATGGATGGGGCTTGGAGCAGCCTGGGATAGGGAAAAGGTCCTTGCTTATGGCAGGGGTTGGAGTGAGGTGATTTTTAAGATCCCTTCCACCCCAAACCATTCCAGGTTTCTGTGATCTGTTTATCAGAAAGCAGATCAGGAGGTGCCTTGATTACTGTGTGTACAAACTTCCAAAGAAACAAAACACTGGGAACTAAAGGAGGGATTTAGAAGGAAAAAAAAAAAACATTTCAAGGACCAACATCTGTGCACTGAAATCTCAAAAGCTCAAAACAGAATAATGCACACATTTTTAATTGGGAGTTTGATTCGCCACAGGAAAAATATTCCTAAGGAAGCTGTGATTCCTTCCAATTTCAGTGTCTCCAGATCAGGGCTGGCTGACTTTGCAGCAGACAGAATTTAGGCAAAGAGAAGTTATTGAGCTCAGCACAGGAGTAAAAACCTTTTAATATTTCTATTTAATGACCTGAATTGCCCAGGTTACTCCTCTGATCTAATTCTCCTTTGGATTTTAAGTCTCCAGGCCATGACTCAGTGAAAGCCTCCATGATCTGTGGAGGCTTTGGAGAATTTCAGTCTGAACTTAAAAAGTCTTTAAGCTGCTTTTTACTTGCATGACCAGCAGAGAAAATGTAAAGCAATAGGTGCAGATCCCTTGCTGTGAGAGAAGCCAACAGCTGGGCTCTTTCTGAGGGTGTTTTGGGTGGGGAGAAGGAATAATTTCCCTCACACACACATTAAAATTAGGGAATGCCTCAGCAAATCACCTCACACGAGTCTTCAGGGCAACTTTGGAGCAGTTGTAACAAAACAAATCCATTCTATTCAGCTGGGGTGGGTTAGCAGAAAAACAAGAAAAGAGGTAAATAAAAGAGGACAATATTTTGCAATCTGTTTCAAATTGTGAATGCTGGCTGTGCTTAGATCTCTGAGGACTTCACTGTAAATATTGCTTGAAGTGTTCCTGCCCTGCCCCTCGGTGTGTTTTGGGTTGGTTTGGTGCCTGTGAGGGCTCAAACCTGAGTTTCACACTCTCTGTGCCACCTGTGTGTGCTGCATAGGCTGAGGTGAGGATTCCTGGGCCTCTGTTCTAAACCAGGATGAGATAACAGGAGTTTTTGAGTCCTGGAAAGCTGCAAAGTTGTGTTTGTGACTGACTGGAGACTCAGGGCCTCCTCCTTAGTGCAGGACACCTGGCAGGGAGTGGTTGTGGGGTCCTGCTGAATTCTGGCTCACCATGGAATATCCTGAGTGGGAATAAACCCACAGGGATCATCCAAATCCAGCTCCTGTTCCTCCCCAGACCCCCCAACAATCCCAGCCTGGGCATCCCTGGCAGCAGTGCCCAAAGGCTCCTGGAGCTGTGGCAGCCTCGGGGCCGTGCCCATTCCCTGGGGAGCCTGGGCAGTGCCCAGCACCCTCTGGGGGAAGAACCTTTGCCTAAAATCCACCCTAAACCTCCCTGGCCCAGCTCCAGCTGCTCCCTGGGTGCTGTCCCTGGCCCAGAGCAGAGATTGGAGCTGCCCTCGGGATGAGCTCTGCCCTCAGTGTCCTCTGCTCCAGCTGCACATTCCAAGTGCCCTCTCCTTGTGTGGCCCCTCCAGACCCTTCCCCATCTCTGTGTCCCTCCTTGGGACACTCTCCAAGAGCTTTAGATCTTCCTTCTGCTGTGGCACCCCAAACACCTCCAGCACTCGGGGTCAGGTCATTTCTGAGGGAATCCACAGCAGCTCCAGAAATCCCTGCAGGCCTGTGAGGAGTTTGTCCCTTTCCTCTTGATGCCTTTAATGGCTCCCTAGAAACAGAGAGCAGGCAGGAATAAAGGAATCAAGGAGGGATTGGTTGGAAAGGCCTTCAGAGGTACACTCTGGGCTCCAGAGGCTCCTGCCTCAGTGCATCCCAACATGGACAAGGACAGCTCCCGAGTTCTTCCCACTTGGATCTCAGCATCAATTCCCCAAGCAGAAGCCAGGCAAGGATGGAATTTGCCCAAGCTTGCCCCCCTGTCCCCAAGATTGTGGTTTGCAGTTGTTGGGCCTAGGAGGCTCTGGGTGTCCTTGGAGAGCTGGAGAGGCTTTGTTGTGTGTGAGCATGAGAGAACAGCACTGAACGAGCTCCAGGGAACTGCAGAGTGACACTGGGCAGGGCAGGGCTGGGAACAGAGAAAAGTTCAAACCTAAGGCATCACTCTCCTCAAGCAGAGCTTAAATCTAAATCTCCAGGTCTGTCTAAGCTGCCAGGGCTCAGCAGCAAAGCTTTTTGGTACTGGCATGATGAGGGGACAAGGCTGGCATGGGTTTGTGACGTGGTGCCAGTGAGTTTCCTCTCCAGAGGGGATGAGCACTTGGAATGAGGCTGAAATAGGGGCTGGAGTTCAGGGACTGGACACTGAGGGTTGCTCCAGGATTATTGATCACAGCCAGCTCCCACCAGCAGGGTCTCCCAAGGGAAAACCATGGAATGCCAACACGAGCTGGGATGAACATGCTGTGATCAACCAGGACCTTAAGCCCTCAAATGATATTACAATCAAAGCAATCTGTGTTGCTGCTCTGTCTCCCTGTACCAATTATTTTCCCAGAAATCTTTGTTTCACAGTTCACAGCACAGACTTTAAGGCTTTCAGCAGGGCAGCAACACATCCCAAACCATCCCTCTCCCATCCTGGCAGCTGCTGTAAGCAAGAAAACAAGCAAAATAAAAGGTATTTGCACTGCAAGTTAAGCAGAACAAGGAATTAATCAATGCTGCTCTTCCATGTGTGTTTGCAGGCAGACCCTGTGTGCCTCTTATTGGTTTCAGACGCTTTTCCTGGGATTTGAAACCTTTAAAACACATCCACAGCTTCCCAAATTCTGCTGACTCACTCGGCGAGGCGTGGCATGCCAAAAGCAGTTTATTAACATTCCCCAGAGCAGAAATGTGGTAGTTCCTGTAGCCATCCCAGTTTTGTGCTAACAACTGGATAATTCCTCAGTGATGACTTGCAGCCTGGTGGAAGCTGCACAAGGAATGTGGAATATATTATGTCAGGCTTTCTCCACTCCACTTGGTGCTTTAAGGGCTCTGTTTCCCTCAGCCGAGAGGCAAATCCCCGTGCAGAGTTTTCCTCCATCTTCCCTACATGCAGAAACTTTGGATTTAAAGAAGGGAATAGGAAAATTTTGCATCTGGCAAGAGGTTTTTTAGCACCAAGTTTTAAAGGATTTTTTTTCTGGATGGACGTTGAGAGGAATTTTAATTTTCATTAATTTCAAAGTATTTTATGGAAGAAACATTATTGAGGGATAGTGGTTTATCATAATCCTGTTGCCACTGTTTGTTAGGGTTACTTTACACTTGAGACACATAGAAATAATAATTTTATAAATGAGAATTTGTAAATGATAATTACAAATTTCGATGTACAAAATTGGCAAAGAGGGCAAGTTGCTGATGGCTCATTAAAACATCTCTTTTCACTGGTAATTAACAGTAAAATCCACCAAAGCAGAGACTCTCAGACTGTAAAAGCTGTTATTTTCCTTTCCTGCTTAGTTCTCTGTGGAGTTTCTTCTCTAACAAAATTTTGGAATAGCATTTAAGGAAAATTTAGACAAATGTCAGTCAATGGCTGAGTTTGGGTATGATGGGAATGATAATAGAGACAATTTCCTCTCTGCAGCACTGCCAGGATTCTGAACACAGGCAGGAAATAGAATCAACTGCCCAAATGGGGAGGAAATTGGGACAGTTTGTGCAAGTTTGGAACTCCAGGACGGGCTGACAACAGAATCAGTTGATTTTCTACCACAGCAAAGCATTACCAGAAAAAAAACCAAAGTGCTTGCAAGCCCCTTTTGCCAACCCTGGATTTCCACTTGCTAGGATTATCTTAGAACTGTGTTGTGCAGGCATCTCTTCTCTCTGAGCCCTAAGCCTCTTTTTTGGTTCAGGATTTGGTGTTGCCCTCGTTCAGGATTAAGGGATGGAAATTGTGGTGTCCTGTCTCCTGTTCAGGCTGGGGAAGAGAAACATCTTCCAGTGCCTAAAGGGGCTCAGAGAGAGCTGGAGAGAGACTTTTCATGGGGTGACAGGACAAGGGGGAATGGCCTTAAGCTGGAGGAGGGCAGGGTTAGGTGAGACCTCACCTGCAGAGCTGCCCCAGCCCTGGGCCCAGCACAGGGAGGATGTGGAGCTGCTGGAGAGAGCCCAGAGGAGGCAGCAGGATGAGCAGAGGATGGAGCAGCTCTGCTGGGAGGAAAGGCTGCCAGAGCTGCCATTGTTGAGCCTGGAGAGGAGAAGCTCTGGGCTGAGCTCAGTGTGGCCTTGCAGGGCCTGAAGGAGCCCACAGGAAGCATGGAGAGAGACAATTGCCAAGGGCTGCAGGGCCAGGAGGCAGGGAATGGCTTCCCAGTGCCAGAGGGCAGGGCTGGCTGGGAGATTGGGAAGTGGGAATTGTTCCCTGGCAGGGAGGGCAGGCCCTGGCACAGGGTGCCCAGAGCAGCTGTGGCTGCCCCTGGATCCCTGGCAGTGCCCAAGGCCAGGTTGGCCATTGGGGCTTGGAGCAGCCTGGGACAGTGGGAGGTGTCCCTGCCATGGCAGGGGTGGCACTGGATGATTTTTAATGTCCCTCCTAACCCAAAACATCCTGGGATTCTGTGATTCTCTCTCTCACAAATCCATGACCTCGTGCTCATGAGAGACAAGCCAAGATCCTCCTGTGCTCTTTCAGTGAGCCCTGGGCTGTGCAGGACCCAGATGCTCTGCAGATCCCACCAGAACAGCAGCAGAGCACGTGTGACTTCACAGAATGGAGCAGATACAACACAAATAACCAACGAAAAGGGACAAAAATGTGCAGAGTGTCTGGGGGATGGGCAGCAAAGTGTTCTCCAGACGTGAACTTGTGCTATCTGAGTTTCCAGGATAGAACAGTCCAGCAGGGACACACAGACAGCTTATCACACACAGCCTTATCTCCAGAGGGATGCAGGAGCTCAAGGCAGGCACAAGGTGGATGGGAGGGAAGATGGAGCGAGGTGGCCACGAGTGCACTGCTCTCTAAGTGCCCTTATCCATTTTCCATCCCCTACACCTGATTTGGAATTGGGTTTTGCACTCAAGCTGCTGTGCAGGGCAGACACAAATCACTGGCTGCAGCAAGAGCTCCTAATTTTGAAGCTTCTCCACATTTTTTGTGTAGTGACAGGTGAGATGCCCCATTCCTAAAGCAGCACATGGGCAGCTTGAGGGATATTCACTTCCAAAGTGCTTCTGCAACAGAGCAATGTCATATTTTGCTGTTGTCAAGATTTGGAAGTGGGAGATAAAAGTGCAGCTTTTACCTCAGTGAAAACAAAGGAATGAGAGGTGAAGCTGTGGGAAAAACAATTCATGGTGATCTTTTTTTTTTTTCTCAGTCCACAGAGGGACCACAGGATTCTGTGGCTGTTTTCTGTCAAAAGAGATCAAAGGTGGATTGGAAAGCAAAGATGGATTTCGTAGCTGCTCCCCTAGGGATGGACAATCTTGGCTTCCATAAAGCCAACCAGAATTTCCCAGAAATGCTCAGAGAATTCTGTTTGGCAATAGGAGTGAACAAATGTGCAAATTCTTTATCCAAAATACCAAGACTCCTTTTCTTTACCATGGCATTTATTGTGTCTGTGAGAGTATGAAAAAACAAACGTGGGAAATAGAAAAATCTGGTTTATTCTTGACTTAAAATCAGCTGTAAAGTAAGAATAAAATAAGCTAATAGATAAGCTAATATAAGAAGCTAGATAAGCTGATAAAATAAAAGATAAGCAAATAAAAGAAAAAGGATTCAAGGAGAGGAGACACTTGGTAGAAATGGTGCTCTGGGAAAGAAATATGACTTCTGCATGTCCACACCAGCATGGATTTTCTGTTTTCCCATTCCCAAATTGCTGTGTTGCAGCTCTGGGAAGGTGTTTGGACAAATTTGGGCTGGGATTTGAATGAAGCCATTTAATATCTGCCTCATTTATAGTTTTTACTGAATCTCCTCAGCTGCATCTGTTCAGGGAGGGAGCTCTGGAAGCTGAGCAGGCAATAGAGAAATCATTATTAGAAGAGAAAAACTCCTGTGAGTTTGATAAGGGAAACATGAATTTGGGTAAAAGACAAGCAGTGGTGCACTTGAAATGGACATCCCAGACATGGATATGGGCCCTGATTTCATGGAAACACAAAACCATGGAGGGTTTGGGGTGGAAGGGACCTTAAAGCTCATCCAGTTCCATCCCTTGCCATGTGCAGGGACACCTTGCACTGTCCCAGGCTGCTTCAAGCACCATCCAAGCTGTCCTTGGACACTTCCAGGGATGGGAAATCCACAACTATTGAATAGAATAGAATAGAATACCTTAGAATAGAATAGCTGAGCTTGAAGTGACCTACAAGAATCACCCACTTCCAGCTGGACAATCCCTGTAGGACTTCTTGGTCTCTCCAGTATTATTTTATTTCTCATCCTTCATCAGCTGATGTCTGCAACCTGTTGGTTTCATCTTCTTTTCTATAAGGAATAGAATGGTTTATATATAGAATTTCTAACATTTCTTAACACTCAGAAAAAAGGTGTTCACACCACTTCCAGTGATGCATTTAGATAGTTAACATTTCTGGTTAATTAAATACAGTGGCCAAGCTTCAGTTATTAGATGAATATTCACTAATAATTAAGAAGGTTGTTTTCCTTCATTGTTTCTTTTATTGTGGTTCATAGTATTTTATTTTTCATTATTTTCTCTCTTGACTTTCCTGTCTCAGGGTTTCACCCAGAGATCTCTTGAGCTTTAAGGACTGGCAGCACTTTGTTGGGTTTCTTCCTTTTACCTCTTTTACCTTCTTGGCAGCCCAAGATTCTCTCTGGGCTCACACATCTTCATGAAAGAACCCCAGTGACAGCAATAATTTAATTTCTAAAAGTCTAGATGCTGCATGTTGTTATTTTTTCTCATTTTTTCCCAAACTTAATTATGGTTTCTCCTATTGAGTATTCAGTGTCTCCCTCTTTGTTTGCTAAACCTCCAAGTATTCCATTTTCTACATCATCCTCATCAGAGTGGAGAATCTTAATTGCATCAGGTACAGTTTAAATGTGATATCTTAACTTCTGCATTACCCTGATGGATGTGTCAGCATCCAGCAGGAATCCAGGACTCTTATTTCCCATTCATAATCAGCTTTACAACTGCCAATTTAATTTAGATCCTTTTTGCTTTGCTGCCCATTTCTGTGGCTTTTGAGGGTACTTGTGGGGGTCACACTGGCAAAGTTAATGTGGATATTAATTTCTAATGGATATTAATTGACAGCCTTGCACATCCAGGGTGTTGTGTGAGGGGTTTGGTGCCAGCTCCCTGCTCCAGCACAGAGCACAGGGTTGTGCCCAGGTGTGCCCCTCCTGTGCTGCTGTTTGGTCATTCCTGTTGAAGCCATGAATTTCATGGATGTTCCCAGCTTCCAGATCCATCCCTGACTCATGGGATGAGCAAATCTGTGCTCTGTGTCCTCCCCTTGTCCATATAAGGCTGTTTTTAAAACTTTACAGTGGTTGTGTCAGCTCCTTCAAGTGCCAGCTTTTCCCCATAAGGATCTAATTTGCATTAGGGAGATAAATGGGAAATTCAAATGCTCAGGAAGAATTTCCTTCCCCTCCTTTCTGAATCCTTTTTTCTGTTGTTGTGTCTTCAGACCTTTAAACCCAGAATTTAATGTAGTGCTGGTTCCAGGCAGTGGTGTGAGGCACAAACCACTGCAGGTGTGTGGCCAGGAGGGGTGAATTGGGTGATGGAGGCACAAAAATCAGGAGTTAATCTCAGCAGTTAAATCAAATTAAAGAAAGACCCCAACTGATGACAGTGGAATTGGGATGAAACTCTGTGGGGAGTTAGGGCAAAGCTGAGAACTCTTCTGCTTCCCTGATTTTCCTATTCACAGATGCACCAAAAGGGTTTTCTTTCTTGTCCTCAAAGAGTTGTGTTCTGACAAACTGCAACCTTCAGTAAAAAATCAGAACCATGGTGTCTGGACTGTTTATGAGAGTAATTAACATTACAGATAATAATATCATATTCTTATCAAAATATTTCTGCCTCGTATTCTTAGCAGAAACTCTGTGTGCACCTGAGCAAAAAAACCCAAGAACTTTAGAGCAAGAAACTCCACGAACTTTAAACCATTTTTGGAGGTTATCCATGAAGATAATTGTTAAAAAACAACCTCCCAAGATGGTTTTGGAAGCCAGGGAAAGACACTGCACATGGAGCCCAGGAGGTCTGGGCATGACCAGCCACGTGCACTCAAATTGTTCCAAATCCACTGAATTTCCTCGTTTCCCATTCTGTTGTTATTTTGGAGATTCTCTTCATTTCCCTATGGAATGGACACTTTTCCTTCCCTTTCCAATGGGGGCTGATACCTTTTGTTCAGAACCAGGGGGATTGCCTCGTGAAGGGTGGTAAAACCAGAAATTTGGAGACTTGATCATGCTGAGTTGTCCAAATTTCTCAGGGAATCCTGACAGGAAGGTTGATGCTTTAGGTTTTATTTTTCAATACATATTTTTCCAGCCCTGCCCTGCCCAGTGTCACTCTGCAGTTCCCTGGAGCTCGTTCAGTGCGGTTCTCTCATGCTCACACACACACAACAAAGCCTCTCCAGCTCTCCAAGGACACCCAGACCCTCCTAGGCCAAACAACTGCAAACCACAATCTTGGGGACAGGGGGGCAAGCTTGGGCAAATCCCATCCTTGCCTGGCTCCTGCTTGGGGAATTGATGCTGAGATCCAAGTGGGAAGAACTCGTGAGCTGTCCTTGTCCATGTTGGGATGCACTGAGGCAGGAGCCTCTGGAGCCCAGAGTGTACCTCTGAAGGCCTTTCCAATCAATCCCTCCTTGATTCCTTTATTCCTGCCTGCTCTCTGGTTCTAGGGAGCCACTGAAGGTATCAAATTGAAATAAATCCCGAGGGCAGGGATAGAGTGGGAAAGGTCCTAGATTGGCTGATTTCTGTTCCTGTCCAAGGCTGAAACATCAACACCTCTGGGAAAGGAGCAGAGGCAATGTTATGGACAGGCTGGAAATCCTCAGGAATAAATCAGCAGTGTCTTTGTGCTTTCAGAATATGAAATCGAGAGATCCTTTTTCCTGAGGATGAAGTGTGTCCTGGCCAAGAGGAATGCAGGCCTGACATGCAGTGGCTACAAGGTAATGAATTTAAATTCCTTTTCCACACCTGAGATACTTGACAATCGATAAATTTTTTTATTCAAGTGTTTGTTTTGTTGGGTTTTTTTCACATATATGTAGCTGAGAACAAAGTTGGAGATGAAAAGGACCAGAAAAGATCCCCAAAATGCCACTTTTCATTGCAGATCCCCCCAGTGATTAAAATCTAAACTTTGGGGCACATTCCCTCATCTTGGTTGCTGTTCTCCCAGGCTGGGAATTCTCTGGAATTCCATGGAGCTGCCAGGAGAGCACACAGCTCAATCTTATTCCCCCATGGAACTGGAGGCAGGAGAGGCAGGAACCCAGACACAGGAATTTGGAGATTTTCCACATCCCACCTGCTTGCACAAGGCACCTCCTTGGCCTCAGCATGAAAAAAAGCCCAACCATTGCCATCACCTCGGGGTGGAATTGTACTAAACCACTAATCTTTTTATAAATCTTACTGTTTGTATGATTTTTTTTTTTTTAATTTATGACATGAAATCAGAAGCCACAGCAAATGCCGAAGTCATAGAATAACAGCTGGCATTTGGGTAGTTTTTATTTTCAACTTTGCAGGCAGTTTCTATTTTCAGCTTTGAAGGTAGTTTTTGTTTTCAGATGTGCAGTAACTTTTATTTTCAGATGTGCAGGCAGTTTTTGTTTTCAGATTTGCAGTAGTTTTTATTTTCAGACCTGCAGACAGTTTTTATTTTCATCTTTACAGGCAGTTTTTGTTTTCAGATTTGCAGGTAGTTTTTCTTTTCAGATTTGCAATAGTTTTTATTTTCAGATGTACAGGTAATTTTTATTTTCAGCATTGCAGTAGCTTTTATTTTCATCTTTACAAGCAGTTTTTATTTTCAGATGTGCAGTAGTTTTTATTTTCCACTTTGCAGGCAGTTTCTATTTTCAGCTTTGAAGGTATTTTTTATTTTCATATGTGCAGTAGTTTTTATTTTCATATGTGCAGTAGTTTTTATTTCCAGATTTGCAGGTAGTTTTTATTTGCATTTTTACAGGCAGTTTTTATTCTCAGCTTTGCATTTGCTGCTCTTTGAGCTGCCCAGTACAACTCTGCCTCCATCAGGGAGGGTAATTCCCATTCATTCTGGTAGGGGATTCATTCTGAGTCATTCAAAACCCAAAAAGCAAAGCCTGGAAGAGGAGCAGAGCTCTCTGCAGGAATGTTCTCGAGGTGGATCTGCCTGTTTACACTCCTCCCTACCTGGCTGCACTGATAATTCTTCATTACACTGAGCCCTGTTTGCTCAGCTGCTCCCCAGCAAAAGTGGTTCTGTCCCAAAGCTGAATCTGAAATCAGGTAAAAGAGCAGAGCTTGCAATTGTGAGATCTCTGCGTGGCTTTGGGGCTTTTTGGGGCTTTTAATTCCCAATTATCACTGTTAATCAGAGGCATCACTTTCTTTGGCTCACTATTAAAAGTTTGCACAGTGAAAATTAAAGGATTCTTTCATCTGGCCTAAATTTATTCCTTTTGCTTGTGCTTAAAGTCTGGACTTAATTTTTAAGAAATCACCTCATTAGCTGGAGCACAGAAAAAGTCATGGAGCAAGTGATGTGGGAATTGGGATCTGCTGAGAGATGTTCTTACTGTTCTTTTGCTAAACATTTAACTCACTGCATGACTGAAGAGGAGGAAGGAATGAAGGTAAAACAGGAGGAGCCTATTTACAGGTGATGTTTGGTAGGTTGGTCAGGAGCACTGAATACACTGAAAATTAATTCCTTTCCACTGGACACAATTAAAAGCCAAACAAGCAGAGGAATTAAGCTAAAGGATGTGATATTCCTGCTGCTTGGAGTAGAAAATTGGCAGGGGCACTGATGATTTCTGAGCGCCAGCACCACACTAAATAAATCTTTTGGCCTGGAATAGTCCCCAGGTTACATTTCCCCCTCCTCTTTAGCTGACACCGAATTTTTACAGTCTAACACGGTCATTATCACATCTGTGAGCAGCAACTGTGTACAGGGATCCCGAAATCTGATCTCAGCACCCTGGGCTTGCTCACGTGGCAAACAAACCTCTCTGAACTTGAGCAGAGAACTCAAAACTCACTTCTTGTGCCTTTGCATAACCATCAGGTAATTTTTCTTGCATTGTGATGCATCAATACCCACATTGATGGGTTTTTAAACTGCCTGTTTTACAGCAGAATAAGAACTCGTTAAAATGTAAATGGTTTTGTTCATCTTTGAGTGTGTGGGAGAGAGGAATGGACATTTAGAAAAAAGCAACTTCCACATTATTTTTGATAATGAACAGGAATTCTGGCTGTATCTACAAGAAATCTGTATCAAGGAGCTTAAAGCATTAATTAGAAAGCAATTAGAGAGTCCCCAGGGAGGAGGTGCTTTAATACTGGATTAATCCTGCTGTCAGCAAACACAGAACTGCACTTACTGAGCTTTAATCTCTATTTACAAATTAACTGCAATCAGCAGACTGCCCAGAATTTAATCTTAGAGGGGAGGGTGTCTCTATCAGCTCATTGGGGCTGGGTGGGCAGCACATTTGGGCCTTTTCTGATGCCTTAGGGTTTAAATTGTATATGTTCCCAGCCCTGCCCTGCCCAGTGTCACTCTGCAGTTCCCTGGAGCTCGTTCAGTGCTGTTCTCTCATGCTCACACACACACAACAAAGCCTCTCCAGCTCTCCAAGGACACCCATGTGGGGCTGACATTTGGTGATTCTTAAAAAAATCCAGCACCAGGCCTGAATTCTCCCAAATAAAAACATTTTACATCTAAAGAGAGGTAAAGCATTCTGTAAGCATTTCATATTCTCAGGAAAAGATTGATAGAAGTTTTGTAAGCATCTCCTGTTCTCAAAATAACAGGTGATGCTTTTCATTTTAGTTTGTTACTTTCTTGTGTGTGTTTTCAAAATATGCTCTCTTTATCTCATCCAGTGGTGGTAGAAAAGCATTGTGCCATTTAACCAATCATTAGTGAAAGACCTTACAAAGGGATTGATCTCGAAATAAAGAAAACCTCCTAATCTTCTAGAATTTTGGAATCTTTTCTCTTCATTCTATGCACAACAGCAACACACCCAGACCCTCCTAGGCCCAACAACTGCAAACCACAATCTTGGGGACAGGGGGGCAAGCTTGGGCAAATTCCATCCTTGCCTGGCTTCTGCTTGGGGAATTGATGCTGAGATCCAAGTGGGAAGAACTCGGGAGCTGTCCTTGTCCATGTTGGGATGCACTGAGGCAGGAGCCTCTGGAGCCCAGAGTGTACCTCTGAAGGCCTTTCCAACCAATCCCTCCTTGATTCCTTTATTCCTGCCTGCTCTCTGTTCCTAGGGAGCCATTGAAGGCATCATTTCCATCAGATTCTGAGTGTGTTCTCCCCTGTTTTTTGCAGGTGATCCATTGCAGTGGCTACTTGAAGATCCGTCAGTACATGCTGGATATGTCCCTGTACGATTCCTGCTACCAAATCGTTGGCCTGGTGGCCGTGGGTCAATCTTTACCTCCCAGTGCAATCACTGAGATCAAGCTCCACAGCAACATGTTTATGTTCAGAGCCAGTTTGGATTTAAAATTGATATTCCTCGATTCCAGGTGAGCAGCTCTTTCATCTCCACACAAACAGGTCAAAACAATCATGCCAAAACCAAGCAGTCCAAAACTGATCTGGAACTCAGAGGCCATGGGAGACTTCAAAGCCCTTCAGGCAGCTGGATAGACCAGACTTTGTCTGGAATGCCAAGAAATAAGAGCCTGTCCAATTTATCTTGGAGTTACCTACATTTTTAGAGCCAGCTAAAGCATTCTTGCTGGGAGGATTGGCCACAGGAGCAGTGATAGGTTTTTACCTGAAAGGACATAAATTTTAATACACAAAGCCAGCAAAAGGAATGAGGATGTACCAAAAAATCTCCCAAAACCAACCCCAAAAGTGGAATGCTGAGATCAGACGATTTTCTG
The DNA here is from genome assembly GCA_013400515.1 of Erpornis zantholeuca. NCBI lineage: Eukaryota > Metazoa > Chordata > Aves > Passeriformes > Timaliidae > Erpornis > Erpornis zantholeuca. The sequence continues at coordinate 180,199 of VZTN01028497.1, forward strand.
GGCTCATCCAGAAAACTTTTGACAGAGCAGTAAGGAAAGATGTTCTGTATTTTAATGTAGTGCTTTATCCATTAAACCACACTAATGATGGGCTGGTTAGAATGAAAATTCTTTCCACTGGTTACCACACACGAAAAGAGGACCTTCCTTAACAAAATTTTGGGAAAAACAGCTGAGCAAAGAGAGCCCTGTCTCCACTCTGATGGAGCTCAGATGAGCACAGCACCAGCACTGAAATCCATTTTCCTGCTTTGGAAGGAATCCTTGTAGGATGCAATGGTGCTTTCCCCAGTGCAGCCCAGGAGGCCCTGAAAGGAAAATCCCAAATACACCAAGTACTGACGAGATGATCATCCTTCAAAAATCCTCCCCTGCCTGTCCCATATTCCCCTGGCAAGCTGGATTTGCAGGGAATGTATTTGTTGGGCCTGGCTGCCCCAGTCCCTGGTTCCTGTCCTTGAGATCCTCTTCCTTCAGTTCTTCATGTTGGAAAGAACGAAGTGAGACCTCCTCTTGCTGTTTCAGAGATTATTTATTTTTGTTATCAAAACCTCAGAGGCACAGGCTGCATCCTCCAAGAGCACCAGGGCAGAAAGAGCCATGGCTGCTAACAACAGGCAACTTTTATATCTACTATTGACCAGTTAAGAAGTTTTATGTATTTTCTTTTGTTCCCAACACCAGTGAATATCAATTTCATTGACATGTCCCTTCTACTCTAAATTCCCTCCACCAACCAACACACCACAGGAACTTGTGTCAGAGAAGAAAGGAAGAGAAGGAGAAGAAAGAAGAAGGAAAAGAAGAAGAAGCTGACACTCTGAAATCTCCATGTTGCCCCTATATAATATATAAAGCAAAATCTAAACCTACAACTAAATTCTCTGTGATGCAAAACCAAAAGCCTTTCTCACTTCCTGGGTGTTTGCAGCTCATCCAGGACTGAGGGCAGTTTCTCCCATGGGCTCAGATCAACATCCAAGCCATCCTGGGGGGCCCTGGGGATAAATGAGACCCCCGAGGGGAAGGGGAGGTTTCCTGGCCTTCCTTGACCCCAACACATATTCATGTAGAGAACATGTGACACAGACTCTGCATCCAACACAGTGCAGGTCAACCATGCAAGAAGAGGATTTCTCCATGCTCAGCCCAGGACACAGTGGCTCCATCAGCTGCTGGGACACAAAGAACTCGTTGTTTCTGGAAGCCTTCCTCGGATTTTGGCACGCTCAGAGGCTACAAAGGAGCACGAGGGGTTCAGCAACACGTCCTTGCATGTGGGGAAAAGGAAATGATGTGCCTGGGAGGAACTGCCTGCAGACAGAAGTGTCTTCAAAGGCTGCAGAACAAGCAGAGGTGTTGACAGGAGCAGGGATAGACCCAGAGCTGTTGCAGAGCTGTGTTTGCCGAGGAGCAGATGGGTGTCATCCACACACGGGACAAGCAGGGGAATTCAGCTTTGCCAAAGCCTTTTTGCTCTCCCCAGCTGAGCAAACCAAACTGTATTTGCTCAAAATAGGGGCATATTGAGAGTTAGAAAAAAACTGGTTTCTGGTTTCTGTACAAGGGGATGGATCTTGAGATGTGACAGTCACAGCGCACAGCACGAAAGCCATGGGCAGGAGCAGTTCAAAATCCCTTTCTAGACACCTGACACAACATAAACCACGCAGGAGTTCATTCCCTGAGGTCACTGGGAGAAGGAGATGGTCACCTCCCTCCAAAGTGGACTGCTCACTCTTATTTTTGTGGTTTATTTATTGCCAGGTTGTTTACAGAGACTTTAAAGAACTCAAGAGGCCAGACCTGGTCACAGGGGGGAGTTGTGCTTCCTTCTGTGTGTCCTGTCACCTGCAAAGCACAACCTGGAGAGCCCAGGCTGGTTGAGGGATTGATTTTATGTTAAGGAAGTAAAACAGCTGAATTTATTTCCAGAGTCAAGCCTTTCCAAAATTTCTGTGTCCTAGTAATTGTCAAGGATGGTTTTTTTGTCACCAGCTTCAAAGTGAGACTGCACCTCTGGGAAAAGGAGCCCCTGGCTTGGGTTTGTGGTGCTTTGGTTGGGTTTGGATGAGCTGTGTCTGTGCTCACCGAAGGGGCAGGATGGAGCTGCAACTGAGGGCAGAAGGAGAATTGAAACCTGGGCAGGATCTTCCACCAGTGTTTTGTGATCCTGAGAGGCTTCGGTGAGGATTTGGGGCCAGCACACCCTGCAGAGGAGAAACACAAGCATAGATTCAAAGGTGTTTTGATGTTGTTGTCCTTCAGAAGAATCCAAGCCCCCAACACTCTGGAGAACATCCCCAGTCTCTGTGGGGTCCACAGGGCTGGTTAGAGTCAGGGTATGACTACAGAAGACCCACAATAGTCACAAAATTAAAAAAAAAACAAAACAAAATGTACATTATCTGCAATCTCACAGTGCCATGTGCTGCTTGAAACCCTGTGCTCACCTCTGCAGACACTCCTGTGCCATCTCTGGTGCTGTGCATCCTCACCAGCGGGAGAGCTCAGGTCAGGAACATCCTTTGGAAATCCATGTCCCAACCATCCCCACTCAGTTCATGGCATGAAGAAGCTCAGGGCATTTAAACTGGAGATTCCTTCAATCTGAACAGGAGGACAACCTCCAAGAGAACCCCGGGGACACCCCAACTTTAATAAAGGTTTCAGTCCACAGGCCTAGACTAGAGCTAGTCTCAGATAAAACTCCCAGGATGAAAATGTGCAGGTGCCTCTGCTGCTGCACAAGTAAATCCTCAGCAGGGACACTTTTAGTGTCAGCTCACCTGCTAAGGGACTGTGCCACTTGTTAATGTAGACTTTCCTCACTGTTCTGGCTTTTTTAGGCAAAGAAAGCCCAGGACATGACAAAACCCCCAAAACAACCCTGGGTAAACAAGCACAGTTTGGCTGAGTGGCACATTGTATTTTAAGGACTACTTTTTCCTCAATTAAATAAAACAAAATCCATTTGAAACATGAAGTTTGACTCTTCAGATCTGACCCAGTGTAAGTCTGACCTCTGTGTCTGGTTCTTCAACATCTGCAGAGATGCTGCTGTTTCAAATTCATTCCACTCTTCTACTTCTGGGATATTTTTTTGGAAGTCTTGCCTCAGCTTTTCTTTCCTCACCCTGTGGTCTTCACACCTCATTGTCTTTCCCCATTCTCAGCTGGAATAAGCTCCTGCTTTTTACTTCTGGTAGGCACCAGGCTGAATTTATTCACAGGCCATGATCACAGCTCCTGTGGCCCAAAACACCTTCTGCACTCGTAGCTTTGCAAAAGCAAATGAAAATGTGCCAGCAGCCCACAAGAGAGGTTTTATTGTTTCATGAGCAGCTCCTCGAGTGGAACTTTGTGTGAAGGATCCTGCATGGCAGTGGCAAAAGCCCAAGGTGGAAATGGGTAAAAGAGCTCTTTTTCCTGCCTGGGTGTACCAGGGAAAAGCTGCACCTTGCTTTGGCTGCCTTGAAAGGGTTTATTTTCTTATAAAGGTGAGGTTTCTCTTTCCAAAACTAACATTTCGTCCCACAGCTTTCGGGCACCTGATTTGTTGGCACAACCAAATGTGGAGTTAGTGAAACCCAATATTCCTGGAGATTTTGTTTATTATAGATTCTTCCTTTTCCAGGGTCACGGAATTAACTGGATATGAACCCCAGGATCTGATAGAAAAAACTCTCTACCACCACGTCCATGGCTGTGACGTTTTCCACCTGCGATATGCTCACCATCTGTGTAAGTACCTGGGCTGGAGGCACAGGGAGGACGTGGAGAGAGCCCAGAGGAGGCAGCAGGATGAGCAGAGGGATGGAGCAGCTCTGCTGGGAGGAAAGGCTGCCAGAGCTGCCATTGTTGAGCCTGGAGAGGAGAAGCTCTGGGCTGAGCTCAGTGTGGCCTTGCAGGGCCTGAAGGAGCCCACAGGAAGCATGGAGAGAGACAATTGCCAAGGGCTGCAGGGCCAGGAGGCAGGGAATGGCTTCCCAGTGCCAGAGGGCAGGGCTGGCTGGGAGATTGGGAAGTGGGAATTGTTCCCTGGCAGGGAGGGCAGGCCCTGGCACAGGGTGCCCAGAGCAGCTGTGGCTGCCCCTGGATCCCTGGCAGTGCCCAAGGCCAGGTTGGCCATTGGGGCTTGGAGCAGCCTGGGACAGTGGGAGGTGTCCCTGCCATGGCTGGGGTGGCACTGGATGAGCTTTAAGTTCCCTTCCAACCCAATCCCACCTGATTTTATGATTCCCAGTCTGATTCCCTCTGCCCTCCCCTTGTGATTTTAGTTCAGCTCCCTCAGTTCTCACTCCCTGAGTGTCCAGGGTGTCCAGGTTCCTTCTAGAAGAGCTGTCCTTGAAACAGGAGCAGCCTGGGACAGTGGAAGGTGTCCCTGCCATGGCAGGGGTGGCACTGGATGATTTTTAAGGTCCCTCCCAACCCAAACCTTTCTGGGATTCTATGAAATATGTTAAGTACAGTGAGAAGTTTTTCAGAGAACAAGCATCGTGCTGGAAAGCAGAAAAAATCCTTTCCAAATCTTGACTGGAGACAGATTTTCAAAAGTTCTTGGCTATCACTTCAGGAAACCATTAATTGTGTAAATAAGCTGGATACTCAATATGCTGTGCTTCTGAAAAAAACCCACCCCAAACCAACTTATCTGGCCAGCTTTATCTTTGTACTTAGGGGATCCAGGCTATTTTGAAAATTTGGAGTTGATTCTGGGTTGTGATCTGTTGAAGGAAAAGAAAACCAAAAGAACAAGTGAGTGAGAGGGGAAAATCTGAACTTTACTAGCCTCTGCTGTTAAAACAAAAACTATGCAGCAGCTCTGCATTCCTCTGAAATATGTTAGTAATAACCATCCCGTGTTTGAAGGGAATGCAATTCCAAAAACTCCTCAGAGGGACATTCATTAATAGCATGTGGATGAGGTTCGGAGAATGGCTTGTCAGGAAAAAAAATGACACATTTAATAATTTCCCATCTTCCACCAGAGTCACTAATCATATCTTCAAACATCTGGATCTGGGAAGGAGTTCATTCAGTAGCACATTAATTTGAAAAGCAAATTGAGGGAATGGCTGAACTCTGCATTTGGCTCCGTTTGCTGCAACCCATACGAGGCAAACATGACATCCAAAAACCAATGGCAGGGAATTTGTTTTCCAGATTGCTCCTGGAGGCTGGAAGCAGCCAGAGTCAAATCCTTCTTTTAGGCTTCCTTCTTCCCCTTAGTGTGTGCTGTTCATGAGGATCTGGAATGTCAAGGAGGTTGTAGCTGTGTTTGGCAAGTCCCACCTGAAATTCCAAGTGCTGAATTCCACCAGTGCCAGGGTGTGCTACACCTGGGAAAGCAAAAGCTGATCTTTACTGACCTTTACAGCAAATTCAGATTTACCAAAATATTTTTGAATACTCTGGGCCACTGGGAACTGGAAAAAAATAATGACCAGGGCGTGTGGAATATCCTATCAAGGGCACCCTGTTTGTTGTGGTGGCATCTGCATCCGGATGAGACAAAATAAACTCAATATTTCCACCAGACTATTTGAAATACCTTCATCAGCCAGCATGGAGATGATGCCACTAGAGCCACAATCACCTCTGGAAAACAGTTTTGCACTTTAGAGCAGCGGGATGGATAATCCTGTGGCTGCCAGTTTGATCCATGTACGACTGGAATTTTAAATGAAGAGACAAATCATGTTCACTGAATTACCCACCACGTCCTTCCACGAGGAAAGAAAAAAACCCTCCTCCAGATAGGATGCTAAGAGCAGCTCCATAGATTAAAGATAAATTACTGTAAACTTTTTAAAAAAAAGGATAAAAAAAATGTGAGCCATGCGTAGGAATTTATGAAAGCACAAAACCATGAGTAATGCTCGGGCAACAGTGGGAACAGTGCAGGGTCATGGTTGGAATACCAAGTAATAGGAATTATTAAACCAGATGTAAAGTGCACAAAATACCTCTGGGGAGCACTGTGAGAGCTCCCCCAGCATCCATCAGCAAATGTCTCAGGAACATGAACCGTAAAGGGCTGGCAGGTTTGTTGTACCATTCTATAAAGCAACCTGATGATGAAGTGTCACCTGATGCAGAAATCCAAAGAGAAACATCTTACACCTAATAAGGGTATTAAGGGAAAAAAAAAAAAGTATAAGCAAGGCAAAACTAGGATAACAAAAAAAAAAATCCCAAAGTGAAGACCTGGAGAGGCTGAACTCTGAGTGAGGCAGCACAGAGAATAAAACAAAGGAAACACTGAGGGGAACAAGTAGGGAGGGATAGAACAAGAACATCAAGCTAGGAGGGAAATGTAGATGGGAATATTTGCCTAAGGTGTGCTGGCAGCAAAGAGAGTTTCCTGCTTGAAACATTTGATTGGCTTCCAGCTCCAGGAAAACACTTCTGGCGTTTGAGCTGCTGTTATTTATTTCTGGAGCCCCATTAATACACACAGTGTTTGCCCTGAACTGTGGCCACACAAATAATGAGGCCCTGCCCCAGGATCCTGAGTTCTAAAACACAGGACAGAGAGGCCCTTCCAGTACAGACAAAATATCTTTGTGCCCTCAGAGAAATTGTGAGGGGGATTTTGGGTGTCCCAAGTGTTGCAGCATCCCTCCTCTTCCCACAGGAAATTTAACAGGATTCAGGTCTCTGTGCCTTGGCCCAGCCCAGCTGGTGTCCCCACCAAACCCTTCTCCTGCTCCCTGGAAGTCACCCTATGGATTTATCAAGCTTATTTCATAGCAAAGCTCAGTTCCACCATCTCTGGTGTTGGGTCTGCCTCAGCTTTCCCAGCAGTCAAACCTGGCAGAGCAGCACCAGATATTAAGAGGTCAAAAAAAAGGAGTCTGCTGGGCATCGTGCCCTGCCCATGGCACTGCAGGACAGCTAAAACAGGACCTGCTGCTGCCAGTGTGCTACCAAGAGATCCATTTCTTGGAGTGGTATCCTTCAGTGCAGCCTGGGAACTCCAAGCCACACGCCTGGGAGCCTGGTGGAGCCTTTTAAAATAGTCCTGTCTGACAGCCCAGTGCCTTTTCCAGCCTCCCTGCAAAACCAGGAGTGAGCCACAGCCCTGGAACACCCAGTGACAGAGGGCACATCCAAGGGCTGGGGCTAAAGCCACAAAATCCTCCCCTTGGGCTGCAGCAGAGGCCACCAAGGAGTCTGAGCCTGCACAGATTGTCTGCGTGCTGGATTTGCCTCGCTCCCATTCCTGAGGTTTCCTTTTCAGCATCAAACAGGGCAGTTGAGCACAGAGCCAGATGGAAGCTGACCTCACTTGCTGTCTCAGTTACTGTCCCTTAGCCAAGGTCAGACTTCCCCCAGATTGCTAAAATGCAGGAGGCACTGAGCCCTCCCCCATCCCGGGAGAAACATTGGTTAATCCACACAATTAGGAAGGAAAGCTGAGCACTGCAGCCCTCAGTGGTTTTCACATCTTTTCAAACACTGTCTTAACTGCAGAGCTAAAAAGGGGATTTTAAAAAAATCAGTGAGAGAGGAGGAAAGCCAAAACTAGTCCCAAAGCACACGGAAGAACTTTGTTATAGTTAGTGATCCATGACAGCATTAATTTCTCTCTCGGAAGATTGAGTGTAGCAAAGCATTCTGAACTCAAGGAAAATGTGCTCATTAAAGCAGCACAAAGACCTTGTTCTGAAAAGCCCAGACCACATTCAAAAGTTACCTGTTACATGGCCTGTGCTAAAATGTAAAGATCATTTCCTGGAACAGGACCATTTGGATTATAGAATGAATCACCAAATCATAGAATCAGGGAGTGGTTTGGGTTGGAAGGGATCTTGAAGAACATCTCATTCCAAGCCCCTGCCATGGGCAGGGACACCTTCCACCATCCCAGGCTGCTCCAAGCCCCATCCAACCTGGCCTGGGAGACTTCCAGGGATGGGGCAGCACAACTACAGGGTACCATCCACAATTATAGAGCACCAGGGAATAGTAAATCCATGGCATAGAGCTGACAATTAACAAATATTTTTAGCACAGACTTGTTTGATGTTGTCAGCCTGAATCTCTGAGCAGCCCCTCCAAGACTTTCAACTTGCAGTGATAAATTGCACTTAAAAAATACAAATGGTTTTATATTTGTAGGTGTGTTTACTTATTTACACACACACACTCTTCATGATTTTCTTTAATGTATCTACATCTGCATGTCCTCATCCCATAGAGAACTCCATGTAGAGATGTAGGAGTGAAAAGGCAAAAAGCTGATATCTAACAGGGATTTCAAACCCCAAACAGCAGTGGGTTGGTGACATGGAGGGTGGGGTTTTGAATGTTCTGCTGGATCATGGAATCATGGAATATGCTGAGTGGGAAGGGACCCACAGGAATCATCCAGTCCCAGTGATGCCTTCAATGGGTCTCTAGAAACAGAGAGCAGACAGGAATAAAGGAAAAAGGTGGTATTTATTTGAAAGGTTTTCAGGTGCACACTTTGGGTTTTAGAGGGTCCTGCCTCAGTGGATTTTAAAATGGATGTCCTCAGGTCATGAATGCTTCACACTTTTATATCAACATAAATTCCCCAAGCAGAACCCAGCCAATGATGTGATTTCCCCAAGCTTGCCCCCCCTCTCTCCAAGATGAAGGTTTACAGTTCTTGTTCTGAGTGTCCTTGGAGAGTAAGTTAGAGGTTTTGTTATGTTTATTTTAGCATAGAGAACAGCACTTAACAGCTACAGAAAACTTCAGAGTTATACTAGTAGTACAGGATTTGAAAAATATAAAAGTTAAAACCTAAGGAATCACCAGCCCTGGCCCTGCCCAGCTCCCCCAACAATCCCAGCCTGGCCATCCCTGGCAGCAGTGCCCAAAGGCTCCTGGAGCTGTGGCAGCCTCAGGGCTGTGCCCATTCCCTGGGGAGCCTGGGCAGTGCCCAGCACCCTCTGGGGGAAGAACCTTTCCCTAAAATCCACCCTAAACCTCCCTGGCCCAGCTCCAGCTGCTCCCTGGGTGCTGTCCCTGTTCCAGGAGCAGAGATTGGAGCTGCAGATATTTGGAGATGTTTTTGTTCATTTTGCTGCCTTCTGAACAACCAGGCACCTCATCCTAAAATGGAAGAATTGACACTTCCAGAAAGACCTGTCCACTTCCTAAGAGCCTGATTTTCTTTGGGAGATAAACTGGATTTGAAGGAAAGTTTAAATATGCTGGGATGTGCAATGGATAGGAGAGGAAGAAGTCCAGAGAGTTCATCCATATGCTCCAGATTTTGGGGAGACCTCACTGAGTCTTCCAGTACCATAAGGGACTGGATGAAAGGGAGGGAGAGGGATTTTTTATATGGGCAAAAAGTGACAGGACAAGGGGAGTGGTTTTAAACTGACAGAGAGCAGGTTTAGATTCCATTTCTTAATCATATTTATATAAAGGAATTTCTGCCATTGCTCACTTTTTTGGAACATAATTTGTACAGAAAGCTCAGTCCATGATTTCCTAATTTACAGTGAATAATTGTATAGGAGAGTAAGAAGATGGAGTTTCCCAGAGGAATGATCCAAGGCCACACAAGAGAAGAACCAGCTTCAAAGGCTGGGCATTGTCTTCTAGTGAATCCTGAGATAAAGGCCTGGCACTGTACCAGAAATATTTGTGGCTGGATTAAATATTTAGAGATGCTGCACAACTCCTGTTAGAGCATAACCTCCTGCCAAAACATCCTTGTTCACAGAGGATTCAAAATAGCTCAGGGAGGATTACATGTCTGGTGAATTTATCAGATATCTGATTCCCCTCTCTGTCCTTGTCTTTGTTTGGGTGCTTCACAACCAAAGAGCATTTTAATTTTACCCTTTTAAATCAACCTTCACGAGTGAGAGCTTACAGAGGAAAAAAGCCATCAGAGAATAAAATACATTGCAAAATAAGTGATCATCTGTCGAGCTATGAGAGAAGTGCTTCCAAATAATCTGGAAAAAATCTCAGAATCATCCAGGTTGGAAGAGCCCTTTGGGATCATCCAGTGCCACCTTCACCCCAACCCCTGTCCCCAAGGGCCACATGCAGACTCCTCCTGAACACAGTGACTCCACCACTCCCTGGGCAGCTCATCCCAAAGCCTCACCACTCTTCCAGAGAAAACTTTTTAAATAATCTCCAATCTCCCTTCCCCTGGTGCAATTTGAGGCTATTTCCTCTCATCCTTTCAAAAGAGTTGTGTCCACTTCAAAATACTTCTGCTGCCTCGAGCTTTTCTTTTGCAATTAGAAATTTTATTTGTGAAGAATGTGACCATAGGTGACCCAGAGAAGAATGAAGACAAAACTTAGGAATTTTCAGCATATTTTTATATAAATAGTAATGTGATGTTATGAATCTACATAAGGGGACAGGACAGATAATTTTGGGGTTATTTAAAGTTGGGTGGGAGGAGGAGATTTTAGGAAAGGGAAGGAATGTGTTAGGACATAGGTTGCACTCATCTCAAAGGTTTTTTTTCCTGCCTATTCAATTCCGTGATTCCGTGAGGGAGAAAAGCTCTTGCCTTGCAAACAAACCTCTCCGAGAAGCAGTTGTGTGTTGGGAAAGATAAAACAGGGAAACCTTATAAAGATGATTGTTGGGCAAAATATTCTGAAAATATGAAAGGTGTAAGTGAAGTAGAAATGAAGGCTAGCTTTGAGATGTAGGATGCTGAGGCATTAGTTACTGTACAACCAAGAAACAATGGCTAGCAGCTAAAGGAGAATCCCTGCTGATTGAACAATGTCCTCAGCAGATAAGGAGATGCTTCTGCAGGGAGAAGAGTCCAAGGTTCAAGACTCTGCCAGTTTGGCAGGGAAGACAAAAAGAGATTAGAAAGTAGCTTTTAGAAGTGAAAATGTAACACAGCATGGAAATGTAGTAGTTTTGATAGGCTGGATGTAAATTCTATGTGAGTTGTGTCTTTTACTGGCTGGATGCTGTAAAATTACCATATTCAGTATGGGAAAAGATAGAATGTCTTGTAAGCAGATTTTAGCTCTCTCTAAGGTACACTCCAAGCTGTGGCTGGCAGCTGAAGCAGAGCTCTTGTACCCACGACCTTTGCCAATAAACCTCATGCTTCTTCAAGAGCTGCCTTAGATTGCAGAGATCTCCTCCCGTCCTCGTCCCGTCTCCTCTCTTCCATCCTTTCCTACAGCTCTGAGTCCAAAAACCCCCACAATTTTAAAAACTATTCTTTTTCTCGTGTTCACAGTGCTGGTGAAAGGCCAAGTGACCACCAAGTACTACCGGCTGCTGTCCAAGCAGGGAGGCTGGGTGTGGGTGCAGAGCTATGCCACCATCGTGCACAACAGCCGTTCGTCACGGCCTCACTGCATAGTGAGTGTCAATTATGTCCTTACGTAAGTCCAAACACTTTGTACCATTACCTGTTATCACTGATTGAGTCATTAAAGGGTTAAATCTGCCGAGTTTCCTTGGCTGGTGTCTCCCAGTGTCGTTCTGTGCTCCTGTGTTGCAGCTTTCTCTGTTCGTGGGATCCTGCCTCTTTAGTTGAGAGGAAATATTATTGTATTGATTATTAGCAGTATTATAGAAATCCTCGTCTTGTCCAGGGAAGGGCAATGGAGTTGGGGAAGGGGATGGAAAATATCTCCTGAGGGAGCTGGGAAAGGAGCTCAGGCTGGAGCAGAGGAGGCTCAGGGGGGACCTCATTGCTCCCCACAAGTCCCTGACAGGAAGTGCCCTTAATTTTGTCAGGAGAGGTTCAGATTAGAGATTAGAAGGATTTTTTTCCTTTGAAAGAGTGGTGAGGCCTTGGGATGAGCTGCCCAGGGAGTGGTGCAGTCACTGTCTCTGGGAGTGTTCAGGAGGAGTCTGCATGTGGCCCATGGGGACAGGGTTTGGGCTGATGCTGCTGCTGCTGGGGTGGCACTGGGTGAGCTTGAAGATCTCTTCCAAAGTTGATGATTCTGTGATCTTTTGGATCAAAACCAGCACTTCAGCTCATGTGGTGTAGTTACAAGCACACACTGCTGACAGGAGAGGAACGTTGCTCCTTTTCCTTTCCTCAGGATTTATTGTGAGAGCCAGGGCAGAGACCAACTCCTGATTGAGCAGGAGACAGATTAATTGATCTCTGTCTTTCCATGATTCCAAACCACAGGGAGCCATGGATGGCAGAGGGAAGATGATACAGCTCCAGCTCAGAGAGTGGGGACACTTCAGCCAAAGGTGTTTATGTGATTCCCAGTGGAATTTTTTAATAGACTTGCATGGGAATGAGGTCACCCCATAAGATTCTCTGCCTCCTGACATCCCCAGACTCAGTGAAAATCTTGGAAGAGTGGAAATTAAAGCATTGTGAACGCTAACATGTATTTTTTTACAGGAGTTATTTTGGATTTTTCTGTATCATTTACTGGGCTGTTCTTTTGCAGAGATATTGAGTACAAGGAACTTCAGTTGTCACTGGACCAGGTTACTGTTTCCAAGTCACAGTTTTCATGCAGAAACTCAGTACCTACCTCGCAGGAAACAAGGAAAATAGTAAAGCCCAAAAGTAATAAAATGAAGGCAAAACTCAGAACAACACCTTACCCACCACAGGTAACTTCTCCAGCAATATTTAATTTCCAGATGTTCTCACCGAGTGCTTAGGACAGTGTAGAGATAAGCCAAGACTGGATTTACTGACTATAGCATTGTCTGCCTCAGGAAATCCCTCATAAAGCAGAATAAAATGAGATCCTTTTGGTTTTGGGGTGGAAAGTACAGGTAGCACAAACTAGCTCTAACAAGTGATGTAAAACCTTTGGAGTGTGGAGCATATAAAGTCTTTTAACCACAATATCCTTCCTTGGCAAAAAGAAGAAAATAATGGACTTGGAATTGTGCTGTGAAAATTTGTGCTGGTGTAGGATGTGTGTCATTTACTGTTGCTGCATGGAGTTCTTGATGTCAGGAGGAATTTGTCCATGGAAAGGGAGGTTGATGCTTTAAATGGCTCCCAAGAAACAGAGAGCAGACAGGAATAAAGGAATCAAGGAGGGATTGGTTGGAAAGGCCTTCAGAGGTACACTCTGGGCTCCAGAGGCTCCTGCCTCAGTGCATCCCAACATGGACAAGGACAGCTCCCGAGTTCTTCCCACTTGGATCTCAGCATCAATTCCCCAAGCAGAAGCCAGGCAAGGATGGAATTTGCCCAAGCTTGCCCCCCTGTCCCCAAGATTGTGGTTTGCAGTTGTTGGGCCTAGGAGGCTCTGGGTGTCCTTGGAGAGCTGGAGAGGCTTTGTTGTGTGTGTGTGAGCATGAGAGAACAGCACTGAACGAGCTCCAGGGAACTGCAGAGTGACACTGGGCAGGGCAGGGCTGGGAACACAGAAAAGTTCAAACCTAAGGCATCAAGGTCAGGCTTGGAAGGGGAGGCCCAGGGAGGTTTGCAGTGCCCATCCCTGGAGGGGTCCCAGGAAGGCCTGGATGTGGCACTCAGTGCTCTGGGCTGGGGACAAGGTGGGCATTGGGCACAGCTTGGCCTCAATGGGCTGGGAGGGTTTTCCCAACCTTAATCCTGGGATTGTGTAAAACTGAACTGCCAAAACTATCAAACCAAAGCAGGTTTTTTTGCTCCCACGTGAAGACCAACTTGTGACGAGAGGAACTTTAAATGCACTGCTCAGTCTGTCCCTTGAACCAGCAAGGCCCAGCTCCGGGTGCCTGTCTGATACATTCTGTAGTTCTCTATGACAGCTCCACCTTTAACTCTCTTTCCCTGCTTTTTTTCCCTCCTCTTTCCCCCAGCAATACAGCTCATTCCAAGCAGACAAACTGGAATGCAGCCAGGTGGGGAGCTGGCGCTCCAGCCCCGCCGCCAGCGCCGCCGCCATTCAGGAACAGAACTTCCATTCAGAGAGCAGCGAACTCTTGTACGCCCCTCCCTACAGCCTGCCCTTCTCCTACCACTATGGACACTTCCCTGTGGATTCCCACGTCTTCAGTGGCAAGAAGCAAATGCTGCCTGCAAAGTTCGGGCAGGCCCAAGGGGCTCCCTGCGAGGTGGCGCGGTTCTTCCTGGGCGCGCTGCAGACCAACGGCGAGTGCCAGTGGCACTATGCCAACTCCCTGGTTCCCAGCAGCCAGTCACCAGGGAAAACCCTCCCCGAGCAGCCAGTGAACATCATCAGGCACAACCTTGCACAGAGTTATGAAGGTGGGTGTCGCTCTGAGCAAAGGGGAGAAGCTCGCTGGGGAGGGTTTGTGTTGGTGGTTTGAAAACGGGTTTGGGGAACACAGAGAATCAGAGGCTGAAGTGTGCCAGCAGTGGGATTTATGGTATTGATGCCTTCAATGGCTCCCTAGAAACAGAGAGCAGACAGGAATAAAGGAATCAAGGAGGGATTGGTTGGAAAGGCCTTCAGAGGTACACTCTGGGCTCCAGAGGCTCCTGCCTCAGTGCATCCCAACATGGACAAGGACAGCTCCCGAGTTCTTCCCACTTGGATCTCAGCATCAATTCCCCAAGCAGAAGCCAGGCAAGGATGGAATTTGCCCAAGCTTGCCCCCCTGTCCCCAAGATTGTGGTTTGCAGTTGTTGGGCCTAGGAGGCTCTGGGTGTCCTTGGAGAGCTGGAGAGGCTTTGTTGTGTGTGTGTGAGCATGAGAGAACAGCACTGAACGAGCTCCAGGGAACTGCAGAGTGACACTGGGCAGGGCAGGGCTGGGAACACAGAAAAGTTCAAACCTAAGGCATCAAAATAACCTTGAAAAATCATAAAATAACCAAATGTAAAGATGCTCAAAATACCCTCTAATCACAGAATCACAGAATAATTAGGTTTGGAAGGGACTTCTGGAGATCATCTCATCCAACCCATTTATTTCCCCTGTATTCAACCAGAACAGGCTTCACTGCAGTGGTTTTGGCAGAGAATGATCTCTCATTATAAACACTCCTGGTCTCACAGCTGCCCCAACTTGAAAATGAAACCTGAATCAAGTTGTGATGGGCAAGGAGCAATGTTAATCAGCTAAAGAAACAAAACTGTTTTGACAAAGCAGACTCTGGTGATTCAGGCTGTTTCGGGATGGTATCTTTAGCTCAATTAACAGCATTAATTGCTCCCCTGATGCAGCTTCCCCTTCGTGCTAAACACAACTCTGAATTTCACTGCTCTCATGAATGAGCCTCAAAAGTTCTGCTGAGATTTCAGGTTGCTGCTGATTTTAGCAAAAAGGGCCTTGGTTGGATTTCCATCCCCTATTCCCTGCTTTACTTTCAGTAGCTGCATGATTTGGACAAAAACCTGCTACAAAAACATGCAAAAAATATAAAACTCCACCACATCCCAGTTTATTCATTCTTATTAAATACAGGAGGGGTTTTTGTGATTTAAAAAAATCACAGTGTATCTGAAAGTGTCAGAGAACATCAACAAGTGCAAAATTCAGATCAGCTGCTGCAGAATTCCCAGGATTCATGAAACTCCTTTAAGCAGCACTCCAGGTTATCCCTTTCCAACCCAGAGCCAATCCTTGGCTCTCATCCACATCTCTCTGCATACATCATTTCCTTTAATTAAAAATCACTGATGAGGACTGCTGTGAATTGGACTCCTCTTGGAATGGAGGAAGCAGTAGTGGAAATTGAAAATAAAAAAACGTAGGTGGTCTCCAGGTAGGCTCTTGGGTACCAGAATCAAGCATTTATTCACTTATGGGCATGGATATCCAAGATCCAAAGGGAATATTAAAACAGAAATATATTAAAAGATAAAGATATTCAAATCTGAGCTTGCTCCATCAGACAGAAGATGGTAGCAGGTATCAAATTTCAGATTCGATCAGGTATCAAAATATTTTGATCAGGTATCAAAAAATCAGGTATCAGATACCAAATTTCCCACAGAGCAGCAAGTGATTTCTGCCCAGGGTTTTGTCCTTTGCAGGATGGTTTGACCTCACCCATGATGGACCTCACCTCACTGACAGCAGCATTTTATTTCACTTTTCTGTGTTTAAGTTGAAAATGAGCAAGAGTGAAGCTCTCCTCACAGCCTAGAGCAGGTTAAACATTTTCCCTCAGCTCGTGCTCCTCTAATTTGCTGCTTCCTTTGGTTGCTCTTGTGGACTAAGGGGGAAAAGGAGGAGTTTTAGACCAAAAATAGGAAAATGGTTTTGTCCTTTCTAAAGATGCTGTGGGGAAAAAAAAAAAAAAAGAGAAAAATAACCCAAACAACCCCAAAATCTTTTGAGACTGAAATAAATCCTGCATATCCTCAGTAAGGGTGCAGGAATAGGGCAAAAAAATAAAACCACAATTAAAAACCTGGAAGAAATTGCTGCTGTTTTTCAATCTCTTCCCACATCACCATTGAAAATGGAGCTGCAATACCAGCAGTGCTTATTTCTGGTTGTGCTTCTACTGAAGGCTTTTGCTGCTTGAGCTGGGATATGTTTGAGCATTCTGATGGGTGTTTATTATGGATCTTTATCGGGCATTTGATGAAAGCTGCCTTGCTACAGTTAATTCTCTGCAAAAGCACTTAGAGTCGCAATATTTAGGAGGAAAAAAAATATGGCCAAACTCAGGCCTGGTCAGAGATCATGGCAAAAGGGGAAAGGAAAACAGAGCTTCCCCTGCAGACAGGATTTACATCCAATTCTTGCAGCCTCGTTTCCTCCTCAAGTGGAGTCAGTGCTGTTGCACTTTTGCTGAATTCTGAACTTTTGGAAGCGATGTTTTTTTGTTTTTTTGTTTTTTTTTTTTTTTTTTTGCTGGGAATCGCATCTGATCTCCCTGAAGTTGTCAACTGCTGCTTTTTTCCAGTGGCTCACTGGAGAACTGACAGCCAGGGAGCTTCAAAGCAGGGAGGATCTGCTTAGCATCATCATCTTCGATCCAAAGGCGATGCCAAATCTGACATCTGGCAGCCGGGTTGGATGCGAGGGCCATTCCACATCACATCCACGGCAGCATCTGCCAAGAATGCCGTGGGCCAAAGACATTTTTCTCCATGGAAAATAGCTCCTTTTGGAGAGATCAGAGATTGGAGGATGATCGTGCCAAGCCATCAAAGCTCTGAAGAAGCACGTAGCAGATACAAGTGCCTGCAAATCAGATGTTCCTGCTTCAGGATCTGGTTTTGAAGCTTCTTCCACTTCTTCCCAGCTGGCCCAGTCATCAAAAAGAAAAATCATTTCAGTGAAGGCAAAAGTATTCTTGGTCAGGGAAGTTTCCTCTGTGCCCTGGAATGGAGAAACTCCTGTGGGCACCACAGGACCTGCTTGTCTCTCGCTGGTGCTGTTGGCCCTTCTGAACTACCTGTGTGAAGCTTTGTGGCACTCATCATGCAGAAGTCAGGAAATGAGGAAAAAGACACAGAAACTCTGAAAAAACATCCCCAGGTTTAGGCAGTGCCTGCTGGAAGAAATAAATGACATTTTATTAAAGGGATTTCCACTGGAGACCAAGAGGTCTGGGAGATGATTTTTATCACCTTTGTTTCTGGAGGGAGAATAACAAAGAACATCCAGGCCATGCTTTGGATGATCTGAATTTAGGGTTCAGACCAGGACACAGCACAGAGACTGAGATAATCTAAAAAATATCTTTTCATGGGCAGGGGTTGTATTAAAACCTGTTGTGTCTTTGCCTTGTTTGACACAGAGGATAAACAGGAGGGAGAGGGACTTTTTATAGGGGCAGAGAGTGACAGGATGAGGGAAAATGCTTCTAAACTGCCACAGGGCAGGGTCAGATTAGAGATTGAGAAGGAATTTTTTACCCACAGGGTGGGCAGGCCCTGGCACAGGTGAAGCTGTGGCTGCCCCTGGATCCCTGGCAGTGCCCAAGGTCAGGTTGGACACTGGGGCTTGGAGCAGCCTGGGACAGTGGAAGGTGTCCCTGCCATGGCTGGGGTGGAATGGATGAGCTTTAAGGTCCTTCCACCCAACCCATTCTGGGATTCTGTGATTTACAACCTGATGGTTCACTCTCAGCCCAGCAGGATTTGAGATTACAAAAATAAAGGTGACAAGGCAGAGGCCAAGTGGTGGCTGTGATGCCTCAGCTTCTTCCAGGTTCTCCTGGGCTCTAAAAATGGAAAAGGACAATATTTTCTTCAGGGATCAGAGAAGAGCCATAAAATGAAAAGCACTTCACACTGCAGGAGGACAAACCCATCCCTCCTGTGGACATCTTAAACCCAGAACACCTGATCACAAAAAGTGAATTATTTATATTTCAGTAGCTCTCAGCATCTATATTTATTTCACCATAAAAACACCAAACATGGAGTTAAAAAAGCAGGGAAAAATTTCCAAGCTGTTCTCAAGCACGTGGCTGAACCCTGGTTGGATTTGGGATCTGAAATTTTTCAACAGCTGATGAGAACTCAGCTTCCTTCAGCTTCAACTCCTTGGGACAAAATATATACATAGAAATGGAAAAGAATAACTTGAAAGGTTATTGTTTCTAGGAGGGTGAAGAAGAAATTGGAACCAGATTCCTGTTTAAATTCTGGTGTTAATTACGTGGTGCTACTCCCTCTGAAATTAATGGAGCTCTGCATATATATATATATATATATAAAAGGTACAATTGAGCTATTTCTGCTTCCTCTGGTATCCATGAAGGCTTTGCCAGTCTAGTACAGCACAGGGAATATTTAATTAGTAATGGGCACAGTTACATCAGCAACCAATAGAAGGAAACTCCAAGACTTTTAAGATGTTGAATAAAATTGTTAGAAAAACAGAAAATCCATTCCAAAAAAAGGCATTTAAGTGGTCAGGGCTTCCAGTGAACCTCACACCAAACAAGAGCTGGGGTCTAAACTCGAGGAGTTTGCTCAGTGTGCCATTCTTCCTTTAACATAAAACTTTCAAATGTGCCTTGGAGGAGTTGTTTAACTCCCAAACTATTCATAGGAGAGTGCAAAAAATGATTGCTCATATGGTACAGGAGAACAGCAGGGGCCTCTTCTCTCACCACTTGTGGAGAGGAGAGCACAGGAAGGAAAAGCTTTGAAAGCCAAGCAGAAAAATGATCAAAACAACTGAAATTGCTTCAGGAGTTCAGCTGCCATGCAAAAACTGAGAGGAGAAAACTGAGACTGCCCAAAATGTTTGAGAGGAAAAAGCTAAACAAACATCCTAGGTCCACACTCTCGACAAAGAACTTTTGGCTTCTAAGAACACCCAATTTTTTCTCCCCCATTCAAAGCCTCAGTGCATGCTGTAACTTGTATTTATATTATTATCTGTCTTTAGTACATGGCAATATCTTAAAAACAGAGATAGAGCATTACTGAAGAGGTGTTTATGTTGCTTTTCAGGAGATGTTTTTAATATTTGCTGTCAGTTTTTCGAAGAGAAAAAGCAAAGTCTTTAACGTGACCCACTCTGGGTATCACAGAGAGATTTCCTTAATTAGATACTGACATGTCATCTTCTAATACCTTATCTACATATTAAAAATACCCCAAATAAATACCATGAATTACACAATCAACAGAATTCTGTAAAATGAAAAGATCTTTGAGATCACTGAGTCCAGCCTAGGAGTTAGATGTTTTCCTTGTAAGGACAAGTGTCCAATGCACTCCCACGGTGACAGGAAGAATAAATTCAGTTTATTCAGTTTATTTCTGTTTATTCTGTTTATTATTATATGATTAAAATAACTCCACTATTTTAATCATGGAACCATTGATAGGTACTGATACCAGAATGATTTTTTGCTTTTTCTTTTATACCCCTCTCACACACTCTTTTATAGTTTTATGTATTCTTAGTGCTTTTAGCCCCCACACTTGTAACTTCCCAAGTCTGATAACTTAACTGAAACTCATTGTACTGTAAAAACAAGAGACCAAACATCCTGGGAGCCCCAGACACCAAGGTCCTCTCCAAAACATATTTTTGTAAACTAAGATAGGCCCATCCAAGGAGAAAGTTCCTCAGAATGAAAGGTTCACTCGAGCCTCTCATTAGAGAATCTTTGATAAATATGTTAATTTTGCAAGGCCTAGAATTGTGTGTATTTCAGTGTGACAGTGTACATGCATTTTGGGAGCATTCCACCAGGACCAAGTGCTGCACCTAAGGATCCTGAAATAAATACCAAAGTAAAAACCCCTTTTCCCCATAAACCGTGCTTTGGTTTGAATTTTAAGACCAGGGAAAGGCAACAGTACCAATGTTACTCAGCTTTTAGGAAGTCCTTTGACAAATCTCTGCAAAGAGCTCACTTAAGGGGAAGATTTTTGATTTCAGGTCCTATTTCCTAATATTTCTTTGCTTTAATTCCCCCGATTTCACTATGATAAAAATGTCAGTGATTTATAATTCCTCCACAGGCTCGTTGTCAGTGATTAACAAGTTTTCTCTTCCCTGCCAGTCCCCTTGCCCAACAGGAGGTACAGCCAGGATGCTCTGCCCGAGGCCTTCCCGAGCTGCATGGCGCCCGTGCCAGGCAGGTACAAAGAGGACCTTTACGACTCTGGCATCATGAAACTCAACAAAACAGAGCCCAGGCTGCAGCCCCCTGCCCACCTCATCAAAGAGGAGAACAAGCTGGCCTTTAACAGAGACCTGCAGGAAAAAATGAGCATCAACGAGGCCTCTTTCCCCAACTCCTTGCTGCCCAAATCCGAGTGCTGCCAGGCCAAGGCCGTGGGACAGCTGAGCCACCTGCTGCCCGTGCCCTCTGTCTATGAGCAGAGCAGGAGGATTTGTGTCAAAGAGCCCAAATTTGGGCCCGTGGGCCAGCACCCGGCGAGCCTGGAGGAGCTGGAGGGCGCGGAGAGGATGAGCGCGAAGCTGGAGCACGAGGCCGAGAGCGAGCGGCTCGTGGATGTGAGGCCCTCAGGGCAGGTCCCCTTCGTGCTCCTCAACTACCACCACGTGCTGGCCAAACATGGAGCTTTCCAAACCTCCTCCTGCACAGCCACGGGACACGGGGGAGAAAATTATGGCTACAGTTCTGAGGAGGTCAACGCGTTTCTCTACAAAAACCAAAGCCCTTCCTCGGCCTCCTCGCCAGAGAGCCACAAGGAATCTGCACTTCCCCATTACATTGGGACCTCTGTGATTATTGCCAACGGCAGGTGACGGCAGCACGGGAGGGTTTTGTGTTTAATTAAGAAGCCAAACTGTAATGATTTGCATAAAAAAGAAAAAAAAAAAGGAAGAAAGGAAAGGAAAAGCATGAGGAAACGTGGTGATATTTACTGAGCAAAGCTGGAGGGCAGAGTGAGGGATAAACTGGTGAGTTCCTGGCAGGCCATGAGTCCCAGTGGCCAGGAAATTCCACCCCATGGCCAGGAAATTCCCCTCCATGGCCAGGAAAATCCCCTCCATCCCCTGCCATGCTTCGGTGTCCCAGAGAATGCTCTGGTGCCAGGGAGAAGCCCAGTTCCAGATCTTATTTTTGTTATTCTATAGTGTGCAACAAAAGGAAATGAGAGGTGTTATATGCAAAGGTTTATATGAAGAACAATTTTTTTTTTTTCCCTTGATCCCTCCTTAAAATAACTCAAGATTTTTTTTTTTTTTAAATCAATAATATGCATCCTAGTTTAGGTTTTTTTTGGACAAATTGTGTGAAACCTCACATCAACTCTCCACCCAACCCCCTGACAAATGGACTTTGTTGAGAGGGTGGTGATTTTGAGCAACCACAACACAGCTGTACTCCCCAAACAGGAAAAAAGCTTATTTATTAATTACCAAAAAGTTTTAAAACTAAATAAATCAAGCCTAAATTTGATTTATCGAACACAGATTTCGCTGTTCTGAGATTGTTGCCACCACCATTTATCTTGACAAGGGACAATATGACAAATTTACAGGTACAAAGATAGATCTTACAGGGTTACAGGTCCTGTCATGGCAAATTGGGACAAATTATGGAGCACGAACCAATTCCCCACAAATAAGAAAAGGAAACTCCTAAATCCTGTGTTTCCCTGAGTATTCTGGGGGAAGGCTGTGCAGATTTTCAAGCCAGCTAGTCACAAATACATCTTAATAACAGCACCAGAAATGTTTTCTTTCTAGCCAAGAGAAAAATGAACATTCATGCCTTATTTTGAACTTACCAGTGAGCTTTGAAAGGTGCAGCTCTTAACACTCTGAACTTCCTCCAGCGTAAATCCTGTTGTCAGCACAAAGGTAGAGCTGGAATTCCCTGATCTGAGCACTTCACAAATCCCAAACAGCACATTTGGAACACTCACGTTTGGCCCAGCCAGTCAGGAATAGATTTCCACGCCTTTATTTTTAATTCTTTGTAGAGGATGGATCTGTGTGAGTTTCACTGACAACACTCAGCCCATGGTGGTTTTCAGCCACTTCCCCAAATGTTTTGAGTGGATAAAACAACAGAAGACTCCCTAAACAATAAATGTTGCTGTAGGTCCCACTCAGCTCCATTTCTTACCCCAATCCGAGCCTAATTCAGAACTTTCCAAACTCTTTCTCTCATCAGGCTCTAAAGAGAAGAAACCTGGAGCAGCCTGGGATGGTGGAAGGTTCCCTCGTGGCAGGGGGTTGGAACTGGATGAGATTTAAAGTTCCTTCCAAGCCAAACCATTCCATGATTCTTTGAAGAAAACTCCTACCTGGGTTTGTGTAATATGGAAAAAAAAACTTGCTCATGGATTGGAAGGAAAAATCCTAATCCAATACTCAGTCCAAAAAACTCTCCATCTTTTCTATTTCTATTTCAAATAATTCATCTCAGAATGGTCTGGGTTGGGAGGGACCTTAAAGCTCATCCAGTTCCAACCTCTGAAATGTGCAGGGAACTTTCCACTGGAATACAACAATAAAGTTATTTCCTTCTGTGTATGAATGTTTACAGCTATGAGTCCACAAAAACACTTTAAAGGCAAATGTTTTAAAACAATTTTCAGCACTTTCATTGCTTCCTTTTAAAGGTTAACCGAGAAGGTTTTATTATCAAATTAATGTTCACTTGCAAGTGAACTTGAACTGAACACTCTCAGTGGCCTGACTTTCTCAACTGCAGGAAGAATACATTTTGTGCTAAACAGAACCAAAAAAAGCCAAATCAGTGATTACAAAAAAACCCCCAAAACAAACCCAATGGAGCAGAGTCTCTGTAACCTTGGTTTGTTCAGTGCTGGAGAGGCTGGCAAGTCTCCAGAAATGCTGGAAATGTGGATTACAATGGTGCTGACCCCAGAAATCAAAGCCAGCAGACACCAGTTGCTTTTCCAGTGGCTGTGCTTTGGATCCCTCCCAGCTCCTGCTCCTCATAAATGACCCCAACTCCTGAGAAGATAATTATGCCAAGACCGCTGGGTTAATTGTGCTCAATTAAACGAAACCCACGCCCTACAAAGGAGCCACTGGCATTGCTGCCATCATCAAAAAGAAACCCAATGCCCAACCCAACCCTCCTGCTGCAATTTCTCCCTCATTAGTGGCACTGCTGCATTTCATTGCTCCTGCATTCACTGCTCACTGTGGAAACACCAAGAATTAGGCTTTGCCCCAAAAAAAAGCCACTGGGGTTTTTCAGCACCATATTTTCCACCTTGAGGTTGAGACTTCCAGGCTGGGTTCCAGGAAGCTGAGCAGAGGAGGTGTTCCATCATTCTCCCCCAGGTGTTTTAGGGGAGGTGATGCCCAGGCACAGGAAATTTCCCCGTGAGGCAATAACGAATCAATTATGAACCCACACCTGATAGTGCAGAGGGAGGTTGAGAAAAGATGGCAAAAGCAAATGTGTGAAAGGAATTTTTTTTCCTTGCCACTCCGAAATGAAAACAGGAATCCTGTGTTCCCAGCTGGGAGTGAATTATATTGGGAGGAAAAAGAGGATTTTTGGTCAGTTAAATGATAGATGTTCTCAGCACAATCGTGGTGCAGAGCAGGGTGCTGCCATCACAGTGGCAGTGCTTTCATCATGACAAATGGTTTTAATCATGAAAAATTGTTTTAATGAGGAAAAATAAAGGTTTTAATAATGAAAAAAAAAAATGGAACTGAAGGGGAATGTGAATTGAAACATATTATGAAAAATAACCTCATCTCTCTTCAGTATTTGAGCCACACCTTTGTCGTGAGATTCCACAGGGTTTTACCTCTCAGGGGAGTTCAGACCTGGCAAGAAAATCATGGAAAATGGGAGAAGGAGAGTGAAAGAGGGAATATTTTAGCAAAATCACAGAAAAATTGGGTTGGGAGGGACTTCAAAGGCCTCATTCCAACACCTGCCAGTCAGGGAATCTTCCATGAGACCAAGGCAAAGCTGGAAAAGTGAATCCCAGATTGAGCTCTCCAAGTTTTCATCCTCTTAATGGAAGCAGCGCAATGGAAATAAAATCAGGTGACAAAGGCACAGCTTTGTCCCCAGCTCTCTGTACCCTGGGATTTGAAAAAAGGTAATTTAAGGGAATGAAGCACAATGGGGGAAAAATTGGGGAATTCATCACTGAAAGTGAAATCTGCCAGAATTTCTCCAGAAATCTATTTACAGGACATAAATTCTTCTTTTTTTTTTTCAGCATTTCAGTCGCACTTCAAAAACGCCACAGAGGAAATGTTATTATTCCATTTTTTTTTTCCTGAATTTTAAATTTTGCTTTTTGGGTTTTTTTGGGGTTTTTTTTGTTTTTTTTTTTTTTTATATGATGCAGATTAAAGCTATTTGGCAAGTGTAGGTGAAGAAGCACGCAACCCAACCAAACCTATTCATGCTCAGAATTATATATGTATTCCCCGAAAATGTAAAGCATTTTTTGCTTATTTATTATGTAAAACAAAACTGATAAAATGTTAATAAAATCCTGTAGCCAAAGGAAAACTGAGTTGAATTTATCTTATTTTTTTTCTTCTTCTTTTGAACTATGAAGCAAAGCATTTCACAAAGGACAATGGTGCAGATTTGAAAATTTATTTCAGCTGTGATGAGTTCTATAATTGACAATTAAAGAAAACACACAGATCTTTTTTTTCAATTTATTGTGTTTTTGCCACGTTGCATTTTAAATGAAGACACTTGGAAGATGCAAATAGCACAGAATCACTAATGACAAACTCAGTACTGGACAATTCTTCCCTGCAGTTCTCTTTTCTCCATCATTTTTTGACCTCTGCTCTCTCCTGGGCCCAGATTTAATTTCTTTGGTGTCTGATCAAGGCAGTGCATCCCCAGCACCACTTAGACATGCAAATGCTCTTATCAAACCAGTTACCCCCCAGAAGCAGCACAAATCTTTCCCATGACAGATATTTTGATTAGAGAGAGCTCCAAAAGAGTTGCAAAAAGTCTTTTTTTTTTAAAAAAAAAAAAAAAGCAGCTGAATCAGAGAAAGCAAAGAAATGAATTTTTGCACAGTGAAGCAGCAGCAGAAAGAATTAAATGCTTTAATATTATTTCCAGGTAATAGCCCTTGATTTGTTGGATATATATTTAAAAAAAAAAGGCTCTGAAGTCTTATAAAACCTTTACTAGAAGCAGGATGTGCTGCCTGAACTCTGAAATGTGAAGTACATTATTACTTTTTCCAACCTTTGGAAGCAGCTCTGCTGCTGACTGGGCACGACCCACCCTGGACACGCACACGTGCCAACACACCCAGAGGTTTTCCTATCAACAAACAACCCCCACAAATGTTTTCTCCATGAGAAATGTTCCAGCAGAGGCCAGGAAGGGAAAAAAAAAAATAAAAATGAAGTCACAGAAATATGGACAGCGTAATAAATGGGTTTTTTGAAAGCACTTCATCAAGAAAATAGTTTAAGATATGACCTCAGCCTCACAATGGAAGAGGTGTTTTACTAATCCAGACAGCTGAATGAAATGAAACATTTTCAGTGCATTATTCCCCGGGCCTGGAGTTGTCTGGATGTCTCCATCCCCACATCCAGGGACGCCCCACACCACATTTGTCTGTCACACGTAAGGAACAAGAAAAACGAGGATTTTCCTGCAAAAATCTTGTGGCTTCGTGGGCGTGCTGAGTTTGGCAGAGGAAGAGTCAGACTCCTGTGCTTCCCATCTACCTGAGAGAGGGCAGGGGCTTCTCCAAGCACTCATCCACAAGGACTTTATCCAGCTGCTCCTTGTCCCGTGGGAATTCTCCTTGTCTTTGGTTCTTCTCAAGGGAAAGCAACAAACCCTTCCTCCAAATCCAGGAGGCACCACAAGAGGCCACTGAAAAGGCAAAGTGCTTCCCACAGCACCCCCTGAGCTCTGGCACAGCCAGGTTTGGGGAGTTCTCCCTCCTGGGAAGGAAATTCCACGCTAAGTTTCTTCCCAATGCAAAAATTTTGGGAATAACCTGAAAACTCCAGGTGAGAACAGAAGCAGCTCAGCACTAAGGCAGCTCCAAAAGGACCAACAGCAACCAGGAAATGCTGCAGCATTTTGCTGTTAAAATAATTCCCTCTGCTGCTGCTCAGCCACTGCAACTTTACAAGTCCATTCTGCCCTTCTGAAATTCCCACTTTTTATCCTTTTCCCCATCATTTTTTGGCCCTGGTGAAGGGAGAATGTGTTTTAAGGAAGCCACTTGACTCCCAGCCTGAGGCATGCTCTGGTTGTTCAATCCCTACAGGCAAATCCTAAAGCTGGGATAGTTTTAGCTACAAATTCTGGGTTAAGGAGGAATTTTGTTGAACTCTGTGGCTGGAAAATCAGCACCAGAGCTCTGCTCTCCTGCAGCAGCACAGGTTGCTCGTGAAGGAAAAGGCAGAAAATAAATGAGGATGCACCAGGAAGATGTGAGTGTGCATGTGCACAAACATATTTTATATATTTCTATATAAACACATGGTTTCTTCTTTTTATTGAAGCTTTATTAAGCCAGACTGGAGTTTCAGTTGATTACAACATGCATTAATATTGAATTCTGAAATCAAAGGTAGCTGCCAAACGTTCTGAGCACGAAGCAGTTTTGAAAGCATCTGGTGTGAAGAAGCCAAACTCGGTGCATAAATTTAATGACACCAATTAACAGCTGTCTGTGCACTTCTAGGAGATGCTGGTGTGCAGCCTCACATGATTTGGATCATGGCAGAAAAAAAAAACCCCAGCAGGGTGTGGACATTCAGGACAAATCTGTGAGATGGAGCATAAAACCCTAAAAGTAACAGGGACAACTTAATTTCTACTCTGGCTGCCAAACCACCTAAACCTTAATATGTGAGGATTGGTCAAAATTACCATTACAGACGAGTTTCCTTGTTTTAAGACTTCTTGGCTTTGTAGCTGAGACAACCTGAAATGTTTGGATTGTTTATGAGGTGAACTTTAAGGTAAAAACTCCATTTCTGACTAGCAGGAAGTCGTTTCCTCTCTGGAAACCAATCTGGCTCATCCACCATGAAAAAAAAGAAATGAAGGTGGCCACTTAACTTCATTGAGATCATCATAGAATTACCATTAAATTCTAAATTAATTAGAGGTTCTCTCTCCTGATAAGGGGATTCTACAATAACCTGGGTGTGACACTGCTCCAAGTTTTTCTTCCAGGGGATGAAACCTCTTGGAAAACCACGATTTAAAGGAGAGATGAGATGATTTACTCAGATCCAACTAAGGAGAGCAGAGTGCAAGTCACTAGGATAAGCAAGCACAGCTCCTCAGGGCTGATGGAATACTCTCCCAAAAAGCTCAAGGCAGCCATTAAGAGTTGGCAGACCTGAGATCAAAGCACAGGTTGGTAAATTATTGTAGAGGTCTACCCAGAGAAGAACCAGATCAGCAAGGATCTTCACTTAGACCTGGAGTTCAGCACAGTGGTGATCCCAGCAATTCAGGAACATATGATGTTCCAGCTGGTTTTAGTGCAGACAACACAAAAACTGTAATTTAGTAAAAAAAAAAAAGTAGAAAAGTAACTATTGTCGTGCACTGTGCTAAAGTACCATAAAAACACAGAAACAACAACAAAAAAAAGGGAATATTTAGCCACTTCTGTCTCTCCAGTACAGGGTGTAAAGGAAGAGAAAGTTCTGTTCGCTGCAGATATTCCTCTGCAGTCAGACTCCTCTCCAAGAACAGATCCTTAAAAAGAATGGCAACATAGGTGTGTTTAAAAGTTAATAAAAAGAATAAAGGCCTTCAGCTATGAGAACCCAACATCTTTTCAACTGCTGAAGTCACCCATGGCAAACCCAGAGACAGCAGAAAATCAGAAGGGAAAAAAACCAAACTTTCCATGACCCTTCCCACCTGGCACAGGTTCAGCTGGTGGTGCCCAGGAGTGAAGAGTTCCCTGAGGGCTGTCAGTGCTTGGGGACGATGAGGTTCCTCAGCATGTCGAAGGAGTTGCCATCTGGGTGCACAGACTCGACGCCCTTGCCCTCCTCGTGCACCTGGAGGTATCCATAGTCATCGATGCCAACGATCCAGGCCAGGGGGCCCTGCTCGTCACGGAGCCGCACCTGCTTCCCACTGCCACGGAGAGAGCTCTGTCAGCACTGAACACTGCAAATCACCCCAGAGGACTCAGCAGAGTCACTGAATGAATCCCAGACTGGTTTGGGTTGGAAGGTGATGCCTTAAGTCTGAACTTTTCTATGTTCCCAGCCCTGCCCTGCCCAGTGTCACTCTGCAGTTCCCTGGAGCTCGTTCAGTGCTGTTCTCTCATGCTCACACACACAACAAAGCCTCTCCAGCTCTCCAAGGACACCCAGACCCTCCTAGGCCCAACAACTGCAAACCACAATCTTGGGGACAGGGGGGCAAGCTTGGGCAAATTCCATCCTTGCCTGGCTCCTGCCTGGGGAATTGATGCTGAGATCCAAGTGGGAAGAACTCGGGAGCTGTCCTTGTCCATGTTGGGATGCACTGAGGCAGGAGCCTCTGGAGCCCAGAGTGTACCTCTGAAGGCCTTTCCAATCAATCCCTCCTTGATTCCTTTATTCCTGTCTGCTCTCTGTTCCTACGCAGCCATTTAAGGCATCAAAGGAACTTTGATCATCCCATTCCAACCCTGACACCTTCCACTGTCCCAGGCTGCTCCAAGCCCCAATGGCCAACCTGGCCTTGGGCACTGCCAAGGATCCAGGGGCAGCCACAGCTGCTCTGTGCCAAGGCCTCACCACCCTCATAGGAAAGGCTTCACCCTCCAACAGAATAATTGATTCCCCACCTCACTGGTTCTTTACACAGAATGACTTTCAGCAGCATTTTCTACCTGCTTTAATTTCCTTTTGTGGAACGAAAGGAGTTGGGACTTAATCCAAACAGTTGGGGTTTTTTTCTCCCTACAAGCACAGCAGCTTCATCCATCTCAAATCAAATCATTCCCAATTCCCTTTGTTTGGAATTGGGAGACAACAGATGTAAAATACCTGGAAGCTTTCTTTAGCTCATGCCAGTCCAATGATTTTAGTATGTGCTACTTTAATTCTCCCTTAAAAATGTGCATCCTGCTTGGGAGTGTATTTTCATTAATTATTCACTCATATTAAAGGGAATTTAGTGGAAAAAAGACAAAATATCCATGAGTTCTTCTACCACTTTAATTAAAAGGAAGTTTGAGAAGAACATAATTCTTACCTGTGTATCCAGTACTTGTAGTACTGGGGAAGAACTCCATTGGGCCCCTTCTCCTGAAAAACCTCTATGAGCCTCTCCAGCACAGTCACAGTCCTTGCAATGAGACAGTCTGCACTCAGAGGCTTCAGCTCTGTCCCCTCTTCCTTGTTAAACTTTGCAATGAGATCATTGATGCAGATGGTGGGGTTGCTGTTATTCACATTAAACCCAAAGCCTGGAGAAGACAAAGAGAAGGACACAGTCAAAGAGACAAACTCTTTGTCACCACCACAGCCAGCACTTAATTCACCTACTCCATACAATCATCCCCCAGCATGGCTTCCAGAGCTACTTTAATTCACTCTCTTACACTTTTCCATCTTCTTACTCCTGTAATTACAGTTCTCAGCTCACATTTTGCTCCTTGCCCTTAAAATGCCTCCTCAGAATCACAGAAGCAAATCCAGCACAGCCTTCCAACCACACCCCACCCCATCAGCTGGGCAGAGGGTAACCTGCACCTTGGTTCCAAAACCACCCAAGTGAGACATTCTTTTACTCCCTGGAGGCTGGCACGTCCTCAGGCCACTCAGAGAACTCTGATCCTACTCTAAGACAGAGTTTTATCTTCCAGTCTAATGTTTAGCTCAGAGATCTTTCTGTTTACTGCAGTGAGCTGAGTGCCCTTTCCAAAAACCTGGCCTTTTCACTCAGCTGATAAGCCTTGTTTGGCTTTGCTCTGCAAAGCCCAAAAGATTTGACTTTAACTTTGTAAGACTCCAGTTTGCTTAATCTATCTCACCACAGCATATCCTTTAGAAGCCTCAAGCCTCTCGCTGAGATTTCTCCAGCTGGAATAATGTTGGCAGAATGCCTCCCTCGTTTAAATATGGCTCCAGGGGCCTTTTCTGCAGCCTGCTGGAACAGGCTTCGAGGGATGTAAAGAAATATATTGTATTACCTGTTTATTTTTTTTCTCCTAATAATTTGGGGTTTTTTTTGCTTTCCTCAGACATATGGGATAAAAGCCCTCTCTCTGTCAATCAGGTTTGGACATGATGCACTTCCATCTGCAAGGAGGTGCAGTGCCTTGTTTTGTAAACTTGCTATTAATAATTCATATATGGAGGTAATTTGTATTAACTTTGAGGAGAAGGATCTCTTCAGTGAAAAGGAGTTTTTGGTTTTTAACAAGTCAGACAGCGCACAAAAACAAGGCCCAGTGATCCCAACACACCAGTGCTGTGGAAATGAGCTGAAATGGGTTACTGGAAAGAGATAAAGGAAAATGAACTGGAAAATCCAACGAGCTGTGCCAGCAAATCCCAACCCAGCCGTTTGCACTCCAATACAGCACGAGGGAAGAGAGACACCCTGGCCATTAAGCTCTGACTGCTCCTGGCAGGGGTCACAGGGCCATGGGGTCCATCAGCAGCCTCAGAACCACTGCTCAGCCATCCAAAAATTGGGACAGAACAAACACCCCGAGACCAGGACATAAGCTGAGGCACGAAACCTGGGAATGAACGCGGCAAAGGGGAAAAGGCAGCCTGGGAATCTGAGAAACGTGAGGTGCTGGGGGCTCTGGGGGCATCTCTGCAGTGTCCATGGGAGAGCTGAGCATTCAGCAGTGCCCCTGCAGTGCTGATGTGGCTGATGGATGTTCCAGTGGTGGATCCATGAGGATCTGGACGTGCCTGAGCAGAGGCAGAGGAGCGTTCGCAGGTCACGCTTGCTGGCTGTCCCCTGCATTCCAGCGGTGCTTGGCTCCTCTGCCTGTTCCGAGTCTGGCCCTCACATTAATGGTGTATATTCTTCTCAGAACTCCTCTTCCAGAAGTCCCAACACCGTAAAGTTCTTCAATTTTAAATTTCAGATTGGAACAAAAGGGGTTTTTGTTGTTTTGTTTTTTTTTAAACCATGTTTAAAAGTCTCAGCATGAAGCGAATCATCTGCGAGGCCATGAGCAGTGAAAAGCCAGGTTTGTCTTTGATCTTATCCTCCTGAGGTCCTTCTTGGAGCAGTGAAGCCACAGAGATGATCCTTGGTTTTCATCATTAGCTTGATTAATGGGAGATTTTGCAGGAATGCCATGGAAAGAGTGAATTCAGTGACAGGACATGGCACTCAGTGCTCTGGGCAGGGTGACAAGGTGGGCATCGGGCATGGCTTGGACTGGATGGGCTGGGAGGGCTCTCCCATCCCAAAATATTCCAGGATTCTGTCTAGGTAAGGATCCTGCATGACTGTAGGGAAGGAGGGATGGATGTGGCACACCTTTCCTGTGGGGGAAGCTGAATCCCACCACTCCTACTCACACAAAGACTTGTCATGAGTCCCCTCTACTACTCCCAGTGAAACTCCCTGGAAGGATGGAAAAAATCCTTGGATTCATATGGAGCAAGGAAGTTGGAATTTAAAAGCTCCCAGGTGAACACAGACTGATGGAAATGGATATTTATTTATACCTCACACCTACCAGATGACTCCTACTGGTATCAGCAAGAATGGATACAGAAAGTCTCCATTTGAATTGGAACTTTTTGGTGTTTAGAAGTAAGTAAGAAGTAAGAAACAGAAGGCCCAAACCAAGTATGTAAAGTGCTTAAAGAATACTTGATATTATGAACTATTTTTGGATCTATTTTGCTTTCCTAGTGTTAACCAGGCTGCAGGAAAAGATGGAAGCTGCAAGTGGTTGACAGGGCACAGAGTGACCTCTTAAATTTCAGTGCAATTTCCACTCTGTTGATGCAGATTATTTACAAAATGAAGATATAAATTGAACAGAAAATGTCATGTCTGGGCATGTTTCACAGAAGGAGGTGACTTCTTCAACTCTTTTGCTTGTTTGCACCTCTGAAGTCACAGAACTTTGACAGAAACAACATCATGACCACTCCCTCTTTGCAAGATAATTCACTTGTGCTACATTCAAGTATCAACCAAAAGTTCTCATGTTTTTCTTCACCCTTTTAAAATTGCTATGGAATTTTCTTTCCATTTTTTAGACATGGGAGAGATAATTACTTTTGGAACCAGAATCTGGCAGGTTTCTAAGCATACCTGGGATGCTGCTGGTTAGGGGAAAAACTTCCTTATGAAAGAACAGGATGGTTATCAGACTAGAGATGCTAAAAAACATCTCTATAATGAAAAATTTAAAACATTGAGTATGTAGCTCTTCTTCTTCTGATTTAAAAGGCATGTTCTTCGTTTAACTATTTGTCATGTTAGAAGAAACACATAAATTGGAAAAAAAGGATGGAGTTTTCGGTATATTCCACTGGTTTTGTAATAAATCAAGGAGGACAATTTCCCTCTCCCATGTAATGCTCTTTCTTTGAACTCTACTACACCAATCCAGATGCTCTCATTTATGTTTTCCTTGTCAAGCATATGGAATTATTAAGAGGAATGAAAACATTTACTTTTTGTGCTTCCTCTGGATTTAACGTTGTGCTTTGTTTCCTTATGCCTGCTGTCATTATTTGTTCTCATCGTTGCCATTTTTACTGATACAGACATTGATAACAAAATCCTTCAGGAAAAAAAAAGCAGCACAGAAAAGCTTCAAAATAGATATTTACCAATGAGAATATGAAATGTTGTTTCAATGAGTGTTGAGCTGACCAGAACTCCACCAAGCTTCATCAGGTCACTGTAGTAAATATCATTTGGCCACTTAACTCGTAGCTCAATGTCCTAAAGAAACAAAAACAGACATTTAGACTTTTATGGCTCATTCAGCACTCCCAAGTCTGTAGAGAATAATGGAATGGTTTGGGTTGGAAAGGATCTGGAAGATCCCAGTTCCAACCCCCAGCCATGGCAGGGACACCTTCCACTGTCCCAGGCTGCTCCAAGCCCCAATGGCCAACCTGGCCTTGGGCACTGCCAGGGATCCAGGGGCAGCCACAGCTGCTCTGGGCACCCTGTGCCAGGGCCTGCCCTCCCTGCCAGGGAACAATTCCCACTTCCCAATCTCCCAGCCAGCCCTGCCCTCTGGCACTGGGAAGCCATTCCCTGCCTCCTGGCCCTGCAGCCCTTGGCAATTGTCTCTCTCCATGCTTCCTGTGGGCTCCTTCAGGCCCTGCAAGGCCACACTGAGCTCAGCCCAGAGCTTCTCCTCTCCAGGCTCAACAATGGCAGCTCTGGCAGCCTTTCCTCCCAGCAGAGCTGCTCCATCCTCTGCTCATCCTGCTGCCTCCTCTGGGCTCTCTCCAGCAGCTCCACATCCTCCCTGTGCTGGGATCCAGAGCTGGACACAGCACTCCAGGTGGGATCTCAGCAGAGCAGAGCAGAGGGGGAGAATTCTCTGTATCTCTTTGCCACACCCTGTGGTGTGCCCCCAGCGACTGCCAACTGCTCCTCATAATGAAAATCTACAGAAGTGCTCCACAAATGCTACTGAAAACTGAACCTTGCCTGAGGAACCTTGCAGGAACCAGCCAAGCAGACAGGGACATCCTGAATTTCGGAAAGGAAATTCAGCAGACAGGAGAAATCCCAGTTCACAACCACGTAAATACTTCAGAACTGTCCTAAACCTATCCCCGCTTTCGGAAACACCAACTGTGCTGTGTGACAACGTCCTGGCCCCACAGAGCAGCTTTTGTTGAAACCACAGGGCTGAGCTGAACTTTGCACTGGCTACTTAAACACAGAAAGAAAGCAAATGTGCTTCCTGCAGCTTGAAACATTGCCCATGACTGCTGCACCCCCTGGGGCAAATTATGGGAGGTGCTCCAGGACTGCGAGAGTCGCATTCCCTCCTATTGTAGAGGATGAAATCCCTTTACAGGATGTGTGAAAGCTGCACCTGGGTCCATGTCTACTTTCCTGACAGATTTAAAGGCCAGGGAGGAGTCCATGACACGTTCACCGACAGGAAATACTACCTGATTTTGCTATCAAAGCATTCTGAAGGAAAGTATCACCAACTCATATTCGTTATGGAGAAGAACTTGGCTCCTGGCACTGGAAAAAGGTTCACAGGAGACTCTGGAGACATGGGAGGTATGACACAGATAAATGGTGTTATCAGTGATAAAGGGGGAAACACACACCTGTAAGACACCAGGCAGTAGCTCTGTGACTGAAGTGACAACAAGCAGCAGGAACAACTGAGTTGTGAGCTGGGTGTTCTCAAGGTACCACACAAAATGTCACAAAACACACTGGAAATGGAGCGTGTTCTTCTCTTCCCTCACTAGAGAGAGATTCTGCTGTTCTCAGAGTGGGAGAGAAAAGTGTTCTCTTCATTTAAAGCCCATTTGCATCCTCAGCGTTAACATTTGACAGTGGAGCTCTGGGAGGAACAAAGGTCTTGGTTGCTGCTCGTTCAGCAGAGTCAATAATGGTGGCAATCCTAAAAACAAGGACTGGCTGATAAACTGAGACAGGGAGGACATGGACATTCTGGAGCCAGTGCAGAGGAGGCAGCAGGATGAGCAGAGGGATGGAGCAGCTCTGCTGGGAGGAAAGGCTGCCAGAGCTGCGATTGTTGAGCCTGGAGAGGAGAAGCTCTGGGCTGAGCTCAGTGTGGCCTTGCAGGGCCTGAAGGAGCCCACAGGAAGCATG
Organism: Erpornis zantholeuca; assembly: GCA_013400515.1. Classification (NCBI taxonomy): domain Eukaryota; kingdom Metazoa; phylum Chordata; class Aves; order Passeriformes; family Timaliidae; genus Erpornis; species Erpornis zantholeuca. The sequence continues at coordinate 215,269 of VZTN01028497.1, forward strand.
GAGAGAGACAATTGCCAAGGGCTGCAGGGCCAGGAGGCAGGGAATGGCTTCCCAGTGCCAGAGGGCAGGGCTGGCTGGGAGATTGGGAAGTGGGAATTGTTCCCTGGCAGGGAGGGCAGGCCCTGGCACAGGGTGCCCAGAGCAGCTGTGGCTGCCCCTGGATCCCTGGCAGTGCCCAAGGCCAGGTTGGCCATTGGGGCTTGGAGCAGCCTGGGACAGTGGAAGGGGTCCCTGCCATGGCTGGGGGTTGGAACTGGGATCTTCCAGATCCTTTCCAACCCAAACCATTCCATGAGTCCATAACTCTACAGATTATCCCACTGTTTGTGGCTGCTGCAGTTGGCATGACATGGCCTTGAGTCTAAAGGGGAAATCCAAGTACTTGAGTTTTTGATGAATTTTTGAATTTTCTTGCTGTAACACATTTGAGTCCAGACCTTTAACTCTGGTTTTCCCCCCTGCCAAGGGCTGATGTCCCCTTGGGTTCAGCAGATCTGTCCTGGTCACAGAAAGCTCTTTATGGTCCCAGTGCTCAGCACAGTACACACATTATTGCTCCACATTTTTTACATCGATATTTTGCTACTTCTGTCGCCTTTTTTCCTCCTGAATGGAATAAAATTAAAAAATGCCACAGTACAACCAGGGCAGGCACACAGAAGCAAAACCACCTCCATTCATAAATTAGCTCCTTCCCCAGTCAGCCCCGTATTTTATAAAAACTAACTCTTGTCCCTTCATTTTTAAGTGGTCAAATTATCCACTGCAGCCAAATATTTTATACTGCAAACTTTAGCCTGAAGCTTTTTTGTTTTTACAGTCAGGTTATGAAGCACTGAAGTTCGAAGGTTTTAATAGAAAGGCTGACAGACCCTAAACTCCAGCAAAGCTACTGGGTGCCACTATAATAAAGTTCATGTGTAAATGTGTATAACTCATTGATTTTCTGTAATATAGGAAACATATGCTTTAGTTAACTACTTCTGTAAAATACCAAAGTTTTATAGTTAGCAAATATTAGGAAATGGTAACATTAAAAAGGAGATATATGAGGTGATGAAGAAGACTGGTTCTTCATTTTAATACTGATGACAGGACACTTGATTCCCTCTTGAGAGCAATTCTCCTCAGTTCTTGCTTTAGAAATCAGTTTTTCAACCTTAAACAAGGGTTGGAAAAATCCTTTAAAAGGGATAAAGTGACCACTGAAACAGCACCAACAAAAAAGCAGAAAGGGATTTGTCAGTTTTATTCATTTTTGCCTCCTCCTTCTTCTCCTTCAAAACCAAAACAAATTAACTCCATTGCTGAGCAAACAAAATGGACTTTTTCTTTACTGCTGAGGACTGGGGCTTAAGTTTCATAAGATTATGAGTGGAATGAGTGTAGTTCATTTGATCAGCTCAGTAAAAGAATATTCAACATATGGATATGAGATTTCTTCAAACATATCAATAATCAAACATTAGCAAGGTTGAGTTTAGCACTGTCTTGGTGCTGAATGCTGCATTATGCATTCAGCCATGCTAGAAATAAAAAGACACAGCTAAAATCTGAATTTTATGAAAAAGCAAACAGGGGTTTTGAGAGAAATTAGGACATACCTCATATCCTGGTATTGATCTGACAGCCTCCACCACTGCCAGGGACACCAGGTGTTGGATAAAAGGAATTCTCTGGCCTAGGTTGGAGTGTAGAGGGATGGAAATGTGCACAGTGGACAGGGCACAGCCCACGGGACTGAGCCAAACATTCCCACCACGACCTGGGCAGGGAGAGGGAAAAAAAAGGTAATTTCAACTCCTCAAAAGAATATTTATAAAAAGAGATCACTTTGTGAACATAAGTAACAACTAAAGAAAAAGACTTAAAGGTATCCATCCAAGAATCCACCAAACATCCTTTAATGGAGCTTCCAAACCAGTTTTGAAAGAAGAAGGGTTAAAGTGCAAAGCTTTTTATTCAAAAAACCTGGAAGTTTTTTAATGTTCCCATCCCTGGAAGTGTTCAAGGCCAGGTTGGATGGGGCTCTGGTTTTGTGGAAGCTGTGGCAGGGCACGGAACAAGATGATCCTTAAGGTCCCTTCCAACCTGGGCCATTGTGTAATTCCATTCTGAGATTCTGAAATACAAACTGCTACTCCATTTCCCAGCATGTCCTAAACCCTCTGCATCCAGGACTTCCCTGACACATTTCAAGTGATGTTGCTGTGCTGAAGTGGGGAAGCATTTGTGAAGATGCTCTGTGTGCACCCAGGAATGCATCCACACTCTGAACTGCCCTGCACTGAAAGCCAGGGAATCATCTTTTCATGGATTTGTGCTCGGAAAAGCTTCTTGGGCCACACACTCTGCACTTCCAGTAGAATAAATGTGGCTTTTAAAGAAGTGCCAGCATTTTTTCTGGGCAAGAAAAACGACTTGCTTACATTTATCTGCTCAGGCAGGTCCTGCAGACTCAATCTCAGAGCAAGTCAAGCCCCAGTGCTGCTCCAGTTAACCCAGTTTTAGTTTTAATTTGGAGCTCTGACTTGTGTTACACTCAGTGTAGTGATGGCAGTTTTCGTGACTGCTGAAACTTTCTTGGCAGGAACCAGGAGACCACTAAATCATTTCTGCAAAAGCCACCAAACATCCTGAAAATGTTTACTTTGGTCTCTTGTTAACTTTTGGGTTTGGAGTTTGAATCCACAGTTTAGGTGGGAGGAGAAGAGGACACACTTACTCTATGGATTACATTATCCAAAATGCTCATAATGCATCTTAAAATGTCCTATTTTGTGTATTTAATACACATTTATTAGTAAAATAAGGACATTTACTCACCTTTCCCTTGTGTTTGTCGAACAGCCACTGCTATTAAACCCATCTCCTCAGGCAACTCGAACATTAACCTGCCAATTAGGGAAAAAAACCAAAAACCCCACATGCTTATCAGCTGCAACACTAAGCTACATTCATGAAAATCAAGGCTTAAATATCAGGTAATATTTTATGCTAACGTTGCACCACCATTTTTCCAGTGAACATTTAGTCCTGAGCCAAACCCATTAGCATATTAAAAATTGATTAACTGAAAAACGATAATGTAAAACATTATTTTATCTGTTAGACTGAACTAAGTCAGAGCCATAGCTCATTTAAGTTCTGATAACACAGGTTTTGTATTTCTTCACTTTTTCCTGAAGTGCTCCTTTTTTTGGGAGTCCCTGTCTTCAGCAAGTGACAACCAGCAATTCCAAACATTTGTTTCTACTTACAGCGAATTTTTGTTCGTACTACAAAATATAAGAGCAGCAGTTTCTGATTATTTAGAAAACCAATATGGTGGCAATAAAGCAGTTTAAAAGATACACTATCCCCTGAGAACTAATTATGATTTAACTACAGTAAATAAATCTACACCTTCTGAGAGCTCTAGAGAACACTGGCTTATTTTAGGCTTGTGTTCTGCTTTTAAAATAGTTTCACTTAAAAGAACACTAACTTTCCTCTGGGGATAAGTAGAAAGTGCACTTTAACACCACCAAATGAGTCAATGCTACACTTAAAGAAAAAAAAAAAAAAAAAAGAAAAGAAGAAAAAACCCAACTGTGAGAACTTTGTTCAAGCCACTTTAAAACAGATCTGAACTGTACCACAATCCTCCTTCATTTCACATTTCCAGGAAGAGTTGTTTAAGAGATAAAACATACTCAAGATGTTGCCTGTGAGGTAAGCCCAAGAAGTGATGTCTAGCCCACAAATCTACTCCTCCCACGGGCAGAAATAATGATGTTGTTCGTTCCTATAAAAGCAATCTTGTCTCGGGGGTAAGGGCAGCCCAAATCAGGGAAAAAAGTACCACTGAAAATGATTTCACATGGGTTTGGGAGGTGCTTTGAGCTCTGCAATCAAGGAGGTCCATGGGCAGCAAGGAGCAGTGTGCCATGGAGGCAGTGTCTTTGTGCTGGTGACACGATGAGCAAACACCCACCCCTGCTGCCCCACACGCTGACACAAACAGGACACCAGCAGCACCAAAATCCAAGAAACCCAGAGATTTCAGAGGATCTTTCAAAAGCCTGACTCATAATGATCAGAACTGCAGGTTACTGGAGGGACTGAGCAAAGTCTGGATCACAAATGCCTTTGCTAAGGACAAATCCCAGAATCCCAGCATGGTTTGGGTTGGAAGGGACTTTGAAGATCATCCACTTCCACCCTGTGCCGTGGGCAGGGACACACAAACCAGCAGGAGCTCTAAGAGGCTCCACAATGTTTTCCCACAGAATTCCTGAATCATTGGGATGTCATCAAAGATCAACAGCCAGAAAATCTCAGTGCCAGTCACCTTCCATGAGACACACCTTGTGTCCCTTGGACACTGTGGGTCACATGCTGAGACCAGGCCCACCTATCTACCACCTCTAACAGTAAATTTTACCTCTTCTTGTCACTAGATCACAGAATAATTAAGGTGAGAATAGCCCTTTGGGATCCCCCAGTGCCACCCCAGCAGCAGCAGAATCACCCAAACCCTGTCCCCAAGGGCCACATGCAGACTCCTCCTGAACACTCCCAGAGACAGTGACTGCACCACTCCCTGGGCAGCTCATCCCAAGGCCTCACCACTCTGCCAGGGCAAAATTGTTGCCAATCTCCACCCTGCCCCTCCCCTGGGGCAATTTGAGGCCATTTCCTCTCCTCCTTTCCCTTGGGACACGGCAGCAGAGCCTGACCCCCCCTCAGTGCCCCTCCTGTCAGGGACTTGTGGGGAGCAATGAGGTCCCCCCTGAGCCTCCTCTGCTCCAGGCTCAGCTCCTTTCCCAGCTCCCTCAGCTGCTCCTCCCAGGATGTGTTTTCCAGACCCTTCCCAGCTCCTTCCCTTCCCTGGACACGCTCCAGCCCCTCAGGGAGAAAATCCCCCAAAGCTCAGGAGGCTTCAGCCCTGTCTTCTGGGAGCAGCCTGATTACAGCACCATGGTTTTGCAACATGAAAATCTAATTTAACTTTGGATGCACAGTTAGGAAGACATTTCAGGCTTTGTTGGAACACACTGATTTCTGTTGCTTCCCCATTCACTTATCTGTTTTCAGACAGCGAAAAAAGTTAAAGAAAAAAAATCATGTGCTGCCATGAGGTGAGGAAAATAAAGAGAGCAGGAAAAAAGCTAATTAGGAATCCAAAACACAGGCTTCTACACCAAAGAGATATAATTTAGAGAAGAGATGATGCAGCTCTTGGAGACTTGACAGCAGGTAACAACTTCTTACATGGAGAGAGTGTGGCTGGACTTTTGAGGGTCATGAAGAAATTCTTTAAAGGACACAACTTAGGGAAGTTGATAATTCCCAGACTGATACAGCAAGAGTCACACAGATTTATTTTTACTACTTCCTGAGATGGTGCTGGAATTAACATGAAGGCCATGATAATAAAAATCTCCACACAGACTCCTGCCTGTCTTCCCCCAGCTTAGAGCTCTGTAAATGGAATGTGCTTGTTAGTTTGGTAAGGTTTTTTTTTTTTCTTTTCTGGGAGAAACAACTCGGATTTTCCTTACCAGAAAGATTAAGTGTACGTGCACTTTTTTACATATTGACTTCTCTTCTTTTCTTTCAACTTAATCAGTTGCAGATTTAACAATTTCGTATTTCTGCAGAGTGCCTTAATCACAGTGCTCACCACATTTTCCCCCTGAAATTTTTTCCTTCAAGAAATTATCTTCTTTTTTTTTTTTTTTTGTGCTCTTTAACTATCTTGCTCTGTGTATTAATTACAAAGACCACAGTGAGATACAAGATTATGGAAATATGAAATGTCTGGAGATAAATTTACCCACCAGGAAGAATATCAGATGGCATCTCTATGATCGTAGAGATGATACTTGAATTTAATATAAATTTTTCTCTTTTTTTGAACAGTTTTGTGGTATTTTCCAAAATGTGAGCAAGGCACTTTTGGCATTCAAGAACATTAAAGCAGCTGAAATAGTGAGAAAGAGGTTCTAGCACAAGTTTTTAGACAAATAACCTCCTCCCCACCCTGTGGTGCATACTAAGGGTGCTGTCAAGAGTAATGAACAATATTTAATTATTTTATAGAAATTCCAAGCATAAGGAGGACTCTGACCAGCCAACACAAAAACTTCTCACCCTACATGAACATGAAATGGGAACTGAAACCCCCAAAACTACGTTTGAATAATGTTAACAACTATAAATTTCATTGATGTTGTGGGTTTAGGGTTGAAACTCTCATTAAAGCATCCTGCTGTGTTACAGTATTGCAGAGGCATTACCACAGGCAGCAGTGCATTCCAGATGTTAAAATACCTGGGCAAAAGGGGGTGAGTTATGGCCACATTTGTCCCTTCCCTTCAAGTTCCTTGCCTGAAAATCTAACTCTCAAAGAGGTGGTTTAGAGAGCACTGCAAAAGCAAAGCAAAAAAAAATGCCCTTTCAAAATTAGTCAAATCACAGAATCCCAGGATAATTTAGGTTGTGGGCCACAGTCAGAGGAGAAGACACCATGAATGAGAGTAGGTTTGGATTAGATATGAGGAGAAAAACCTTCCCTGGGAGGGTGGGGAGGCCTTGGAGCAGCCTGGGACAGTGGAAGGTGTCCCTGCCTGGGGTAGGGGTTGAAATTGCATCATTTTTCCTGTCCCTTCCAACCCAAACCATTCTACTGATGCCTTAAATGGCTCCCTAGAAACAGAGAGCAGACAGGAATAAAGGAATCAAGGAGGGATTGGTTGGAAAGGCCTTCAGAGGTACACTCTGGGCTCCAGAGGCTCCTGCCTCAGTGCATCCCAACATGGACAAGGACAGCTCCCGAGTTCTTCCCACTTGGATCTCAGCATCAATTCCCCAAGCAGGAGCCAGGCAAGGATGGAATTTGCCCAAGCTTGCCCCCCTGTCCCCAAGATTGTGGTTTGCAGTTGTTGGGCCTAGGAGGCTCTGGGTGTCCTTGGAGAGCTGGAGAGGCTTTGTTGTGTGTGTGTGAGCATGAGAGAACAGCACTGAACGAGCTCCAGGGAACTGCAGAGTGACACTGGGCAGGGCAGGGCTGGGAACACAGAAAAGTTCAAACCTAAGGCATCACTATGATTCTATCAAATAGAAAAGAAAGGCTCATTGTCATTGACCCAAACTCCGGTAGGTGACAGCAGCAGCTTCTGTGAGTGACACCATGCTCGGAGCCTGGTCAAGGCCACTAAACCAGGGGGATGTGGGAAAGTCCTGAGGATGCCAGAATGATTTTTTTTTCTTTTATACCCCTCTCACACACTCTTTTATAGTTTTATGTATTCTCAGTGCTTTTAGCCCCACACTTGTAACTCCCCAAGGCTGAGAGCTCAGCTCAGTCCCACGGCACTGTTAAACCAGGAGAGCAAACATCCTGGGAGCCCCAGACACCAAGGGCCTCTCCAGAACACATTTTGGAACCTCAGCCAGGCCCAGCCAGGGGGAAGGTTCCTCACGAGGGCTTCACTCCAGCCTCTCATGGGAAAATCTTTAATAAATATGTTAATTTTGCAAGGCCTAGAATTGTGTGTATTTCAGTGTGACAATGTACATTTTTGGGGCCCTCCACCTGGACGAAGTGCTGTACCCCAAGATCCTGAAATAAATACCAAGGTAAAAACCCCTTTTCCCCATAAACTGTGCTTTGGTTTGAATTTTAAGACCAGGGAAAGGCAACAGAACAAACCCTGGATTCAGTTTATTCAAGCTCCTCATAGATGGGATCTCATGGGTGGCATCTTTGAAGGGCAAAGGAGCTCAACACACACAGTCCTTGCAGACAAACCCCCACACAAAAATAACCCTGTCACAATCCTGAGGAAAATAAGGACATGAATAGAGTCTGGTTTGGCTAAAAAAGGTGTCTTAAAGTGACTTTATGATGCTATCCCATATCGCCTACTCTATGCCCAAAAAATAAATCTTGTGCCTTTCTGTGCCTTTAAACTGAACACAAAAAACAACAACAAAAATCAAAAAAAAACTTTTCCAAAACAGTTGTATAGTTCAAAATCACTATCCCTCTCTGTTATTCTTCTACCGTAAAAAATATAACTGCTACAACTGTTGCAATAAACCACCACCATTTCTCTACTTTCCAACCAGTTTTCAATTTTCTCCACAAAACCCCAGAAAGTTAAGCTTTATTTCGTTAAAACTTCAACAACTTCTTCTTTCTAAATTGTGCAACACCAAAACAACATCCAAAAACCCCAATAAAACCTGTATTAAAACCCCAATTCTGAAAAAATCCAAAACTCACACCCACAAGAAAACTTAAAAATCTTCCAAGTCTCTCTCCACAACAAAAAATTTATTATTTATCATTATTATTCTTTTCTTGTGTATTTGTTAAAGAAATAGTTTCGTTTCTTCTTCACTTTCCTCCAAAGAAATATTTCTTTTCCCAAACAAAAAAAACAAAAAACAAATGAAAACAAACAAACAAAAAACCCAACTACAACCTACTTTCTACGAAAAGATCTTTTCCTCTCAATTTATCTCAAAGCAATACAAATAATCCAAGAGCATAAAGGAATGTACAAAAAAGATGGAAGGAAGGAGAAATACTACAAAGGGAGGAGGCAGAAATACTGTCCAGAGAATGGAAAGCTGAAGCTCAGTTATGGTAGAGATTGGAAATAAAAATGCCAACAAGAACTTCTGCTGGGATGTGATTAAAAAAAGGAAGGAAAATGTGGGTTCACAGCTGACTGAGGCTAAAGCTCAGTGGATACACCCAAGGCTGAGTTACTCAAGGAATTCTTTAGCCAGGTCTTCACCAACAAAATCTTCCAGGACTTCACACACAAAGACAGGGCTGGAAAATATGGGTTCACAGCTGACTGAGGCTAAAGCTCAGTGGATACACCCAAGGCTGAGTTACTCAAGGAATTCTAGCCCAGGTCTTCTCAAACAGAATCTTCCAGGACTTCACACACAAAGAGAGGGCTCGGGGAGAAGGGAAACACCAAAGGTGGAATAGAATTGATGCCATAAATCTCTTGGGAAATCTTGACTCAGTGAAGTTGGTGAGAGCAGATGGGATGGGTGAGGGCACTTCCAGGTCTCCCATCCTCGTGGCCAAGGACATCAAGGTAGTCCCAGATGAAGAGGGAAAACATCACCAAGCTGTTCTTTCCCAGCATTCCTGTATCCAAGCCAAGCCACTGAAAGGGCCTGGATTCTGGGATTGGAAAGAATGGTTTATGTTCCACCTGTGGGCTGCATATAAGTGCAGATCCCATGGTGCTGGAGTCCAGGAAAACTTTTCCTGTTGCTCAGGGGGGTCTGGGACCTCCCCCCTGACATCCCAGGGGGACACAGCCTTTGATCTGTGCCCCTGGAAAAAGCTCCCAACATTTTTGGATGAGCTGCAAGCATGGAGAATGTGAGACAGATTGGAGTTAGTTTATCACAGGGTGAAAAATCAGAGTTTTGGGGTTTGTAGTGTGGAGGTGAATGGGGACAAACATGGAGGGTTCAGGGTGGTGGCCCTGGGTCTTTCCTTCTTCTCCTTCTCCTCCATCCCTGCTGTGCTGGTGGCACTGAGGGATTGCTAGGATGGGTTTGGGGTAGAAGAAATGTGTGAACTAGGATTAATAGTTATTGGTACAGTGTTGAAAATATCTTAGGTTGGAACTGTTAATTGGGTAAAAAGTCTTTAAAACATTCTGTGCTCAAGGCCTTGTGACCATTCTGCAGTGATTCTGACAGTGCT
>VZTN01028497.1:225046-257247 GCA_013400515.1 Erpornis zantholeuca
TAAAGAGCCTTCTGATTCTTTGGAAATCAGAATATTTCTTTTCATTTTATGCACCACAGCGACAGGGGTATATCCCGAGATATGCTTGTCACATTTAATATCTTAATGCCTTTAATAAGAAATAAAATTATTATTTAAATTTTAAATTTAAATATTATTATTATTTAAAAATAAATGAGGGAAAGGAGGGAATACAGGAGGAAATGGCATGCACATCCATCCAGTCTGTGAGTAATACTGAACTGTGGGGATAGCTAAACACTGGAATAGGATGTGGAGTTTTTCCAGATCTGACTGGAAAAAGCCCTGAGCAAGCTGGTCTGAATTCACTGTTGATCCTGCTTAAAAGAAAAGAGTTTGGGATAAGACCTTCAGGGATTCAGAGTGATTCTTGACTCCAGAAAATGTACAGAAACTTGGCATCTCTGGTGTCTCCAGCAGACATTTAGGTTTGGTTGCAGTCAGTCAGAAATTAGCCATTGTAACTATGAAATCAGCGATTTAGCCCCAAGGCTGTGCACTGGAATCCCATCCCCCAGGCAGGATCCTAAAGCCATTTTCACACTCTCTTACAAGCCTAAATATTTACATTTCTCCATCTTCCACTTTCCACGAGGCATTTTATGCACGGCCAGGTGCTACCTGTGGGCTCCCAGCAGAGTGACCCCCCCAGGTGAGACAAGGAGAACACCTCAGTTGTTAATCCTGCTGAGGCTGCTTTAAATGACAGGAATCTCACTTAAAACTGTGCCTAAATCCAGCAGGCAAAAACATTTGCCAGAATGCCCCTGTGACATGAATGCACTCTTCTGTTCTAATGCAAAAATCCATCGCTCCTCTCACTTTCTGGTGGGTTTCCCCCACAGCAAAGTTAGCACAGAAAGGACCATTTAATGTCAAATTCGCCTTGAACTCCTTGGATACACCCAAGTCCTGCATCAGTGAGAAAAAGCATTAAAGGGATTACAATATCCCAGCCACGGGGAAAGCTAAAAAAGCACTGCAGCCTTGGACAGCTGGCTCCTTGTACCTCGCCTCAATAAATGGTACAAAAAGAAGATTGTCCTGAAGCAGACATGACATTTCCAGCGAGGAATATTCTCCTGAACCAATGACGTGGGTTAGGAAGTCACAGATCCTTCGGCTGGGGGAGGCAAATCCTTGAAGCAGGGCAAGAACAACAATACAGCTTCAGGGAAAAAAATGCAGGATGCAGGAGGGCTGTGAGCAGGGCAAAGGCACCTGAGCTGCTTTTCTGCTGCCTCAGAGCTCCCAGCTGGCTCTCCATAAATGAGAGCTGCTGTTGGCAAAAGGGAAGCGACAGCAAAAGGTGCCAGGGGAGAGAAGGGAAGAGTAAATCATCTCTTTCTTACCACCCAATGTGCTTCTGCTTGATTTAAATTATGGTATTACAGCCTGGGAATAGTTTGTGCTTTGCTGGTGGAATTGCTTTGAGAACTCTACCACGAAATCCTCGTTTTTTTCCCCGCTCGCTGCAATTTTCAGCTGGTCATTTTCTTGTCTCTCTATTTTTATACCTGATATTTTATAATTAGTCCTTTGTCTATGTTAATAGGATTTTCCTCTTAGAGAAAAAAAGAGAATTTTAGAACACAGTACCATACAGGCAGAGGTGTCAGGAAACATACCCAAATAAGAAAGGACTCCAAAAAATTAGTTTGCCAAAAAAATGCCAGTAAAATTTGAATCCTGGGTTCAGACACACTGGTCATGTTCCAGAACTGCAAACTTAAAGAACTTCTTTATTCAGTGAATCAGCTTCTCTGTGAATATCATCAAGACCACAAAGTTACAGTAAAGGAGGGCGTTTCCAGGGGAGATGTGAAGAGAGTTTAGGAGTTTGTTTCAATGTTTAATTTGAAAAGCAAAAACTTGTCCTGTTTTGAACGGTTTATATCATTTTTCCCTCTAATAAGTAATCTTTTCAATTCATGACCTTTCTTGACTTGAAAAAGCTACCTGAAGCCAAAAGTGAACATGGGACAAATGGGAATGAAAGAGATTTCATTAGGAAACAGAATTCCAGTGCCAAGATTTAAGCAATTGAAGAGCTACCAGAATGCACTGAAATACATTTATCGTAACATGGTAAGAGGAGAATCTTTGGGCTGGAATAAAAGTTATAAACATATTGATCAAAACCAGATCCAGCCCTTCTTGTCTGAGGTAAAACAGCACAGATGCAGGGAGAACTTGGAATATCCAGAGCAATGCAGGCTGTGGTGATGCTACTTTTAGCAGTGATTTCATCCCAGTCCAGGGGAGCCCCAGGCTCGGGACTGGATCCTGTGAACCTCAAATGGTTCAACAAGGGTGAGTGCAAGGTCCTGATCCTGGGATGGAGCAACCTCTGGGATCAATCCAGGCTGGGATGAGCAGATGGAGCAGCCCTGGGAGAAGAATTTGGGTGCTGTGGGTGAGAGCTGGACCTGCCCCAGCCCAGAGCAGCACAGTGAGGGGAAAATTGTGTTCCTGTGCTCAGGTGAGACCTCACCTGCAGAGCTGCCCCAGCCCTGGGCCCAGCACAGGGAGGATGTGGAGCTGCTGGAGAGAGCCCAGAGGAGGCAGCAGGATGAGCAGAGGATGGAGCAGCTCTGCTGGGAGGAAAGGCTGCCAGAGCTGCCATTGTTGAGCCTGGAGAGGAGAAGCTCTGGGCTGAGCTCAGTGTGGCCTTGCAGGGCCTGAAGGAGCCCACAGGAAGCATGGAGAGAGACAATTGCCAAGGGCTGCAGGGCCAGGAGGCAGGGAATGGCTTCCCAGTGCCAGAGGGCAGGGCTGGCTGGGAGATTGGGAAGTGGGAATTGTTCCCTGGCAGGGAGGGCAGGCCCTGGCACAGGGTGCCCAGAGCAGCTGTGGCTGCCCCTGGATCCCTGGCAGTGCCCAAGGCCAGGTTGGCCATTGGGGCTTGGAGCAGCCTGGGACAGTGGAAGGTNAATTACATTTCCTTATGAAAATTTCTCTGCAATTTACAAAGACATCACTTCATTTCCTGCCTTAAATCAGGGAGGGTGTTAAAATTGCCATGTTTGACCAGAGAAGTGATGAAGTTCCTCCCAAAACAGCCACTCAAACAGGGTTAATGTAGAACAAAAGACACTGGATTTATCGTGGAAATTAAAAATAAGAATTGAGGTGCCCTTCCAGGGTCCTTCCCAGAGCTTTGCAAAGTGGGAAACATGAAAGCATCTCAACAACAACAAAAAAAAAATCAATTACTTGTTAAGGAACTGTAAAATACCTAAAAAATTAGTATTAACAATAATTAAATGAATAATATTTCCTTTATCTTATTACTATTGAAAGTTTCATCAATACTTAAAACCACAGAAGTAATTTACACTTAGGAGAACCCTCTAAAACCTTTGATTTTTTTTCCCCCATGATTTGCTTAGAGTTTATTTTATTTTCTGCCTGCAACATCCGTTTTGCTGTAAATTTAGGCTCTGGTGGCTTATATAAACCTAAGGATGCAGCAAATTCCCAGTTTTTTTAATGCTAACTGAAAAATAATTTGAGTTTTTCTCCTCTTCCTGAAGGCAAACACAACAGTTTTCCTACACAAAATCAGGAGGACAACACGTTCTCCTACTGACATTTCCTGTGGTGCTGCCACTTAGTTTACCCCTCTTTCTGAAAAAAAAAAAAATTTGAAATGTGAAAGACAATTAACTAAAATTTCAGGCAAATTTCTCCATGACCTCTATTTCCCTTGGTCAAACAAGTGAGCCTCGATTTCCAAATTCTCATCTCTCACCATTGAACTGAAAAATACACACAGGGAACATCTTGGAAGGTCAACATGCTGGTGCCTATTCTGATTTTTGGGACATGTATGGTATGAACATCATCATGAAGGTGCTTATTGGACACATTATTTGGCTTTCAATCAAATCTTCCCAATTTTGCCCAGGTGTCCCAATTGTGGCTTCATAAATTGGCAGGTAAAGCACAATTATTTCACTTGCATGGCTTTTTTTCCATTAAGAATGGTGATACATGAAATCTTTGGGGGGAAAAAAAGGATTATTAACATTTTGCTGTGCAAAAGTAATTGAAACATGCCATTCCTTCCATGTCAATAAGCCCAGAATTCAATCCAAAAACTCCCACAGACAAAAAAACCACATTTTTGATCCTTCTCTAATAAAAAAGTAGATGTGGAACACTGAGAAATTTATAATGTAAATAATGGAAATATAAATTATAATGCAAGAGATGAACACGAGGAAAAATTTAATGCAAACTTAAATGTGCATTCAATTTAAATTAAAAAGTATTTAATCATTATTTTATTTAAATTAAATTAACTTATTGTATTCTTTAAATTAAGTTAAAAGGTATTTTTTTTTTGTTTCAAAGTGTTTCAGTGAGAGCTGGTTTTAAAATAAATTCTCAGGAAATGGCAACAGAGCTTTAAAATCGCAGCTCTCATTTGAAATAGTTAGTTTGGCAAGTAAAGTTTAAAATATTATCTTTTAAAGGTGTTATTAGACCTGATGGGTCTAATAACCATAATTAGTTATTAATAATAATTAATCTAATACCATAGACAGAATTTCTCAAAGAAAAGAGAGATTCAGGAAAGCTGCTGTTCTCTAGGAGGAGGAATTAATTTGTCTGCAACAATGTCATTTTTCCTTTAAAATGAACATTATATTTGACATCCTTAAATAGAATTTCCTTGTGAAGAAAGCCCAGAGGATGTTCCAGCTTTTCCCTTCCCCATTTCAAGTGGCAGATTGTGTGAGGAGATAATAATCCAGAAAAAACCATTGCTCTTCTCGTGGCCAATTAAAAAAAAAGGCAATCAACACAATAGCTGAGCTAAGAGCTGAGCTCAGCGTGTTCATATATCTGATAATTAAAACACAAAAAAAAATACTCTCATCAAGCACCAGAGTTTCATCCCTCCCAGTGCCAAGAGCAACCACAAGATTTCTAAATTCAGTATTTTCTCATGTGAGAGCCAACACTCGAAAGCATCTGAATAAAGAACAGAAAAAGTTCTGTTCCCAAATATGTTGCTAAATATTTTGCAAACCCCTCACGACTGGGCTGTGCCAGCTTCAAGGCACACTCCCAATGGTTCATTTCATGGGTGATTAAGAATGGATTTTAAAATAAGGAAGTTGCTCTCTGCTGGCCACAGCATCCTCTGCAGGCTCCAGAAACAGCCATCATAATGTGGATTTTTAACCACAGACTCACACAAAATGCAGCTGATACTCAAAGCCACAAACAGAGGATTTCCTCTGGCATGGTGGGCAAAAAAAAAACCCCAAAGGTCCCCAGGTAACCTTGTTAATTCAAATCCTTCACGAGTAAGAAAAGCTGTAAGTTCCTACTTCTGAGAGGTTCAAATATGCCCAGAAACAATAAAATTTGTATAAATCGCTTTTATCCTGAGAGGTGGTGGATGGGTCACCACAGAGTCACAGAAGGTTTGGGCTGGAAGGTAAATTTATCTTGGATTTTGGCACCCTAACACTTTTTGGCTCATAGTGGAGGATGAGGTCTGGATATCCCAAAGAGCATCAAAGAAAGAAATGCCTTTGATTCTTGGATTACCTCACCAAACTCAGGAACTGCTTCCAAATACTGACAAAAAGCACATCAAATTCTAATTCTTAATCAATATAAACCATCTTTAGAGCTCTAGGAAAGGCTGAAAAAATTGGGATTGTTGAGCCTGGAGAGGAGAAGCTCTGGGCTGAGCTCAGTGTGGCCTTGCAGGGCCTGAAGGAGCCCACAGGAAGCATGGAGAGAAACTATTTCCAAGGGCTGGAGTGACAGGATAAAGGGGAATCAATACTTATGGAGTAATAATTGAAATCAGAAATTCATTTCTGAACCTCCTGGCAGATCTCTGGGTCCTCCTTCACCTGTATTTTGTTGTGCATTACTCAGCTGTAAAGGAAAAGGAAAATACAGGCTTAGAAAAGAAACTTCCTCATTCAGAATTACCAACACATTTCTAAAAAAGCAGGTGTTGTGAGGTGGTATTTTATTTTAAATGACAAATTGAGGTTTTATCCATGGTTAGGGCATCATGTAGCAAAGAATTCCTTTGGCTGGAGAAGGAGAAAAATGTGGAGGAATGACTTAAGTGGGAAGTCACAGACACAGATATGGCACCATGAAAAACTGCTGGGAAACAGTCAGAGATTAACTAAAAGAATAAACATGTGGAAGAATAAAAAAAAGTCTGCAGTTATTCACATTTGTGTGAAGTAAAAAATTCATGTGATGCCTTAGGTTTGAACTTTTCTATGTCTCCAACCCTGCCCTGCCCAGTGTCACTCTGCAGTTCCCTGGAGCTCGTTCAGTGCTGTTCTCTCATGCTCACACACACACAACAAAGCCTCTCCAGCTCTCCAAGGACACCCAGACCCTCCTAGGCCCAACAACTGCAAACCACAATCTTGGGGACAGGGGGGCAAGCTTGGGCAAATTCCATCCTTGCCTGGCTTCTGCTTGGGGAATTGATGCTGAGATCCAAGTGGGAAGAACTCGGGAGCTGTCCTTGTCCATGTTGGGATGCACTGAGGCAGGAGCCTCTGGAGCCCAGAGTGTACCTCTGAAGGCCTTTCCAATCAATCCCTCCTTGATTCCTTTATTCCTGTCTGCTCTCTGTTTCTAGGGAGCCATTGAAGGCATCAGCAAAACGAGCCCTAGCTGCACAGAGAAAACTGAAATCCCACTCCAAAATCAAGCTGGTTCTGATATGGACAGAGTAACAATGACACAATTTCCCACCACAGTCACAGAGTGTGGAAAGGATCCTCTGCCCTACTCATAAAAACTCACAGTGATGGAGAAAAACCAGCTCAGTTAAGCAAACTTCCTTTTTTTTTTTAAGCAATTTTTAAAGGCAGAATTCCTGCATCTGCATTTCTGCACTGAAATGTTGTCCCACGCCCACTGAAAACAGAGAAATGCTCACTCATTTTCTACCTGCACCATGCACTTGAGTAAAAGTTCCTTTACATTGTTCTTGTGGGTTCTGATGAAAGAAATGCTGTTCTCTGGTTATCTCCCACTCTCCCCATCTAAGGAATCATGTTTCCTACACCCTGAATCATTTCCTTTCCCTGCTTTTTACCAAAAAATCCCCACTTTTTGAAGGCTGGTGCTGAAAACTGGGCCAACATCTCCAGTTAAGCCCTCCCAGTGTTGAGGAGAACTGCAAGGATTACCCTGGATATTTTTAGCACATTTTTTAGCACTTTTGTATGAATTTCAGTGTCAGTCCTCACCTCCTTTGCTACAACAGGAATTTATTTTTAACCTACACTTATTCAAAAGCTCAAACTTCCAGAACCTCTCGTAAAAATTGATATTTAACGAACCTTCTCTCCATTTAATGATTTGCATCTGATTATTTGAGGCCACACTTTGATTCACCAAGCTTTGAGTTTTAACCCCACTTTTTTCCAACCTTATGGATTCTCCCTACAAAGAGGAGTTTTTGGTATGGAAACCCTCTAATCTGCCATCCAAATTTTAATCAAAATGACAAAATTGTGCTGAATCTGTGGCAGATCTGAAGCCTCAGCAGTCTGGCCTGGAAAGAGATCTTAGATTTAAGATCTTAGATTTAAGGATGGCATTTAAATCCTTCAGCTTCGACATGAAGGAGTTAAGCATCTAAAAAGGGAAAGATGACTGAAGAAAAAAAAATTATCATCTTTCCTTTTCTCCACTAAGAGAA
The DNA here is from genome assembly GCA_013400515.1 of Erpornis zantholeuca. Classification (NCBI taxonomy): domain Eukaryota; kingdom Metazoa; phylum Chordata; class Aves; order Passeriformes; family Timaliidae; genus Erpornis; species Erpornis zantholeuca. Next base: position 232,779 of record VZTN01028497.1, read on the forward strand.
TTTTAACAAGCAACTCTTCACAGAATTAATAAAGTTGCAGTTGTAAATGTCAACTATTTGCAGCTGTCTGTCTCCTCCACCTTGCACAATATATTTAGCATTGAATATAACTGAGAAGGAAAAAAAGCAAGTAAATACTTTTCCTTTCATATATTTTTTTTAAAATGTCTTTTTCTACAAGTACTCCATAAATAATTTTGACTTTTCAAGCATGGACATCAGACTAACATAACAGAACACTGTACTCCATCCAGAATAAACCTGTAAAACTGATTTTCCTATCGCCCTTGTTTTATGGGATAACCTCTCCACTGCAGCAAATAAAACCTCCTCGTGTTCCCTTTTTGCTGTCATTCCATTCCACATCCAGACTCATCCTCTCCCTGGAGGTCTTTTCCTCATTCACAATTTGTAAACTCTGGGTCAAGGACCTTCATTTTGTGTCTGTGCAACTCCTGGAGGCCTCTGAGGCATTGCTGGGGTGGCTGAAATGATTCAACAAAAGGAATTCAAACAAGGCCAAGTCCAGGTGACATAAAATGCTCAGAGAGCAGCAGCACCTTTTTTATCCACCACAGGGCAATGATCCTCTCCTGCACACAAAATTCCCACCAATATTGGCAGAATCCCAGGATCCTCAGGGTGGGAAGAGCCCTCCAGGATCCCCCAGTGCCAGCCCAGCAGCAGCAGCATCAGCCCAAACCCTGTCCCCAAGGGCCACATGCAGACTCCTCCTGAACACTCCCAGAGACAGTGACTGCACCACTCCCTGGGCAGCTCATCCCAAGGCCTCACCACTCTGCCAGGGCAAAATTGTTGCCAATCTCCACCCTGCCCCTCCCCTGGGGCAATTTGAGGCAATTTCCTCTCATCTGTTGGGATGCTGGGGACCCCAACAGCTCCTCCTTCCTTATTTCAATGTCCCATGTCCCAAAAAAATGAAACAAAGCTTATTTCTGCTTTTTCAAGGTTTATTTATTTTTTCCTTATCAAAGCCTCAGAGGCACAGGCTGTGCTGTGGCCTCCAAGAACACAAGTGCAGAAAGGCAATGGCTACCCTGAGCAGGTAGCTTTTATATCTACTATCAACCACTTAGGAAATTCTGCATATCTTATTTTGTTCCCAACACCAGTGAATCTCAATTTTATTGATATGTCTCTTCTACTCTAAATTTCCTCCACCAACCAACACACACCACAGGAACTTGTGTCAGAGAAGAAGGAAAAGAGAAGGAGAAGAAAGAAGAAGGAAAAGAAGAAGGAGAAGCTGACACCCTGAAATCTCCATGTTGCCTCTATATAATATATAGAGCAAAATCCTAAAACTACAACTAAACTCTCTGTGGTTCACTAAACAAAAATCTTTTCATTTCTCTGGTGCATCCAAGTTCTCCCAAAAGTGGAGGGAGCTTCTCACACAAGTTAGGTCGCAGGCTAAACTATTTTTTGAGGAGCTCTGGGGACAAAAGGGACCCCAGAGGGGCAGGAGAAGCTCTCAGGCTTCCCTGGACTCCAACACTCATCTTTTCACTTTTACCAACTCCTGTCCTGTGCAGAGCAATGAGGTCTCCCTGAGCCTTTTCTTTTCTGGGCTGAGCTCCTTTCCTAGCTCCCTCAGCTGCTCCTCCCAGGATGTGTTTTCCAGCCCCTTCCCAGCTCCCTTCCCTTCTCCAAACACAGAACAGACACCGAGAACTGACTTTTAAGAGCAATAAATGAATTTACCATCACCCAGCACATGGGTTCTTACCATGAACAAGTTCAGATCACACAAGAGGGCTCAGCTCCGAGTCCTTCCCACACCAGATCCTCTCAGGCTGCAAGGAGTGGCACATGCAGCCCCAAATCCACCAGAGCCAGGATCAATTAAAGCCCTGCCAATTTGAGAACTTCATTCTCCAAGTGAGGTTTTTCCTTCTGCAGATGCTGAAAGCTGAGACTCCAAGTGGCACAAGCCAAGTGCAACAGAAGGAGTGGAACTCTCACCCTGGAAAGCCACACATTTACAGGCTGATGCTACCTGGAGATCCTCAGTGCTTTAGCAACAACAAAAGACAAAAATTGAATTTTTAAATCAACCAAAACCTTCAGATTTAATGCAGCAACCGAATGGTTGGGTATTGTCAACTTACATTTGCTTATTGCCTCTTAGTGTATTTTTATTTTTAAATAAATGATATTATTATTATTTTATTTTAAATAAATGATGTATTCGACTGTCCATTTTTAAAACTGCTATAGGATATTTTTAATAGAAAAAAAAATAAAAAAAATTCTTCCCTCAAACTATGTATTACAAGTGGTAAAACTTACATTCCAATATAATATTCCAACTCCAATATAATATTATTATTCCAACTTATTATTGTTCCAACTTCTATATAATACTCCAATTCATGTTATTAGATTCCAGTATCACATAAGGCAAGGTGGCTTCCAAAATCATGAAATGCATTGTCAAGTTCTCCATTTTAAATGCTATTTTTAAACCCTACTGTCAAAAAAATTTCCTGGAAGTTACCATAAAATACATCTAGGATTATTTATCACACTCTATCTCTCCCTTGGACATGAACATTTATTTTTGTTATTGAAGAGTTCCTCTAACTGAATTTCCTTGTATTCATTAGCTTTTAGGATACTTCCAGAAAGAAAACATGACTCAGTTTCAGAAAGGAGATCATAAAATATAAGATGTGACAGCAGAAAAATGCTTTATTCCCCTGTTCATTAAGCAAATATATTTTCTTTCCAGGTAGAACAGCCTCTAAAAGGAGTGTCCAAGTCTCCAAGTGGTGTTTGTAATATTAAACACACAAAAATTAACTCATTCTGGCTACAAATAAATATTTGCACTCAAAATTAAGCCATTTGCATGTCAATAAAATCCCACAAGCCTTTTTAAGTGAAAAAGCTTTGATAATTCAGTTTTACACTGCAAACTGAAGGACTTGAAATAAATTACATTATTATAATATTATAAAGCTCTCGGCCTGGCTGACCAACATCCCTGGACATTATTTGAATGGATTTGGTGTCTTGCAGCTCAGTGAAAATATTATCTGAAGGCAGTTTGCCATGAGGCCTCATGAAGTGCAGCTGTTCCAGGGCTGCCCCTTTTCCCAGAAAAACTGGGATTAAGTTTCTGGTGCTGTTTCTGGTCTGCAGTCCTGGCAGAGCATTCCTGTATCCCAGGGCTAGGGCTGGGGATGGGAATATCTCATCAGGATGGCAGCATGGCAGAGTTAAATATCACTTATACAAGGAGAGAAAATAATAAATATATGTATTTTGTTAATCCCAGAAAAAAAAAGGGAGACTGAATAAGATAGCAGTATGAGTTTGCACTTGATTAGAAAAATTCCACTCAAAGTAGGGGGGGAATAACACAAAAAAATTTGAGCCAAGTCCCAATTTTTTTAGTAGTTTTGAATCTTCCCCATCCCTGGCAGTGCCCAAGGCCAGGTTGGCCATTGGGGCTTGGAGCAGCCTGGGACAGTGGAAGGTGTCCCTGCCATGGCAGGGCTGGCACTGGATGAGCTTTAGGGTCCCTTCCAACCCAAACCATTCTGGAATTCTGTCATTCCATGATTCAAGCTTGTCTGCAAAGAATGGTTCAACCTCTGGTTTCAATCTACTACTCATAGATAAAATTTATATGATTTAAAAAGTCACTTGTTGCTATTCAGCCCTTTGACAGTATGGGATCTTCCCATACACAATTTTTCTCAGGTGCCTTTGGAGGATCCAAAGCAAAAATCATCATTTTGGAGCTTCTGTTTCCCCATGTTAGTGTGAGGAAACTACTTTTCATTACTACTGACCTACAGTGCTCCTAAGGGATCTTGGAAAGCTGAATGATAACTATTGGCAAAGCACTTCGAAACCCACAGAGGGACAGTGCCATGGAAGCAGAAAAAAAATCATGGATTTATGGAATGGTTTGGGTTGGAAGGGCCCTGAAAGCTCACCCAGTGCCAGCCCTGCCATGGCAGGGACACCTCCCACTGTCCCAGGCTGCTCCAAGCCCCAATGGCCAACCTGGCCTTGGGCACTGCCAGGGATCCAGGGGCAGCCACAGCTGCTCTGGGCACCCTGTGCCAGGGCCTGCCCTCCCTGCCAGGGAACAATTCCCACTTCCCAATCTCCCAGCCAGCCCTGCCCTCTGGCACTGGGAAGCCATTCCCTGCCTCCTGGCCCTGCAGCCCTTGGCAATTGTCTCTCTCCATGCTTTCTTGGAGCCCATGTAGGTCCTGGACTTATTACTATTATTATTATTACTATTATTATTATTATTATTTCTAATCCCACAAATGACAGACATGGGGCAGCAACAAATATTTCTAAAACTCAGGGAAAACAGCAGGAGGATACAAGACTGAGTTGTACCAACCATGTTTATCCCACACCCAGGGGCTGGGGGAGGAAACACTGGGGTGCCAGAGAAACAAATCAAGCAGTGGATGTGTAAATGACTGCAAAATTATTATAGGAAGAGGTTTTATGGAAAACCTCTCATTCTCCCACAACCACAGGCATCAAGTGCCTATCCACAAACTCAGCTCCTGCTCCAGATGGAAAGTGCTGTTGGAACAAAATCAGAAATTACAACCTCTAGGCCTCTGTTCCAGGCCTCTGTTCCAGGCCTCTGTCACCCAGACTTTCATTTTTTATCCATGGTCAACTAATATTTCACTGCTCATGCACCAGTGGCATAAAAGGACAGCATTTGTTATCCCCAGAATCCAAGGCAGGGGACAAAGGAAGTTTCTGAAGGTTCTTGGCCTCCTGGAGGTGATGCCCAAACAACAACCAAGACCTCAGATCCATGCAGAGGAAATCCAAGATTGATTCCAGCAAAACATCTTAAGCTAAAATACACATTTAATGATACACAAAAACCATGCAAATGATTGACTTTTCTGTGCCTTCCCACCCTTAGATGAGAGTTGGTAATTAAATATTCAACAATTTTCCTCGAGCTGAAAAATCCAAGCAGGGAACTTCCACGGCGCTTTCTCCTTTTTTTAAAACTCTCATCAAATCAAATTTCAAAGAATTATTTTGACTTCTTCTGCTTGTGATGACGCAAACGAGACCGAGGCCATCTGTAACCACCCAAGATATTTCAAGTGCATTCCAAGACACACAACCCAGCCCCAATGTGCTGATGAAAAAAACATGTGCAGCCACTGCAAAAAAAAAAAAAAGCTTAAATCTCCCTCCAGTCTGGGAAATTACAGAGAGAATTTACCAGAGGTTCATCTCTGTGCAGAGCTCTAAGAGACATTTAGGCCTTGAAATCTTAATTATTTTTGACTCGTGGGCACGATATGGTGGCAAATATCCTTTGAAGCCTGTTAAGTGCTTTGCAATACACAGATTATTCTATTTTTATTCTATGAAAGAATTGATGTCTGGTATAACAGGGCAGTGGTGCCACGTTCCTGGTTAAATGCCACCCGTGCAGTTCCTTTCTGCCTCTCTAAAATTGCAGCGTGGTTGCATTTAGTGATGGCAATGGGCATGTTCCACGCTGAATTTTTGCCTGGACACATTTACATTTAAGGAGTATTCTCATTCATTTTAAAAATGTAGAATCTCACTTTATTCAAGAGAATAAATGGGAGAAATTTGCACCTTAATTTTTTTGAAGGTACATATTACTCCAACAAGGAGTAAATTTTTCTGCAAGACTTCGAAGCTTAAAAAGACTTTCCAAGGCCTTGACACCAGAAGTGGTCAAAACCTCAACACAGGTCCAGTCACAAGACTCAAAATATTACAAATTTAATATATTTTTTATCTTATATCATAAGAGGCACCTTACAAATTACACTTTTCCATCCCTTTTTTTGGTAACAAGTTGACCAATACAACATTCCCCCAAATTTTCCTGCCACCTCCCACTAAATTTAGATTTCAGTTTTCAGTCTTGACATCTGAAGTCCTGTACTTGGCAAGGAATTTTTATCCTAATCTAATTGTCCCTCATGTCCTCTTTAAATTAAAAGATTTACAAAGTTTCTTAGTTCAGCAGTGACATTATTTATTTTCAGTTCCACCCACACCTCCCAATCCTTGTCTTTCAGAATCTTTTTGATTTACAAAAATTTATAAAGATGTACTATTAGACAAAATTACAATTTTAAGGGCACCTACAAGCACCTATAAATTTTGCTGATGAAGAAATCCCAAATAACATGTCCTGGTCTGCTTTAAATCTACTTATCCTCACAAAAGTAAAAAGAAAAATCCTTTGATTTTCTTAAATCTTGTGATGAAACAAACAGAAAAATGCCATGGATTCAATCCTCCCTACAAAGTTGAAATTAAAAAGTCACATTTTTTACATTCAAATAATATTTTATTTATAGAACTCATTCTTGCTTCTATGATTAATTAAAGGTCCTGTTTTCAACAGATGTGATTAGATGAAAAAAGATGAAAAAATGGTGTATATATAATAAACTCTTCTTCATCTACACATCTCCAGTAGAAGAAACCTCTTTGGGTCAGGTTTTTCCCACCAAAGAAAAGATCTTATAAAAGGGAATTGTGGCAATCAACTCTTTTCTTCCTACAAGAGAACAACTCTTCTGTCCAGATTAAAATTTCACTTCATTTTGATGAAGTTTTTAAAATAGTTTTTCCTGATCTAGAAATAGATTGTGCACTGTCTGCACCGGAGCTACATGAAAAGGTTCTCTTCATTTAAACTATTTATAAAACAGTTGGATGATCTCTAATTCAGACAGCTCTCCTAAATCCCCAAGGCTTTAAGTTAAAAAATAAAACAAAACCTAAAAAACCACCTCTAGAGTAAACAACAACCAATTACACCTTCAAATTAAAGAATCTTCCCAAAGAGACTTCCCAGAAAGATAAAAAAACAAATAAAACTTCCTTTCCATGTTCGTAACTACAAACGTATTTAAAATAAAAATGGAATTTTTAGAGGGTAGAAATGAGATACTTTTCATTGTGAAACTGGGGGGGCCTCAGCTTTTTTTTCCCCTCCTTTTTTACTGGTAATGAGCATTCAAAAAAACCCCAAAAAACACTAAGATGGAAAAGAATGAATGAATAAAAGAAAATGAAAATGCCCCCCCAGTTATGAATCAAACTCCTTACAGAGGAAGCACCATCAACTGGAATAATCAATATAAATCAAATATAAATGATGAATATAAACAAGTTTTTTGGAATGCCTGGGATCTGCTTCAGGCCTAATGTTGTTTGCTTGTTTTAATTTTTTTCTTTCAACTCCTGGTTGCCACTGAGAAGCATTTTCAGTGGATCAAGTGGTGTCAGTTTTCTTGAAACTGTTATTTCTGGCATTTGCTGTGCCTTGTTTTCAAAACTTTGGCCTATTTGATGACCCCCTTAGAGTTGTAATAAATAAAAAAAAAACCCCAACTGTTTACTCTGGGGTTTTTGTGCACCTGCCATTCATCCTCAACCTGCAAAATTCTTTGAGCACCTGTAATTATATGCAGTAATTTATAGGTGATTTCTATGTAATCATTAGGAACTTTTCAAGGGATTCCTCAGCTTGCAGTTGACATTCTGAGTTCTGTGTTACAACTCGAGGCCTCCATGGCAGCTCCCAAAAATCCTCCTCCAGAGACACAGAACTGTGCCTGGTACCTCATCAACAGTGAAACACCCAAATATTGCAGTGAGGAAAGCAAAGGATGCACTTGCAAAACCTCTACTTTTGGTTTTGTAGCCAAAAAAAATCTATAAAAAACTGGACTCCCAAACCATACAAAGCCAATTTTCATACTCAGCACAACAATGAAAAATACCTTCCCTTCAAAACCTGCCGGGCAGAAATCACCCACATCCTTCAAAAAAAACCCACAGATTTCACCCCCAAGAACATCTCACACCTCACCTTGCCTGCCTCTGGAAAGCAAGGCTGTGTTGAAAAAACCCAATATTTTGGGTGCTCGGGCTCCTCTGAGCACGAGGGGAAGGAACATGACCTGCTCGGCGCCGCGGCGCGTTAAGGAGCCTGATTGAACAGCGCTGCTAATTAAGAGCTCTCGTTGTTTGGCAGGACCACCAGAGAACCTCCTGCACTTGTTCATGCCAGCAGCACCTCCTGCAGAAATTAACTCTTGATGAGAGCAGACATGGGGCCCAGCTGGGTCCCCCCCAATCCTCCCGGCACACAAATGAAGAGTAATGAGAACGCTGGTGGCTACCAAGGGGAGGGAGGTTATTCGTGACCTCTCCTTAAAAAACAGAGTATACTCTTACATTGCCTTAATTTTCTGCACTGGGGGTAGATAACGCAGCTGGGGACTGTGTGAGCAGAGCTGAGAATCGTGGGGGAGGACCGACAATCAAAATTATTAGTGAATAATTCGTTAAGAATTATCTTATTGGGCAGGCTGAAATATAATTCTGTTCTCAGGGCTTTCAAAAATCAATAAATATTATTCAGCTATCAGGCTACTGAAGGAAAATTTCCCAACAAAAGCTGAAGTTGGAGGAGGTTTTGTGGAAAAAAAAAAAGCAGGTTGTTAGAAGTGATTTGATATTTTGTTTCTAAATCTTTGGGATGTGTTCAGCAGTGAGGCTTTGTAATATTCAAAAGGAACGTTCCACGTGTACAAACAGCACTGGTCACCCTATAAAACACACCAATAAAATACAACCCACTCCACCTCAGTGTGAACAGTGCAGTGTCCAGCACTGGCTGATGAATTCCTGGCACCTCTGCTGCCATCCCTGCAGGTCACCATGATTTTCCCACCTGGAGAGAGACTCCCTGAAGACTTGGGAAGAGCAGTGGCAATGCCTGTTTTGATTTGGTTGTTAAGAGATGAAGCATATGGAGATCACAGAATAATTATTAATATTTTTAAATATTCCTATCAATCTTGGCTCTTATCCCAGGATCCCTGAGGCTGGCAAAGCCCTCCCAGCCCAGCCAGGCCAGGCTGTGCCCCATGCCCACCTTGTCCCCAGCCCAGAGCACTGAGTGCCACCTCCAGCCCTTCCTGGGACCCCTCCAGGGATGGGCACTGCAAACCTCCCTGGGCAGCTGTTTCCAAGGCCTCCCCTCCCTTGCCATGGGGAAATTCCTATTTGTAAGAAGTCTTGATTCTCCAGCTCCTTTCCCAGCTCCCTCAGGAGTTCTCCAGCTCCTTCCCAACTCCTTCCCTTCCCTGGACACACTCCAGCTCCTCCAGGGCTCTCCTGCAGGACCCACAACTGGACACAGCCCTCGAGGGCCTCTCAGTGCCTGGCACAGAGGGACAATCCCTGCCCTGCTCCTGATAATCACTGCCCTACTCCCTATTCCTTCATTTCTAATTAAGCAGCAATTAGAAATAACCACATACAGAAATAATTACCTATGCAAAGTGCTTGAGTGCACCCCTCTGTTCTAGACACTATCAATCAGATATGACAAAAAAATGTGAAAAGGCTGTGATGAATGGAAACAATCATTTCCCTCAGTTAAAAAATGCATTTTAAAACAATTCAGTCCTTGTATTTCTCTTCCCTCCCACCTCCTGCCTTTGGTTACATCTTGCATGAAGCCTTAACTTCAAGGTAGCTCTGCTGGAAAAATCTGAGAGGGCAAAAGGTATTCACTTTAAAAAGAAGTGAAAATCAGAACAGTAAGGAAATATTTTCATGAAGTGCCTGAGGAAGGATGTGTTTCACTGGCATGGCAAATAGCACCAGAAACAAATACTTGGGCACATGGACAAGAAATGTAAACTGCACATGTTTAATGGGACTGAGAAGTTCATCATGTACATCCTCACTTAATTATTATTTAATTTTTTTCATTCCAAGATGATTTTTACTTCAGGGAAGTAATCCAACATTCAGCCTAAACTAAGATTAAGGATGCCTCCCTCAGGAGTCAGCGTATTTAGAGAGCATCCAAATTAATCACAATATTCACAAACCTTTCAGTACAAGGTTTTCCATGGGGTTAAGAAGCTGCTCTCTCTCCCATTTGTATTCCAAACTGAACTCCATAGCATGGAATACTTTTTACCTTGGTTTCTCCATAATATTTCTCCTTGGTTTCTCCTCATCTCATGGAATACATTCATTATAACTGAACCCCGAGTAACTGCAGTTTAAGATTGCACATAAATCACCTTTTAACAAGGAATTTCCCTTCGTACCCTTTCCACTTTCACCAGGTTTAGGAAATGTCTCCTATTTGTCATGACTCCTCCATCTTTTCAGGATGGGAGAAAAGGGGGAAGGGAAAGCTGCACCCTGAATCTCAGGCCTTCAGTTTGGAGCATAATTATGTGTCATAGCAGGCTTCAAATTTCCTCAAACACGCCCTGTTCTCCAAAATCACCAACTGCTAAGGGCTCAAAGCCTCAATTAAAGGTATCTTTAAGCCATCTGCTGGTTTTGGGAAGGAGGCAAGTCAAGTCTCCCCACAGAACCAATCATTCCTTTTGCCATGGGAAACAGCTGGATCCAGGCTCAAAGGAGGAATATCCCACAACCTGGAAGTGTTAAAAGAAAGAACAGACTTAAAACAAGATTTCTGCACCAACATAAGAGGCAGGGAATTGGGAAAGGAAAAATTCAGACCCTGCCTAGAGTGGCACACATCACAAATTCAGCCCACGGCTCACGGTGGGGATTGAAAAAAGCTTTTTTATTCCAAAAAAGCATTCCAGATGAAACTATGGCACCCTCTATCATGGCCTGTGCTAGAGCATCCTGTTGCAGCTGGCACACACACCACTCTTCACAGTCAGAATGCCACATTAAATAATAATTACAGCCTCAGTTCACCAATTAATTTCTACCAGAAGGGACAAAACCAACGCCAAACCAGCAGCTCTTAAAGCCAGTGGGCAAACTCAGTGTCAAAATTGGGTGTCAAAATTTTCTCTGTAAAATTCAGGCAGATTTTTTTTCAATTATCTACTGTGAAAAAAACACAATTTAAAAAAATTTTTGAGGGAAAATTTCCATAGTAAATCTTGTTGCCCAGTGGCAACGCTGTAGTTAAAGGCTCAGGTTCAGGTCTGACTGGTGAAAGATTCATTTCTTCTGAAGGCAGAAATTTTAATTCCTTCCTACATCAAAGGCAGTGTCTTTCCATGTAACAACCCTCGGTGGATTTCTTTCCCATGAACTCATCTGTGCAGTGATTTTATTGCGTTTAAGGAGCAACTTTTATGTCTTTATATACTCTGTCATCGGAAAAGGTAAACTTTATAGGCACACAATGCTCATTAGAATTCCCTCATGTCTCCTTTGAAGCTGGTTCCTCTCACACACTGACAGTCACAGAATCCCAAAATGGGCTGGGTTGGAAGGGACATTAAAGCTCATCCAGTTCCATGGGCAGGGACACCTTCCACTGTCCCAGGCTGCTCCAAGAATAAGCACTTTTGCTGATGATAACTTGCCATTATGATAAAAAGTAGAATTGTTTTATTCAATGATGTTTGCACCTGAAGAGACTTTAAGTTGAAAAACAAAAAAAGCTGAAGACGATGAATCGAGAGGTGAGAAAAAGGTGCTCAAGAGCCAACACAAAAGAACATTTAGAGCCCTAAAATTGGAGAGTGCCAGGAGCTACCTTCCAGGAAAAGGGAGGGATACAGGACCAAGGGAGCCAAGGCTGAGAAGTTCAAGAATAGATGAGAGATTCTGCCCTTTTTTGTCTGCTGGAACTGACTTAGACACACAGGCCATGACAGCTCACAACTGTCAAGACATTATAGATGACTTCTCTGAACTATTCTTAATTTGTCTTCAAGATATTTTGGTTTTCTTTAGGCTCAGTCACAGAATCCCTGAGGCTGGCAAAGCCCTCCCAGCCCAGCCAGGCCAAGCTGTGCCCCATGCCCACCTTGTCCCCAGCCCAGAGCACTGAGTGCCACCTCCAGCCCTTCCTGGGACCCCTCCAGGGATGGGCACTGCAAACCTCCCTGGGCAGCTCTTGCCAAGGCCTCCCCTCCCTTGCCATGCACAAATTGCTCCTGGTGTCCAAGCTGAGCCTCCCCTGGCCCAGCCTGAGGCTGTTCCCTCTCCTCCTTGTCCCTGTTCCCTGTGAGCAGAGCCACAAAAGATAATGAACTGAAATAATTTTAAATGTGAATTTCTTTTTTTCTCTTTATATTAAGCTATTATTAGATTCAGACCAAATATTACCAGGTGAATACAGGACACTACATTCATTTCTGAGAGCTCCAACACCTACATTTAAATTAAATATTCAAATTATAGACATATATAGTTGGATTCATAAGGTTCTATCTACATAAGGCAAGCTTCCTGAAATGAAAACCTCCAAAATTAGAGCACATCTGAACTCCATAAAAGACTTCACTACTCTTTCAGGGAGCAGTGCAGTCAAATGTAGACATTTATTGGCTTTGGGGGACAAATTCTACCAGAAATGGTTTGAACTCTCACAATCCAAATGTGAATCCAAATTTTTTATTATTGTAAAATCGTTATATGCATATTGTACTTATGAAACTAAAAGGGGAAAAGGTGAATACCTGTAAAATATTTAATTTCCTGATATTTTTAATTGTGATGGTTTAATGAACCTACAAGTAAAAAGTGGATTATAATTTAAATTTCTCGTGCATTTTAATATAAAGTACACAGTATATATTTTAAATTAATCCATGCAGTAAAAAAAAAAATCCATTTTTGTGCTTGACTTTTTGAAATCAGACAAACACTGCGCTGTTAAATACCAAAAGCTATTACCAAACCATCAGAGGTTTGTTTTCAAATTAAAAGAATCATTTCAGCAAGGTGCAGCTGCAGCTCAGTGACACCTTCTCAATATCTGCAATACTCTCTTTTTATTAGATCCCCTTATCCTGCTCTTGCTATAACATTTCCCCACTGAAGTCTCCTGCCCTTTCGTGTGGATCCAAATAAAACATTCGATTTACCCATAATGGTCCAACCCCAGCCCATCCCACAAGGGCAGGTTTTTTTTTCCATGTGTATTTATTTTGTTTTAGCAACGCTGAAAACTCCACGAGGAAGAGACAAAAAAGAATAAATCGAATTCCGCCGCGTTCCCGACTGCTCTCGCTGCAGAGTTCCATGGGCGCTTTTAAAGAGAGGCAGGGATTTCTTTTTTGCCACCCTGCAGGTTCCCAAAGTAGAGCTGTGCCATTTGCAAGCTGCAATTGGTTAATGAAGGTAAATTTAATTAGCTCGGCTTCCTAGCAGATCCCATCAAACGCCACCATTTGATGTATTCTGTCAGAGGAGCGAGTCCCCTCCAGCTGGCCAAGTGCCACAAAGAAAAGGCAGCTCTGCTCATGGCTGGGAACCGAAATGAGCTGTTTTAAGTGGAGCTTTTCTCCCATTTTTCTGAGGCTGCACCGCTCTGACCTTCCCCAAATCAATCCTCTGCGGATTAACATGTAAAGCAGTGTCGAATTAATTTCAGAAAGCGAATATGAGATCAGCCCCGGGCTCCTACAAAACAGCCCAAGCCCTAAACACGCTAATGCCCCGAGCCGCTCAATGGGAAGCTGTCAATAAAAGGAGGGAGGGGGTGGTTAGGAGGATTTGGAGCGTGGAGCAATCTATCAGGCTGGTTAGAGCTTTGCCTACTTCTGGGGCATGGCTAATGCATTCCTCTGGAAGTTAATCCCATTTCTAAAGGCCCTCCCGTGAGGAGCACAGAGGCCGTGCCGAATGAGAACTCGAGTGCATTAAAATTCTCAGCCACGTCACCAAAAAAGGCGCACGGGGAGATGCTGAGGGGTGACAATGAGGTGCTTCATTCAAAGTGCAAGGGCTCACAGAACAGACCTGAGTCTTTTCGGAGGCACCTGCACGCAGCTTCACCTCTTAGAAGCTCTTAAAAATCCCAGAAAATAAAATAAAACTTGTGTTAATGGAAATAGAAATTGTCTGCTTCCGTGACGTTGCAAAAAGAGTGGAGTGGAGTCTCCTTTAAGCAAATATTTACACACTAAATGTACTTAGTACCTGTCACAGTGATACAATTTTAAATTCTCTTTGCTTGTACTCCCAAAAACTGATTAATCATCAAGTTATCACCTGGGAATGTGGCACTTTTTATACACCCATGCTGAGTTTTACAAATGGCAGTGACATCAAATGCACATTCAATCTCTGTGCCACAATCCAGATATCCAACTTTCAGAATTTTTCATTGAATCTTGTATCTAAGTCAGCATAAATTAAGCAAAGAAACCTCTGAAGAGGCTTAATATTGCGTGGATATCTTCTGGATATCTGTCACATCAAAAGTCTCAAAGGTCAACAGCAGAGTCCTTATTCATCAGTAAGGACAGAGAATAAAAGGAAGTGGGGACCAAGACAAGACAGAAATAGTTCCCACTACACAAATTCTCTTAGTAATGATGAGAGGGTAGTGGCACCATAATATCTGAAATTAGGTGGAATTAATCTTTATAAAACAAAATGGATGAAAAGGATGCCAAAAGGAAAGACAAAGTTATTTACTGTCACTGAAGTTGAAATTCCACTGGGAGAACCAGAAGCAAACCTTTGCCTTCTGTAGGTTGAGAACCTTTTGCTGCCTTCAGCTTGTAAAATATGACAGAAGCAGGTTAAAAAGTGTGCAGGGGTGACACCAAAATGTAAGGAATAGTGACAGAAAAGCACAAAACACTTCAGAGACCTGGATTAAAAACTTATTCTCTGTTATTTTTCCTATGTGTCAAAGTTTGCAAAGTGAAATTCACGCCCCTAACTCCTCATTAAAGAATCTCCATCACAGAACTCCAAAGCAACGGCGCACCACGCAATATTCCTGGATTATCAGATCCCAGAATGGATTTATGGGATGAAAACATGGGATAATCTGATAATTATCAGATCCCAGAATGAATTTATGGGATGAAAACATGGGATAAATGGAGGAAAATCCACAGACTCCTCACCACCCGTGTCCCCTGCCCTGCGTGGTGGCAATTCCAACGTGCTGGGATTCTGCTGAAACTCTGCCACGGGAACAGAATTCACCTCTTTAGGCCAAAAGACTCTGGCAAAAAGGATTTTATGAGCAAGATCATACCTCGTTATCAAGGTGCTGGAGGCCCTGATGGCCTCTGGCTCAGCTTTCTTCCTTTATTCAATGTCCCATGTCCCCAAAAAATGAAACAAAGCTTATTTCTGCTTTTTCAAGGTTTGTTTATTTTTTCCTTACCAAAGCCTCAGAGGCACAGGCTGTGCTGTGGCCTCCAAGAACACAAGTGCAGAAAGGCAATGGCTACCCAGAGCAGGTAGCTTTTATATCTACTATCAACCACTTAGGAAATTCTACATATCTTATTTTGTTCCCAACACCAGTGAGTATCAATTTCATTGACATGTCCCTTCCACCCTAAATTCCCTCCACCAACCAACACAGCACAGGAACTTGTGTCAGAGAAGAAAGGAAGAGAAGGAGAAGAAAGAAGAAGGAAAAGAAGAAGAAGCTGACACCCTGAAACCTCCATGTTCCCTCTATATAACACATAGAGCAAGATCCTAAAACTACAGCTAAACTCTCTGTGGTTCACTAAACAAAAATCTTTTCACTTCTCTGGTGCATTTAAGTTCTCCCAAAAGTGAAGGGAGCTTCTCCCACAAGCTTAGGTCACAGGCTAAGCTATTTTTTCAGGAGCTCTGGGGACAAAAAGACCCCCAGAGGGGCAGGAGAAGCTCTCAGGCTTCCCTGGACTCCAACACCTCACCTCGCTGGATTTTTGGGAACACTGCTCATTAAATTGCCTCCCTGCCATCACCACACACACAAATCCCAGGAGCAATCCCAGGATTCCCACTCGAGGCAGGGAAGGGAGATTTGTGCCACCACATTTTGCTAAGCCTTCGCCCAACTCTCACTTTCACTCGGGTCTGCTTTTGTGATATAATCCTGCAATCAGCACACAAGCACCATCCTGGAGACACTTTAGGAGAAGATGGAAAATCCAAACTAATACTTTCCACTATTTTCTACTCCGCCACAAACTGACCTACTTAGAGATGTTAAAAAATAAAAGTGCTTTAATGCCTTTTTTTTTTTTTTCCTCTCCCCTCGACAAAAGTGATGTTCATTCATTTAGTCCTTTCAAAAAAGGGAGCTGATGGCCTAGAGGAAGATGGCAATGTTGACATTAAAATGGCTCCTGCTCTGAAATGCCAGGAAATGAACCCAAAACAGTTTCCACAATGCAACAGACTGGCCAGAGTTGGCCTGAGTTTAATGGGATAAAGTCTCTGCTTGCTGAAATAATTAAATCATGAGAAACAGCCACCAAAAAATAGCCAATTAGAGACAACTAAGTAAAAAGTAAAAATAAAAAAAATTTAGGATTCGGTGTTGCAATTAAAGATTAAGGACCTGGCTTTCCACTGAAAATCCTACAGCTCAATAGGTCTGAACACTCCCTCCCAGAAAACAAGACTGTTTTCATTTCATTTCTCATTTTATTCGTATATTCATTATTTATATTTTTTATAACTTTAAAAAGTTATAAAAGTGACAAAATTCTGGTCATTTTAAGGAATTTTATTGCAGAACCCCAAGGAATTCTCAGTGAAGACAATAAAACAAAATAGCTCCAACTCACCACTCCTTTGTGCTGTAGGTGTTTTTGTGGCAGTATTTATGCTCATATAGATTTATTCATATTTAGGCAAAAACTTAATCTCTCGATCCTCCAGAATTCCCAGATCCTATTGCTAATATTTTGTCAGAAGAATTCTAAAAAGGTTTTATGGGCCAAAAGTAGACAGAGCAATAAATGTAATTAATTTGTACACCAGCTTTCTTTAAAACACCCCTAAAAAAAAAGGAAGTTGGTAAGAATTTGGCTCTGCAAAATCTTTTACCTCAGTTTCTTTCCATAAAAGATACCAAGCTGGAAACTGCAACTTTTATGAGATGTGATTGTGAAAGAGAATGGTGAGAAAAAATCTGCAAGAAGAAAATGTGGAAAAGTTTTCTTCAGGCAGCGCTGAAGCTACACAATGCAACTCCTAAAATGAAATAAAGTGAGAAGATAATAACTGAAAATTAGGAGCCTTTTAGTCTAAAGTTAGAAGTGAAGAGAAAGAAATAGAAATGATGTCTTGTAATAAAATACTGTGTATTCTGAATTTGATTTTTTAAGGCAAAAAAGCCTTAAAAAGAGGCAAAGAAGTAGAAAGGGGAACAGTATTTTGAATAATTTGTGTTAGTATGATGGAAATTACATCGTGCACTTGAGAAAAGTCTGATATTCCACCAAAAACTACACCCTGTCCTTGGGAATGGAGCTCATGGGAAATGCTTTATTTTCTCACAGCCTAAAAGCCTCACACAAAATGTGCATTTTTTCCTGGACTTATAGAATAAGGTGGTGCTTTGGAAAAATTGGTGATTTTGTACAACTGGACTGAAAAATCAGATTTTGAAGGGAATTTTCACTGCTGCAGGGAACGTGGCAGTGCTAAACTGACAATGTATTTTTAAGTCCTAACTCTCAGGGCTGGATGGAATTAGGAATGAAAAGGTTGTGCTGCTATTGAGGAAGCAAGAACTACACTGACTGAGAAGATAAAGCAGGTCTAGGAGGTACTGCCCACAAAAACCCATCCCAGAAAAATCATGGATATACAGAAAGACTCTGATCTTTTATGGGAAAGGATTTTCAGGCAGCAGTACAGACAAACAAAAATACATATATTTGTACACACAGTTATAGAAAATAAATAAATTTATTTTTTTCACCCTTCTAGTATTCCAGGGAAATTCAAGTCTCTACATTATCTAGATGATAATGGTCTCATAATTTTGAAGACTCATCTTTTGGCATTGCCTGTCATTTTGCACTTACTTTCCCATCCTGGAATATCAATTATTATCAGGTTATGAAGATAAGCCACTTACAGGAACTAAACTGTGCAGAGGGGGGGTCAGCCCAGCCCAGGGAGAGTTATTGAGCTGCCTTTGGTAAAAGCATGGTCCCAATTACAGGAGATGGCACATGAGAGGCCAGCAGGGCACTCTGCTTCTGCCATGCCTGGCAAAAATTTCCCTGATTTCACAAGATCCCAGAATGGTTTGGGTTGGAAAAGTCCCTAAAGCTCATCCAGTGCCATCCCTGCCATGGGCAGGGACACCTTCCACTGTCCCAGGCTGCTCCAAGCCCCAATGGCCAACCTGGCCTTGGGCACTGCCAGGGATCCAGGGGCAGCCACAGCTGCTCTGGGCACCCTGTGCCAGGGCCTGCCCTCCCTGCCAGGGAACAATTCCCACTTCCCAATCTCCCACCCAGCCCTGCCCTCTGGCACTGGGAAGCCATTCCCTGCCTCCTGGCCCTGCAGCCCTTGGCAATTGTCTCTCTCCATGCTTCCTGTGGGCTCCTTCAGGCCCTGCAAGGCCACACTGAGCTCAGCCCAGAGCTTCTCCTCTCCAGGCTCAACAATGGCAGCTCTGGCAGCCTTTCCTCCCAGCAGAGCTGCTCCATCCTCTGCTCATCCTGCTGCCTCCTCTGGGCTCTCTCCAGCAGCTCCACATCCTCCCTGTGCTGGGCCCAGGGCTGGGGCAGCTCTGCAGCTGAGGTCTCAGCTGAGCAGGGCATGGGGGCACAATCCCAATCCCAATCCCAGTCCCAATCCCAATCCCAGTCCCAGTCCCAGTCCCAGTCCCAGTCCCAGTCCCAGTCCCAGTCCCAATCCCAATCCCAATCCCAATCCCTTTCCTGCTGGTCTCTCCTCCTTGGATGCAGCCCAGGATGCTGATGGATTTCAGGGCTCCCAGCACTCACTCATGGTTCCTGTCCAGCTTTTCACCCACAAAATCCCCAAGTCCTTCTCCTCAGGGCTGCTCCCAAAAAATTCTCCTCCCAGTCCATGCTCATGGCTGGGATTGCCCCAACCCACGAGCAGCCCCTGGCACTGGGAATTGTGGAACTTCACAAGGTTCTCCTGGGCCACTTCTCACACCTCTGTTCCCTTTCCCAGCTGCACACAAGGGATTGTTCCCACATAAAACCTTTCTCCAAAGTGAAATAAAACAATCCCTGCCAGTGGAATGCACCTTCCCAACGATCCCCATGTGGCTGTGGGATTTTGATACTGAACAGAAAGACAGGATCTGTTCAGAACATCCCCCAATCCACAGCTGCCACAGCCAATCCCACTGTGCCTCACAGAGGGATCTACTCCTTTCCTGCCCCAAACCTGCCCGAGCAGGTAAAACCCCCATGATATCAACTCCTTATCATCCTGCTGGAAGATTTTGCTATTTTGAAGGATTGGCTGCTAAACCAAGCAGGTTTTTGCTCTGTTGTAAGAGCTGGACTTGTAGGATGGATTTAATTCAGTGGATTTGTCAGACTGCTGATGAGTTAGAGAAATGTTGCCAGATAAAGCTGCTTGTTTTTGGTGCTCAGTTATTAAACAGCAACACAGCTAAGCAGTAAAAACCTGATACCATTTTGATATGGTTTATGCTGCTGCATGGAAAAAGCCTTTTATGAGTGCTGTTTAAAACAGATAAGGAATTGAATGTGCTGAACACATGGGCAGAACAATCTCTCCAAACCAGCTTAACTGGGGTGATCAGGAGCAGATTCTCACTGGTGTCTGCTGGTTTTTAATGACATACTTGTCAACATGTAACCTTAGAATGCAGACGCCATGGTAACAGTTTTAACACAGTCTCTTTAAAGAGAATAATTGTGTGAAGCACAAATAGAAACATCTTGACTCTTGTAGTCTTTTAATCCACTTAGAGAAATGCTTTTCAATCCATCAAGCAGCGTTTTCTGCATCTTGTTGAACATCTGTCCTGGAATTACTTGGAATAAAAGTCTAAGCAGGTCCACCCACGCTGTGTTTGCTGTGGCCCTTAAAAGGAGAATTTGATGTAATACTTTGATATTAGATTTGCACTGAAGAACACCAAACAGAAAGAATTATGAAATTCACTTGGCTATATGATAATGAAACCATGCTGAAACTGCTCCTGTGCACTGAAATACCCAAACATGTGCATTCTTTTAGGTGTGTGAGTGGCTCAGGTGCTTGGGATCTTGTGCAATTCACACACTGAGGTGCAGGAGTAGACTCTGTGCATTCCAACACACCCACAGTGTGTTACACTCATGGAATCATGGAATGGTTTGGGTTGGAAAGGACCTCAAAGCTCATCCAGTGCCACCCCTGCCATGGCAGGGACACCTTCCACTGTCCCAGGCTGCTCCAAGCCCCAATGGCCAACCTGGCCTTGGGCACTGCCAGGGATCCAGGGGCAGCCACAGCTGCTCTGGGCACCCTGTGCCAGGGCCTGCCCTCCCTGCCAGGGAACAATTCCCACTTCCCAATCTCCCAGCCAGCCCTGCCCTCTGGCACTGGGAAGCCATTCCCTGCCTCCTGGCCCTGCAGCCCTTGGCAATTGTCTCTCTCCATGCTTCCTGTGGGCTCCTTCAGGCCCTGCAAGGCCACACTGAGCTCAGCCCAGAGCTTCACTACAGGACCATGAGAAACCTCTCCAACCTTCCTGGAGCTCCTTTAGGCACTGCAGGGGCTCTGGGGTCTCCCTGGCTCCATCTCTTCCCCAGGTTGAACACCCCCAGCTCCAGGGCAGAGCTCAGGGTCCCTCTGGAAGTGAGGGGAAGCCTCTTCCCAGTGAAGGAGCTGCAGCCCCAGCTCCACACGCTGGCAGCACAGGATGTTGTCTGTATCCCTGACCCCACAGAAATTCCATTGCCATGCTGAAATAATGTGAAAATGCAGCAGAAATTGCCTTTACTCTGATATTTGCTCTCTGTTAGTTAAATTATGGGAAAGCTTTTAGCAATAACAATACCAATGACTACATTTGCTGCATCTTGAACGTTCATCTGCTAGAGAGATTTTCTGCTTAACACATTAAATGTGGGTAAAGAAATAATTTATTTTATTTAATTCTAAAAAATCCTGTGTTTCACTTAAGGGAATTAGTGCCTTAAGCAATAAACACAAGTATGCAATAAATGGCATATGTGGGATCTATTAACCAAAGTGCTTGACTCTGCCATCTGAATAATCCCCTCTTAGAGTTTCATTTTGAAAAGTTTCTATGTAAATGACTGCTCTGAGAGTTTATTTATTAAAAAAAAAAAAAGAAATTCAAATAGACCTTACAGCATTGGGGTTTTGTGATGTTGTTGGGCTAAGTTTTGATCCCCTCCAAGTTCATTTTGTCAGCCTCAGAAAAATTATTGGGAGTGTGAGATTGTGTCTTGAATTGTCAGATCAAAGTAGGAACAGGCTCGAAGCTCCTGCACTATCTATTTCTAGTTTAGAAGGACAAGGCAGCTCAAGAGCATTTCTAACTCACCATTCCTGTGTTTCTGCCACAAGTTTTGCAAAAAAGGATTAATTTTGTACATAATGAATACATCCAGACAGAGATAATAATTCCCATTACAGAACTGCAGCAAGGGCTTACAGGGATCAGGACAACACTGATCTTCTTTGTTAAAATAAGAATAAATTCAGCCCTAAATAATAAATATTTTACTACTTTCCCCATATCTTTTATATTTCTCATTATAAAATGTAATACAAGACGCCTTAATGTAAATTTAAAAACTATTACATCAAACATTCCTTAGCTAAGAGCATCCTCAATTATACACAGAAAATTAATTGTTTGGGTTTGTCCTTTTCTTCCCTTAAATGCCTTAATGGATAAGAAAGTATTTTTCAGCACTCCACAGGGGAAAAAAAAAATCAAATGAGCAGGGATTATAGCAACAAGCATCAATGTTAATTCAGAAATGGATGAACAATTACAGATTTGAAGTACATTAGCATTGATCCCCAGCATGAAATAGTTGTGATCAATAAGCTAATCTGTGAATTTGATTAATTGAGTAAATCCTGTTTACTAAAGTATTCCATAAGCATCATCTACAAATAGAAGAAGGTGAAGCTCCTGCTTTTAGCAACAAAACAAATTTCAGAGCTGTCGTATCAATGGAAAATTCTCTCATTCCAATTTGTGTTGCCACAGAGATACCAAAACTTCAGCAGTTTCACAATAAAAAAAAAAACCAAAAATTCTCTGGATACCACAGAAATGGGACTGAAACTGAGGGAAATAAAAAATACAGAGCAGGGCAAAAACCTCTTAAGATTTTGGATTTTTTTTTTTCCCCTAAGAGCTTCTCCATCCACCAAGCTGTACTGCTAGACAGGAAAGGGAAATAGGAAAAATTGCTGGAAATATATCCTCAGACCTATTTAAGTCTATTTATTTTAGGAATTGTATCAAGACAACTCCACTGGGTAAAAAAAAAATAAATCCTAGCCCTGACTGACAGCTTTAAATAGGGCAAAACTGGTTGGATCAAACCTTGGTGTTGAATGTGAGACTTGAAACTTGTGTCAGTAAGTGCTGCTAATTAACAGTAATTGAAGCATGGAAATAACAAGGGAGTGAAATATTGTATTTAATTTTATAAAAAGGAGATTTAATGAAGAATAAATGTAATTTTTTTCCTAGCTGTAGGTAACACTATTGTGCTAAGTTAAAAGGATGCAAACTTTTATTTTTACCTGCAGTTCCTCAGTTTAGTGGTGAAGTCAAAATGGTTCCACTTCAAAAATTAGGGAGTGATGACTTTAATGATGGCACTTCAAAGAATGGCACTAATGCAAGGAAATTTAGAATAACTCAGTGTACTTCACACAGAAAAGCAGAAATATTTAAATTCTTCTGTTGTGGGAGGAAACCCCACTTGATTTTTCTATGCAATCATTTCTATGAAGCCCCAAATAATGGAAGTGACAGACCTTGAGACACAACAGATCCCACACTATGAAAATCCAGCAAAAAAAAAAAAATCCCTGTCATGACATCTGAGATCCTCAGACACAGGGAAAATCAGAAATATATGGAAAAAAGATCCTTGGGCATTCACTTCGTGTAAAGAAACCAATTTGAACAGCAAGGCTTAACAGGAATTGACATAAATAAATACAATATTCAGCTTTAACTCTCAATTTACAGGTTCCCCTAGAAGACAGGGAAAGTTTTCCAAAAATGAGGGATTTTCCAAGCAGCCACCTGTACTCAGGGAAGTCACTGAGTCAAGCCCAGCTGGTTTTGGAAGTTAAAAAGTGAAGTGAGCTTCTCCCAAAAGTGGAGGGAGCTTCTCCAAAAGCCTAGGTCGCTGGCTAGGCCACTTGTGAGGAGCTCTGGGGATATAAAGAAACCACCAGAGGAGCAGGAGAAGCTTTCAGGCTTCCCTGGACTCCCACAAATCATTCTTCCAAGCAACTTTAAAAATATTGAACCCAATTTTGGAGTTAATCTTTCGAAGATGTGCAGAAAACTCTCATGGCTGCCACATAAGCAATTTTCACTGCAATTCAAGGAGCTGGAAGTTTTAAAGCTTTATCAAAGATTCCTGCTAAAAAAACCCTGGGATTGAATCCTCCTGCTCTGAATCTCTGAATCTCCCCAAATCTCTGAGAGAACAGCAAATATTTTTATGTCCCACATTTCCTCCCAGCCAAAGCAGAACATGTGAGAATAACTAAGAAATTTGGGGAGATCAGCAGAGGTCAGAAGTGCAGAAAGGATGGGGATTTTTACACATTGCCAGAGCTGTTTGCTCACACAAGTGCAATTTGAGGGAAATTTCCAAGTCAGCTGCAATCAGGAATATTTTGTCAGGGTATATAATGAATGCTACTGTTTGCCATACATGGAACCATGAAATTCTAGACACTCAGGGAGACTTTCTACTCTCTACACTCAAAATTGCTGCTTATTCCCTCTACAGCATTTTTTCCCCCTTAAAAAAGCAGCATATAAATTAAAAAAAAAAGTTAATTACCTCCTAAAAAAGCACAAGCTGTCTGAAGCCATAACACAAATATATTGCTTATTGATGTACTTCACCATCTCCCAGCTTTTAAAAATAATATTTAAGCTCCTGTTTGACTCTGGAGGAAAAGAAAGTTCATGTTATTAGTTGATGTCACCTGATTTGATGTATTTGGAAATCTATAAAGGCAACTTGGTTCCAATGGGAATTCAATATTTCACAGTCAAAGAAGTGTCCAGTGCTCAGCATTTTTCTTATCACACAAATAAGATCAGGAACAGCTTTAAATCAGGCCTGACCTCATTTGGTTGTTCCTTATTGCAAAAAAAACCATAAAATTCCTAAATAAAATTTTGAATTTTATGTTTATAGTTTCAGATTTTGGAGGAATTTCTGGTGCCACAGGGAGCTGAGCATTAAGAATTGGTATTGGAAATAGAAATTAGCAATAACTGTTCCTGTAAAGGAAACCTGTAAACAATCTCATCTAAAAAGAAAAATCTGTCTCATATTATTTCAAATTTAACAGGTTTCTGTTTCTGGTATTTTTCTGGCAACAACCTTATTTGTGAACATTAAAATAGTTTTTACACTATTTAAATAATATAAATAATAATATAAATAATATA
>VZTN01028497.1:260993-291895 GCA_013400515.1 Erpornis zantholeuca
GGGTAGCCATTGCCTTTCTGCACTTGTGTTCTTGGAGGCCACAGCACAGCCTGTGCCTCTGAGGTTTTGGTAAGGAAAAAATAAACAAACCTTGAAAAAGCAGAAATAAGCTTTGTTTCATCTTTTGGGGACATGGGACATTGAATAAAGGAAGAAAGCTGAGCCAGAGGCCATCAGGGTCTCCAGCACCTTGATAGAAACCGAGTGCAAACCTCACTGGCAGCTCTGCACAACCCTCCCCATTCCCCCCCAGCTGCATTTTCCATATTCCATTTTACAAAGGAGGAGTCAAAGAACAGCTCCCAAACTGCAGTTTGTTTCAAAAGAACAAAGCTCCGAGAGCTGGCAGAGCTGAGCCTCCCCCTGCCCACTGTCAGCAGGGCTGTGTAAACTCAGCAAGCAGACAGGTTTTTGTGTTCTCACACAAATGGAAACTATGTCCCATAAAAGAACTTTAATGGGCAAATGACACTGGATTTTTATTTTTCTCCCCGCAGCAGCAGCAGGGTTTGAGATTTTCCTCCTTTCATTTTGCCTTTTTTTCCACTCGGAACACGCATTCTATCATGAACCTGAGCAGCACAAATGGACAAACCCCACCAAAAAATTTCAGCTGCACACAGTATTTCATATTATTTGGTGATCTATCACTGCTGCAAGGCTTTTTTTTCCCTGTTTTTAAGAATTCACAGGGAAAAAAAACCTCTTACATTCGGTGGAAAAACTTTCCTCCTCACAAAAGAGATGTTGTAGAATTTATGAAAACAAAAGTGCCAATAAGATTTTACTTTAATACCCGAGGGAGAAACACGATCATCTGCACCAATAAGAAAAAGATGCCTGCATGAGGTGCTCCACTAATTACAGCTGCTTTGGTGGGCAATATCTCTGGTGGAACAGATGTTAGGGACCTATTAACAAAAGTTTTTCAAACATCTGCTTACAATTTTAAGGCAATTGTAAATACAGCACAGAAGGTCAATTGGGCTCATTAAGGTCTATGTGCAAATCTACTGCTGCAGGTTTCTTTTTAGCTAATGCTGACTTTTTTTAACACAGGAAATAGAGTTTAATAGCAACTTGTGTCAATTTTGATTGTGATTTCATACAACAACAAACAACAATCGCATGCCCTGTGCTTCACCAAATAACCCATTTTCCTTCCTCTTTTTCCTCTCTACCTACAGCACAGTGCCACGGTTCCATGAGGTAAAGGAAAGGTTATAATTTGGGCAATTACAGAGAAATGATTGATTTTACTTTTAAACACCAATTATGGATCTTGATAGGAAATCTTCAGTTGTTGAACCAAAGAAAAATGAGTTTTGATTACAACGCTTGGTTACGAGACGAAAATTATTCTTTCAAATTTCAGAACAAAACACAGATGTTCAGTAGGTCCAAAACACTGGAAATCATGGAATGGTTTGGGTGAAAAGGACCCTTAAAGCCCATCCAGTGCCACCCCTGCCATGGCAGGGACACCTTCCACTGTCTCAGGCTGCTCCAAGCCCCAATGGCCAACCTGGCCTTGGGCACTGCCAGGGATCCAGGGGCAGCCACAGCTGCTCTGGGCACCCTGTGCCAGGGCCTGCCCTCCCTGCCAGGGAACAATTCCCACTTCCCAATCTCCCACCCAGCCCTGCTCTCTTTCAGTTTCAAGCACTCTTCATCAGCCTTCCTCAAATGGAACCATCCAGTAACAGTTTTCTGTTTCCTTTAACAAACTACTCCAGACAAAATCCCCTGATCCTGGACCCAGCAACAGCACTCAGGACCTGCAATGCTTCTAATGAAGATTTTAATTAGCTCTCCAAAATTCAGGAAGACGAAGCTGAGCTGGAGTTTTCAAGACTAGTTCTTCTAGAAGCCCTGCAGCGAAATTCCTGTCTTGAGTTACAACTTGAACCAACCAGGGCACAGCTGGGTGGATGCTCCATCCTTGGCAGTGCCCAAGGCCAGGTTGGCCACTGGGGCTTGGAGCAGCCTGGGACAGTGGAAGGTGTCCCTGCCACGGCAGGGGTGGCACTGGATGAGCTTTAATTCCCCTTCTAACCCCAATCATTCCATGATTTGATGACTCTGCATTAAACCAGACCTGCATTAGTCATGATGCCTTAGGTTTGAACTTTTCTCTGTTCCCAGCCCTGCCCTGCCCAGTGTCACTCTGCAGTTCCCTGGAGCTCGTTCAGTGCTGTTCTCTCATGCTCACACACACACAACAAAGCCTCTCCAGCTCTCCAAGGACACCCAGAGCCTCCTAGGCCCAACAACTGCAAACCACAATCTTGGGGACAGGGGGGCAAGCTTGGGCAAATTCCATCCTTGCCTGGCTTCTGCTTGGGGAATTGATGCTGAGATCCAAGTGGGAAGAACTCGGGAGCTGTCCTTGTCCATGTTGGGATGCACTGAGGCAGGAGCCTCTGGAGCCCAGAGTGTACCTCTGAAGGCCTTTCCAATCTATCCCTCCTTGATTCCTTTATCCCTGCCTGCTCTCTGTTCCTAGGGAGCCATTTAAGGCATCAGTCAAACCTTGTGTGCAGAGGGCTCAGATGTGAGTAACCTGAAGCTCAAGATTCCTGAATCACTTCCTTTACATTCCCAAGAACCTGTGTTCCACGTGGAACTACCTCAGTTATACATGGGAGATACTCTCTGTAATTCACAAGCCTGAAAGATTTTAACATTCAGAACATATTCATGAAAAGCAGAAGAAAAATGCTGAGATGTAGAGAAATCCACAGGATTAAAATCACAACCTTTGTCCTTACCATAAAGTTCATAAATGTGATGGCAAATGCTGATCTATTAAAAATAGCAATTAATGATTTGGGAAAAAATATTTATAAGCAATCCAAGAATCACTAATTTAAGAATCTATCACTACCTGTTAGAATTCACTACAAGAAAATTAAGGATTCTGCAGCATTTAAAGGTTCTGAATATTGTGGCTTGCACTAAATGTGAAAAGGATTCTACTTTTAGCAAATTTTCTGCACATTTTGAAGAAAATCCATTGTAGGAAATAAACACTAAACAACAACTCCTACTATCAGCAGTAACCAGTTGAAAATATTTAAAATGAATTCAGTATAACAGAGACAAAAGTGTAAAATTTGTAAAAAGTTCTTTATTTCTGCAACCTTGAAGCTGTGATCATATAGATCTGAAAAAAGTCCTGTGAGTCCTCCTTGTCCAAACAACAGCTAAAATCTGCAAGCAAAACATCAGAGCTTGCAGGAACCATTCCCATCAATAAAGACTTGTCTTGGCCCAGCTTGGCCTAATATTGCCTCCTTTAAAAATTTACCACCCAATCCATCTTCTCTCACACCAGAAAGGATATTTTCAATGTCTTTATGACATTTTTTTCCAGGCCATTTTTCCTTTGGCCAGCAATTGGAAGAGTCTAACTGGACTCTGGATTTCTTTATTTCTTTTAAAGGGAGTTGGTAACTTTATTTTGTAGGGCTGAGGAGTCTGGGGATTACCATGGATAATCTGTAAACTAAACTCTTTGATTCCTGTGGGTTTTCTCTTCAAGTTAAACTCACCTGAGCAGAATATCATTAATTGAGATTGAATAGGTAATAGAATTAACATTATTCTTCGTTTTTAAAAATCTACAACTCCATTGAGGCAAATCCAGAGACTCCAGGTCCATTCAGTACCAGAAAAAGATTGGTGACATAAATTACTTCCTCTCCAACCTTCCCCTCAAAATTTAAATGGCTGCAAACTCTTGTTTTTGTCTAACCTGCTCCTACTGAACTTATTTGGGTATTTTTCTTGCCTGAGGAAGGGAGATGAGAGGAAAAGGAGTAATATTTCATCCTGAAAACAGAACTAGGAGCACCTACACACAAGGACTTAGGAGAGAAGTAAAACTATCATTACCACTTCCACCAGCTTTTAAAATTTCCCATTTCAGACTCATTTCAACTTCCACTTATGCAGCTTAAATCAGGATGCCAAAGGAGGGAAAGTTCTTACATTTTATTAGGAGTTAAATGAAAAACATGTCCCTTCCTCACACCTCCTTGGATAGTACTCAGTACCAGCTAATTAAAAAAAAAAAAAAGAAAAAAGCATTTACTTCCAAATCAAATCCCAGAAATCCCAAAGAAACTGGGTGTGGGAAATGCAAGGATCTACCCAGGAAAAAAAAAAAAAACAGCACAAAGGTAACACTGATGATGAAAGGATTTGCTTCAGCCAAGGAAGACATAAAAGATGAAGTCCTACAAAGACCATTAAGTATTCACCAGCTCACTGCAAATTACACTAAACACTTGGTGAAGAAATATTTGGCAGATGTCAGCAATAAGGAAGCCAAACATGTTCCTTACATTGAGGGATAATGTAACTACAGAGAGAGTTTGTTTTGGAACCATTTCCACAGCACAGAAATAATCTGGCCTCGTCTCCTGGCAAGGCTGGGTTTACCAAGGAAGAAACAGGAGAGAACCATGACTACTTATGTGACAAATCCACATTTCTGCCATTTCCATACTCAGTACCACTCCTGAAACAAGATACCACCCACAAATTTGGATAATAAAACATGAAGCTCCAAGAGAGACTCTGCAGCAGATCTTTGAAAACTCAAATATTTATGTAACCTCTTGTTTTCACAAGTGGTGTATAAACACTGCCACAGACACACAACCACTTTCTGCTGTTAAAGTCTTCCATCTTTTGGACTCTGCCATTCTGCTGTTATCTTCTGCAGTCTGGAACTGCATTCCTAAGTGGGATTTACAAAGTTAAAGCAGGACCTAACCCAGTGGAATCTGGGGGATTATCTCCCCCTCTCCATCTCCATGTTTTTGCAGACCCACTCGTGCTCAGTTATAAGAAAGGGTGATTGGACATTTAATGTTATAATTCATGTACTGTTAGGTTCCACTTAAGGAAAACTATGCTCAAAGATGAGACAGAAATATATCCACGGCCAGGCAGATAAAGCACTTCCTCATGTTGGCATTTTTGATGAGGAATCTCTTGATTTGCTCTTCTCTCATTGCTGTACATGTTTCTCCCCCTTCCCTCCTCTCAGCAAGGCATCATTTGCATCAGCACACATTTAATAGGAACTAAATCAACAGATTTTAAAACAGAGCATTCATCATAAAGCCATAACAGAGATTTGCTCTGCTTCAAAATCTTGAAATAAAGGCCTGAATTTGTAAATGAAGTTGTCCAGTGCTGTCACCCACACAGCCACCAGGTTTCATGCAGCTCACTGAGACACAGAGAGAAAATGCTGCTATTATTTTTACTGTTTGAAAACATCATGGCTCCAATCCAAGTAAAAGAGATCATTCTGACAGCTCTGCTCCTCTGGTAATTACATGTTGTAAGAGTGGCTGTAAGAGCAGCAGCTTCCTGAGTCAAACTTCACCACCAGGAGTTGTCTGGAACTAATGCAAGTAAGGCAAATTTCTGCTGTTATTTAGAAGCAAAGGATGGTTTGGGTTGGAAAGGACTTAAAGCTCATCCAGTGCCACCCCTGCCATGGCAGGGACACCTTCCACTGTCCCAGGCTGCTCCAAGCCCCAATGGCCAACCTGGCCTTGGGCACTGCCAGGGATCCAGGGGCAGCCACAGCTGCTCTGGGAATTCCATGCCAGCCTCTCCCCTCCCTGCCAGGGAACAATTCCCACTTCCCAGTCTCCCATCCAGCCCTGCCCTCTGGCACTGGGAAGCCATTTCCCCATGTCCCATCTCTCAGTTCCTCATGAATTATCCCTCTCCAGCTTTCCTGTAGCCCTGCAGGCAGTGGAAAGCTGCTCTGAGGTGTCCACACCTTTTCTTCTCCAATATACAAACCTTTGCACCAACCCACAGACAGGGGAGAGGCAAATGGCAGCTAAAACTGTAGTGTTTGAGAAATCACAGACATTTCTGAAGGATGGAAGAAAAGGAAAATAGTATCAGGCTTGTTCCCCCCTCATTCTCCTGTCCCTGTAGGGCACAGAGTCCTCCACTCTCACCTTAATTTGTGTTCTAGTTCAAATTTCCCTGGACAAACTCATCTGAGAAGAAGAAAACTGAATTCACCTCAGCTGAAAGTTTTGCTTTTGCTGAGGCTGACAAATACCAAGGCACTGAAAGCCTCTGCACCATCAGGAGACTCCCAGCCAGGTATCCAGAGTCAGAAGCTGGTGCAAAGACACAATGATCACAGAATCATTAGGGCTGGAAAAGAGCTCCAGGGTCATCCACTCCAACCTGTGACTGCTCAAACAGTGAAGTGAAAATACTTCAGCCCAGGAATCTCCACTGGGGAAGAGTCAGCAACATCTTTCAAACAGGAATCAGCTTCCCCTGAGCAACACACTTCATTTAAGATGATGAAAACAGAGTTTCAACTCTTCACACCAGCTGTCCTTTGTGCCTTTGGAAATGTCTGACCTCCTCCTGTGGCAGGGCAGCTAAATTTCTCAGAATTTTCTCTTCTCAGACACAACTCAACACCATCAGTTCTATGTGTTTACCCACAGAAAAAAAAAGCACACTGGCAGTATCTGACATTAAATATATTTTCTGTTCAGTTAGATGTGTTTTCCCAAAGAATTAGACCAGCAGTGCCCTTGGGAATTTTTTTGCTGGGGAGTGCTCCAAAATGGTGACCCCCCACGTGTGACATTCACTCCTAAAAAAGGACACTGTTCATGTCATATTAAATAAACAAGAGCTGTCACACATCAACCTTGAAGTTGTCTCTCAGGAGGAGCAGTGGCTGGGAAGGAAATGTTGCATCCCTACCAAAACAAGCTGAGGTGTTGGGAATCACAAAGTAGAAACCTCCACAGAATCCAGTGGGTTTAACCTGAGGCCCTGGGTGGAGCTTGGATTGATGAAACATCAAATATACAGAGACAATAAATTAAGAGTTACAGATTTGTAGTTTCATAAGTTATAAGGTATAAGGTGTTTTAAGTAAGAAATCATATTGAGAAAGATAGTGAAGAGTTTAAAAAATAGAAATGGAAGTGTGATTTTGTAGAATAAGTAAAAAGTTAGTAAAAATATGTAAAAACATGGAAGTGAAGACATTGGCTAAGAATGACTGCACTGCAGTGGAATAAGGTTAAGATGATAGGTCAGTAAATAAAAACAATCTCTGTGTCAATTTTCTGTTAGTCCAGAAAGTTCTATCTGTGGCAGAAGAGAAGAATCTGGTGATTTTTTTTCTGTAATGGACACTCCATTGTTAACAAAGTTTCACAGCCCAATGAGACTGATGTGCTTATCTGAATAATAAAACAAGAAAACAAGAAAATTCTGTTTCTTTGACAGTTTAATGCAACACCCCACAGACAAAACCCACACCAAGGAAGCACTGTCAGGAAGCAGCACTTGCACTGTGGGTTACAGCCCCACACCACAGAGAGGAAATACTGCTTTTCCCTGCAGGAATTCTCTCTGCTGAAGCACTTCAGGCTTCCACAATCCTGACAGAAGTGTTTGGCAGAGGATGGAACACAAATATAAGGAACAGCAGCAACCGTGGGCTCTGAAATGTGGGACTCTGGAGAGTTCTCCTTTATTATCCAGGGGTGTGTCCATTTTGGGAGCTCCACAAGTGCAGCAGCCACCGACTCTAATCCCAATTCTAGGCAATGCTGCTATTTGAGCACATTTCAGGGGATATTATGGCAAAAAAATAAACATTTCAGGCACCATTTCTCAATGCCCATGGACTTTCCTGGAGAACTCATCACCTTTTCCCTCAGGACAATGCCTGTGGTGTTGTCCTGCCCAACTTGAGGGATTTTAGGGGATAATTCCTCACCTAAATTTTAAAGCTCATTAAACCAGACCTAACTATGTTCTGTGCTTTAAAAAGATACTTGGAATGAACAAAGGCACCCACAGGATACCTGAAGAAAGCTTCATTCATCGCTGCCTGCAGCAGCAGTTTTGTGTGGCACCAGCATGGAATTAAATTAGAACCTGTGAGCAGAAAACCCACTCCAGTGAGGAGGGGACTGAGTCAAAGGCTGCAATTTGTACTCCTGGCTGAGCTCCCAAGGCTTTCTTCTTACTCAGGACACAGATATTCCCTTTCTATCAACATTACCACAGCTTTTTGCATCACTGTGATGCCTTAGGTTTGAACTTTTCTATGTTGCCAGCCCTGCCCTGCCCAGTGTCACTCTGCAGTTCCCTGGAGCTCGTTCAGTGCTGTTCTCTCATGCTCACACACACACAACAAAGCCTCTCCAGCTCTCCAAGGACACCCAGAGCCTCCTAGGCCCAACAACTGCAAACCACAATCTTGGGGACAGGGGGGCAAGCTTGGGCAAATTCCATCCTTGCCTGGCTTCTGCTTGGGGAATTGATGCTGAGATCCAAGTGGGAAGAACTCGGGAGCTGTCCTTGTCCATGTTGGGATGCACTGAGGCAGGAGCCTCTGGAGCCCAGAGGGTACCTCTGAAGGCCTTTCCAACCCATCCCTCCTTGATTCCTTTATTCCTGCCTGCTCTCTGGTTCTAGGGAGCCATTTAAGGCATCAACTGAAGTGCAACTCCTCAAAATCTCCTACATTCCAAATTTAAAAATCCTTTCTGTGCAGTTTTGTAGAATCCACAGTGCTGAGGGCTCTGTGAAGTACACAGAAACTCACTGTCACCCATTTTTCACCATCCTCCACAGAGTTATTTCCTTGACATTCACATAAACTTTTGTTTTCCTCAGGATCCACATCTGTTCCTTACAGAATTCCTGTTCTACATGTGCAGCACCACAACAGAAATACAATTTAAAGATGCTCCCTGTGCCTTATATTCAAATATAAAAGGATGCACCTTTGGCTTTTTGCCTCTCTCATATCTCTGTGACATGGCACCATTCAAGAAATTACTTTTTCCCCCTCAAATATTTATTCTGGGCCTTATTTTGCAGCTTTGATTCTACATCAAATAACAAATAACATGAAATCCCCCACAGAGAAGGCAACTCATGTGATCTCCCTCAGGTTCTAAGAAGCAAAATTAATTTTAGTTCTTTTTTACCTACTTTTGAAAATGAAATCTAACCATTCAAAGCCTCCCAAGTGCTGAAATAAAATGTTATTTTGGTCATTCCTTAAAGTATTTTCTGTGAATGCAAGCAAGAGTTGCCAACAAAAAAATCTATTTTTGCCTACCATAAACCTTGTTGAACAGGGAGTTATGGGAACTAAAGGATGAGGAAGAAAGGACATTTTAACTCTCTCAAATAAACAAATCAGAGTATAAAAATTTTTGGCAACTTAGTCCTATAAATGTGTGAAAGGGCTCCCTTAAAAAATTACAAAACTACATCATAAGATTAAATTTTATCATATAAAGCACTAGAGGCAGATACTTCCTTTCAGAAGTCTTCACCTCCTTAACTTCTTAAAACTCTCAATGACAAATACATTTCTATACCCAAGTGTACCTGAACACATTCTAAACCCTTCTGGATAGGTATATTTGTCAAAAATATAATATCTACAAAATAAAAAGAAGTATTTTTGTTCTGGAAGCAAAGTTATGAAGCACGTGGAGAAGAAAGATGGAATTACTCAAGGAAACTCAGGCAGGATTGTTAAATTCCCACAGCAGGGAAATGACACTTTAATTAGAGTCTGTAGTTTTGACATGAATATTTAGAGCTTGTTGAAAACAATTTTAAATTGGCAGAAAATAACAAACTTGGAAAACAGCATAAATATGACAGGCAAATTTAAGCCCCACTCCTGTACCAAAATCTTCTTTTTTAGCACCCTTAAAACCACACAGAGCCCTCCACAAAAAGTGATGTGAGTCAATATTCAAAGAAAACACAAGTGAATGAATCTTGAAGCAGCAGCAGGAATATTGCTGGGAAAATATTATACCAAGAACTTCATGGGCAGTGCTATTTCTGGCCTTCATTTACGAGTCCACTCCCACCTAGAACTGCTTAAAAAGAAGGTTTTAAATTATGATCTGTAGCTAGGTGGGGGAGAAGAAGGGGAATGGGTAAGGCAATGGGATTTTAATTTCAGAAACAAAGCAAAAAATGAAAAGGAAGGACCTTTGCTGTTTTTAGGGGACCAGATAATTTGTCACAGACTCACACAAAGTGTGTAAGATCAATGAACAGCAGCCTGGACCTCTGAAAAATCAAAATAAAGGATATGGACAAAGTGAAGAGCAAAATAAACATAAATTTATCAGCAATTTCTTGCAGATAGTGATAAAATCTGGAGCTGATAGAGGTGAACAAGCAGATTTTTTTTTCCCCACTGTGGATTGTACTCACCAAATGTGGACTGGCAGCAGAGAAGCAGCCTAGAGAAAAGGGAGGATTTAAAGAAACAGGTTCCAGGCAGCACATTTTGACAAAATACCAACCAATCTCTGTACCCAGGATTACAGACTGGCTGAATCTGAAGGAGAAAACTCTTGTTGGAGTCCAGGGAAGCCTGAAAGCTTCTCCTGCTCCTCTGGTGGTTTCTTTATATTCCCCAGAGCTCCTCAAAAGTGGCCTAGCCAGCACCTAGGCTTTGGGAGAAGCTCCCTCCACTTTTGGGAGAGCCTGAATGCACCAGAGAGGTGAAGAGATTTTGTTTAGTGTCCCACAGAGAGTTTGGCTGTAGTTTTTGGGATCTTGCTCTAGGTATTATATAGGGACAAGATGGAGATTTTTGGGTGTGGTTTTTCCTTCTTTCTTCTTCTCCTCTCTCCTCATTCTCTTCCTCTCTCCTCTGACACCAGTTCCTGTGGTGTGTTGGTTGGTGGAAAAAAGTTAGCATTGAAAAGACATATCAATAAGATGAGGATTTACTGGTGTTGAAAAGAAAATAAGATATGTATTGTTTCTGGAATGGTTGTTAGTAAGATATAAAAGTAGCTGCTGATCTGCAGCCATTGCCTTTCTGCCCTTCCTGCCCTGGTGTTCTCGGGGGATGCTGTATCTCCCTCCGAGGTTTTGATAAGACAAATAAAAACAACTCTGAAACAGCAGAAGATCTCTTGCAGCATTTTTTCCAACATGATGAACCAAAGGAAGAAAAGCTCCAGGGCAGAGGACAGGGGTTGGAACTGGGGGTTCCAACCCCAAGAGGGACCCAGACCTTTGACAACTCTGAACCCTGAGAATTTCTTGGTGCTGCCTGGAACACAAACCCTCAGTGTGAGCACCTGCCCCACGGGCGTGGGTGAAGCCAGGCTGGACACAAATGCAGCTCCCATTTTGTGAAAGCAAAGGCAGCTGAGATCCCTGGGCAGCAGTGCAGGCACCACACACTCCCCATGAGCAGCCCCTGCAGTGTTCCCACCCTCCAGGAGGTGTTCACACAGGGGAAAAAAACATGTAGGGACATGTAAAGGGAACTGGTGCTGGAGGAGCTAAACCCCTCTGAGCTGGGGTTTATAATATATATAAATATATTATATAATAGATTATATTATAGATTTATAACATAATCTTTTTTGTTGTCTAGGCACCGATGGCACACACCCCAGTAATCCCTGCTTAGTGTTGGAGTCCAGGAAAGCTGGGAAAGCTTTTCCTGTTGCTTAGGGGGGTCTGGGACCTCCCCCCTGACATCCCAGGGGGACACAGCCTTTGATCTGTGCCCCTGGAAAAAGCTCCCAAAGCTTTTGGATGAGCTGCAAGCATGGAGAATGNGTTTGAGGTAGAAGAAATGTGTGAACTAGGATTAATAGTTATTGGTACAGTGTTGGAAATATCTTAGGTTGGAACTGTTAATTGGGTAAAAAGTCTTTAAAACATTCTGTGCTCAAGGCCTTGTGACCATTCTGCAGTGATTCTGACAGTGCTGAGCTCAGGCAGGAGCAGCACAGAAAATGAGCTAAGAACTTAATAAACAACACGAGGAACAGAAGCTGCACTTGTGACTCTTTCTTTCCTAGTATAGAGCCTTGAAAAAAAAGAGAAAACAGCCCAGCCAGAGGTTGCAAGCTCCTTCAACTTAGGGAAAACCACATCTGGGGATCAGATTCCCACCCCTCCTGGAAGGAGGTGGGTCTGGGCTGAGCTGGAGAGATGGTGAATGAGTTTGGAAACCTGAAACACCAGAAGGAAGCACCTCAGCTTTACCAGAACATGTGAAAGTGCAAACACAGAGCAGGCAAACACTTCTGCCTTGCAGCACAGTCCCGGGGTGACCTTATTGTTATTAATCACAGAAATGTTTTGGTCTGAGATGAATGGTTTGGTGTTCTGAACAAGTCTAGAAGAGAAAAAGAAGAAACTAAAGTCCCAGGAAAACAGGAATTCTAACTCTCTGTCTCTCTGTCTGAGAAAAGGAGCAGGAAGGTGTTTTCTTCCTGCTCTCTGCTCTCCACCCACAGCAGCAGAACGAGAGTGATGACCTTGAAGCACAGAACTGCTTTGAAAAAGTTCCTCTGGCTGTTTTTTTCTCTCTCTCTCCTCTCTCGGGCTCAGTTTAAAGGCACAGTAAGGCACAAGGTTCATTTTCTGGGCATAGAGTAGGTGATGTGGGATACATCATAAAGTCACCCCAAGACACCATCATATCAAAAAGACCTTCAGGAAGAGTGGAGCAGATGATATCGAAAACACAACAATCAGTCGGTGTTTAAAAACAAAATTAAAGGATATTTCATAGTACACAACCTTCATGAAGCTTTTTAAATAATTATGCTTTCAAAGTTTGTACAGACAGTTAAAACTTGATTTTTTAAATTTTTTTTTTAATTTGGTGTTGACTGATTTTGGTAGATAAAGTAAAAACCATCAGCAGTTGGGTTGTGTCCCCCAGCCCTGTGCTGGATGTGACAACCAGCCAGGATGGATGAGCATTCCCAGCTCCACAGAACTGCCTGGCATCTCCTCTGGGAAGCTCCCAGCAGGGAGCCTGGGGCACTGTGCTACAAAAACCACCCCAATTTGATCTCCAACCAAATGAATCTGTGAAGTCTCCCAGGGTACAGATAAACCACAGGGTACAGATAAACACAAGCATAAAAAACTCATCTGAATCATCTCACAGCACAAGAAAAATGCGAAAGGAATTAGAGCACAGTTGGACTCATGGTGTTATTTTTTTATATTTTACTCATCTCTGATCTAATCTTTTGTAATCTAAATTTAGCTTAGGCTCTCTCCTTGTATAGTTACCATCACTAAAAAAAATTAATCCCCATTTCCAAGAAGGTTTTGCTGGATATTAGATAAATGCAGATGGAGCCAAGTAATGAACTTGGTTCTGGATGGAGTGAATGCAACCCCGGTGTTCAAAATTTATTTTCACACCATTTGAAGGTATTTTTGTACAGAACTGAATGAAGTGTGTGTTTAAAACACTGGAAGAAGGAGGATTTAAATAAAAAAGCTGTAAGCACTCTGTTTCTAGAAAGCCTTCCTGACATGAGTTAAGAGAACAGTTAAATAAAAGGAAAATTGACATCCAAAATGTTGGAAAATCTTGGGTTACCACACTTTATGAGCCATGGCTAATCTGCATGTGGCACATCTGGTGTGAGAGATGTGTGATGGACAACAGGCAAAGAGCTGGAGGCAAGAAATTCTTGAACATAAACACCTCAGCACTTCAGAGGGAAGGAAGGAAGGAAGGAAGGAAGGAAGGAAGGAAGGAAGGAAGGAAACACTCATCCACTGCTGCACTCCAGCCCTTAGGAATTGTCACTCCCTGGCTGGATTTCAGGTTCTAAATCCCAGTCAAGTCCATCTCACTTGGTTCATGCTCACAATATTTTGCTGCTCAGCTTGGCAAAGCATCAAAATAAAGCATTTTCACCCTCCTTAACCTCTGCTGTTGGCACACCAGTTTATTAACCTCAGGCCTCACAGAAAATTACCATTTTCCCTCCAAACCAATACAATTCTGTTGCCATCAACACCCCCTGTTACAGCCCCAGCCAGCTGGAGAATATTCCCTTTTTCCCCACAGGCAAAGGGGTACAGTTTCTATCCAGCTGCTCCCCAGTTATTAGTGAAAGATAATTCATCAATGAAGAATTTTATCTGTTCTGACAACCACTGAGTGCTGAAACCTCCAAACAGTGCATTGGACAAATAACAGGATATTTGGTGGGATGCTAATATTCCAATTATCTACACTCCAAAACACTCCTAGCAGACATTCCCTGTCCATGCCATGTTGGAATAAAAACCAAAGGAATGTGGAAGAGCCTCACACCTCCAGCAAGGAGCTGATGATGACCTGCAGACATCCTGGGTGGAACAGGATCTGCTTAGTGACTGATCTGGACTCTGTAAAATAAGAAAATTCCCATTTTTCTCCCATATACTCCCCCCCTTTTCCTCCCATGCTCCTCCCAAAAATTGGACTCAAACTCATGACAGTGAATGGTTTCTCTGTTCCTTTCACTCTCTGGTTTCCACACAATTCTGGGTTGAATTTCTGGCGAGTCAATCAGCACTAAGTGTAAAATGTTTTACAACTCTTCTTGCAGGCACCCCAAAAAGACATTTCTGTACCTCTTCTTGTATATTCCTATTTCTGCATAAAACACAAGGGGAAAAACCCAATAAACTGCTATTTCTGCAACCCATAGCTGAAGAAAAGGTTTTTTTCTAGTATACACCAAGCCAAGATTTGTGTTTCTAATTGAAATGAGATTGATTTCTTTTAATTGATTGGTTTTTACCTATCAGGCAGCAACTACTGGAATTATTTTAACAAGGAATTATTTTTTTAAAAAAAAGGTTCAAGTTCTGCAATTTCTAGTTTTAATAACTGGCACAAATTCAATAAACTGTAGCAACAGGAAGTTATATCTCATCCACCTCCAATGTGAAATAAAGCAACAAAAATCCCAAATAACCAAAACCAGCCCCATAATAAAAGGAAATAAAAATTACTGATAGCAGCAAAACATTGCAAATGTGTGAGGAAAATACTGGGAATAGAAACAGAAATAAATATAATGCAAGCAGATAAAAGATATAATCTTTTTTCTTGTCCCCAAAAGATAAACATTAATTTGCAAACCTTAGAAATTAAGAAATAGAGTAAATCTGTCCCATCCCTGGCAGTGCCCAAGGCCAGCTTGGATGGGGCTTGGAGCAGCCAGGGACAGTGGAAGGTGTCCCAGGCCCTGGATGGGTTTTAAGGTCCCTTTCTGACCCAAACCATTCTATAATTTTATAATTTTATAATTCTATAATTTTAAGTCTAAACAGAGTGGGAGCACAGCACTGACATAAAGACAGGAAGGAGATATACTAAGACAAAAACAAGACAGGCAAACCAGCTGCACTCACTGCACTGCCCTGAATTCCCAACACCTTCACACTCAAAGCTTTTCAGTGCTTGCCTACCACAAGAAAAACCCAAATATCCACTCCCAGCTGCTTTTCAAAACCTCAGCAAAAGGTGGCTGCTCTGTTTTTCAAAGAGATGGATGCTTAAACATTCCACAAGCATCACTCCTTGCTAACCTGCCATGCTCTGCTAACTTGAAATGCCTCTCGATCACACGAATGCTTCATGACATCAACCACCAGGGCAGAGCTGAAATGTGCAGTAAATGCTGCAGGTGGTCACCAGCAGCTCCTTTCATCTCCCACATCTGGCACCACACTCCATACAGAGTTTATACATTATCTGTTGCTAAGAAATCATAAAATCATGGAATGGTTTGGGTCAGAAGGAGCCTTCAAGATCATCTGAACTCCGAAGCTTTTCTATTTGTCACTTAACAGATGGAACTTAGTAAATATTTTTTATCCAAAAAGTGCATTGTTGTATGCTGTAAATTGCATTTTTAAAAGCATGAAATACAAGCAATCTGTGGCATTCAGATTCAGTGTTTAAATATTATTATGACTGTAGGAAAGACTAAAAGGATGATTAAAAATCAACCAGGACATCACCATTTGCAAACTCAGCTGTGACCATAAGCAAAGTTATAACTTAGTGTCAACAAAATAAAGGTGCTCCCCTTACCTCACACTCCCCAAATCCCAATTAAAACAAAACCTGACAATTAGGAATGGAGCCACCACGTGCTCAACTGGAATTCTTGCCAGTCTGGAACTTCAGAAAAATCCAACCTAAACACTGAGCAAATTATATCTCAGTTGACAATCTGCCAATAGAACAGGGGAGTTTGGGGCTTTTGATCATTAATTAGTTTGCTAAGAGCTTTGATAACGATTTTTCCCCAATTCATACAGCAATTTCCCTACATCCCACTTATTTTACATTAAGGTTGGAGTACTAGCTTAAGAATAATCAGTAAAAACCATTTCCCTTGAATTTTTATTTCCTCTTTCCTATTTTCCAACTCCATCTCCCTACTTTTCTTCCTCCTCCAGTTTTCTCTTCAGCATCCCTCTTCATCTTCCACAGTGGATGGGCAGCCTGATGATGGATTTGAACATAAATCTAATTAAAAATATCCATGGGACAGTTCATAGCTGCATCCCACATCTCCTTAATGCATCATGCCACGAGAGCTTTGTGTTTGCAAAGAATCCTGTAAAACACTTTTGAGTTTTGGGTTGGTTTTTTTTTTGAGCTAAGATAACATCATCAGTATAAAAACAGTGTAAAAATAGTGTCAGTTCAAGTTTCCAAAAAAAAACCCTGGACATTCATCCACATTTAACAGTTCAGAAACAAGAACAATGCCAGTACGTTTCTGGAGAGCAACATGAGGTACAGGATTTTATAGCAATCCTGGGGATCACAAAGCTGCAGTGGGGGAACCTCACTTTTTTTTACACACCATTCTCCAGGCCGTGACATTTCAGGCATTTAAATGATATGAGGTGTGATAAATGCAAGCTCTCGTTTGAATACAAACAGATTCTTAAAATATTTTAACTAGGACTGTAAGTGAAAATAAATTAGGCCAGTGGGATTTAGGGCAAGATTTCAGATTCTGTGGGATTTTCTGAGTTTACTGCTTAAGATAGAAATTACACGAGCTTTCAGAGTTTTTGGCTCTGGAAACAAGCAATTCAAATTAATTCTGAAATTAAATCACTCTCCCCTGACTGGAACATAAGAATAAACAAAAATCAATGTCCTTATTCTTAACCACACCAGTCAGGGGCTGTGTGAACTTCCCCAGGAAGAGCTTTCAGTTTTCAAACTCCTACTTTGCTTCCACAGTAAACCCAATCTCTCTTTTTTATTTTTATATTTTAATCTAACAAAGGCAAAGAGATGGAGATGTGCAAAATGGAAACTGGAAGATTCTAAACTGCGATCTAACTTTGAGTTTCTAACAAATCTGATTCTCTTCTCCCTGTGTAGTCACAATGAGACTCTGAAATCTCCAAGGAATCATTCGGACTTTGTGTGACTGCATTTGGTTCTAGTTCAGCTTTTGGATCTTTCATAGAATCATGGAATGGTTTGAGTTGGAAGGGACCTGAAAGCTCATCCAGTGCCAGCCCTGCCATGGCAGGGACACCTTCCACTGTCCCAGGCTGCTCCAAGCCCCAATGGCCAACCTGGCCTTGGGCACTGCCAGGGATCCAGGGGCAGCCACAGCTGCTCTGGGCACCCTGTGCCAGGGCCTGCCCTCCCTGCCAGGAAACAATTCCCATTTCCCAATCTCCCATTTATCAGTCTGAAGCCATTCCCTGTGTCCTGTCCCTCCAGCCCTTGTGAAAAGTCCCCCTCCAAAAGCCCCAGCCCATAATGTGGGCAGGAATCTGTTAATCAAACACATTATCAAATCACTTGGATGCTTAAGTATTATTCTCTTTTATCTGAATGCAACCTTGTCGAAATATTCCTTTATTACTCTGATTATTGTAACAACCATAATGAGGTTTGGGGGAAAAAAGCAAATCCAGGATTTCTCCAGACTCAAAGCTACTCCATGAAGTTAATTAGGAGTGGGGAGGTTGATTCATCTGATCATATTATTAGTGGGCAGGCCCTGGCACAGGGTGCCCAGAGCAGCTGTGGCTGCCCCTGGATCCCTGGCAGTGCCCAAGGCCAGGTTGGCCATTGGGGCTTGGAGCAGCCTGGGACAGTGGAAGGTGTCCCTGCCATGGCAGGGGTGGCACTGGATGAGCTTTAAGGTCCCTTCCAACCCCAACCATTCCATGTTTCTGTGATTAATAACATACCTAGTTTTTCTATGCCATGCCTTCCCCTTTTTAAGTCCATACACTGTCCTACACTGATTTATGCCTGGTTTTGAGGTTTTAAAATTCTTTTTGGAAGCACATTACTTTATTAAAGACTACATTCTGATCTGAGCTGGTGCAAAAAGGCAGTAAATTGGCTATTTGATGAACACAAGGATTATCTTTCTCAGTGAAGTACAAATAATAATAATCCCTGAGTACTTCTGGGCAGTTTAAGATTGGACAACATTTCCTTTTCCTAAATAAAAGTTAGAATTCAAGAGCAAAATTGACAGCCATGGAATTAGCAAACCAACAGCAATAATATACACACGGTATGTTGCATTTAATATTACAAATAACAAGATGTAATATTTGTTATGGCATATTGTTTTCTGTTACATGTATCATATGCTTCAAGTTAATCCTTCTCTTCAAAATGCTGCGATGATTTGAAACTCCAGCGTTCCATTTTTTCACTTTATTACCAAATTCCTGTTATTTAAAATGTGGGCATGAAAACAGCACCGTGTAAAAGAAACCAGCAAAATGTGACCAAAACCCTGCCATGACCATTCCTTCACTCTTGTTTTAACTGTGCAGCCTTCCAGGGTTTCCTCTCAGTTTTAAGGAATTTTCCCCTCAGATGTAAGGAACAATCCCCCTCAGATAAAAGGAATGATTCTGCTCAGATTTAAGGAACAATTCTAGTCAGATAGAAGGAATTATTCCCCGCAGATTTAAGGAATTACTACCCTCAGATTTAAGGAATGATTCCTCTCAGATTTAAAGAATGGTTCCCCTCAAATTTAAGGAATGGCTCCTTATCCTCAGATTTAAGGGAAGATTCCCCTCAGATTTAAGGAACTATTCTGCTCAGATTTAAGGGAAGATTCCCCTCAGATTTAAGGAACTATTCTGCTCAGATTTAAGGAAAGATTCCCCTCAGATTTAAGGATCGGTTCCCCTCAGATTTAAGGGAAGATTCCCCTCAGATTTAAGGAACTATTCTGCTCAGATTTAAGGGATGATTCCCTTCAGATTTAAGGAAAGATTCCCCTCAGATTCAAGGAAAGTTTCCCTTCAGATTTAAGGAACCATTTCCCTCAGATTTAAAGAAAGATTCCTCTCAGATTTAAGGAAAGATTCTCCTCACATTTAAGGCATTACTCCCCTCAGATTTAAAGAAAGATTCTCCTCAGATTTAAGATATTCCTCCCCTCAGATTTAAGGGAAGATTCCCCTCAGATTTAAGGAACCATTCCCCTCAGATTTAAGGAACCATTC
Organism: Erpornis zantholeuca; assembly: GCA_013400515.1. Lineage (NCBI taxonomy): Eukaryota > Metazoa > Chordata > Aves > Passeriformes > Timaliidae > Erpornis > Erpornis zantholeuca. The sequence continues at coordinate 280,368 of VZTN01028497.1, forward strand.
CCCTCAGATTTAAGGAATTCCTCCCCTCAGATTTAAGGAACCATTCCCCTCAGATTTAAGGAATTCCTCCCCTCAGATTTAAGGAAAGATTCCCCTCAGATTTAAGGAATTCCTCCCCTCACATTTAAGGAATTCCTCCCCTCAGATTTAAGGAATTCCTCCCCTCAGATTTAAGGAAAGATTCCCCTCACATTTAAGGGTGCTTCGAGGTTGTGTTTGTGTCCCTGTGATAATGGGGATTGTTCAGGAACTTCCAGCAGCAGGGAAATCCAATCTCCCATCAGAGTTCAACACGGGTTAATTGCTCTGCAAAACGAGTATCTTTATTTTATGACTCAATTCCCTTTGGGAATGCCAACCCTCCCTCTGCACTGCAAGTGGGGGGCCCACTCCGTTAACAGGAAGAAAAATCCACTAATTTAACACAATAAAAAAAGAAAGAAGGGCACATTTTGCCTTCAGTTCCATGGAAAATCGGGCTCACAAGGTGCGTGACAGGAAAATAGGGACCTGATTGTTCGGTGCCCTCGGGAATGGTGGGCAACAGGTGGAAAGAAAATCAGGGAAAATCGACGCAAAGGAGACGACAAATCCCAATAGAGGAATCTTTCAGCAAGCGTGTCATGGAAAATGGTATGGCAGGGAAGAGTCTGGGAATGGCACAGGACCAAATCAGTGCCAAAAACTTCCGAATTCCTCGCTTTTTACAGGCGAGGGAGGGAACAGACTCTTGGCTGTGTCACAAGAATTCCTGGGTGATCTTTTGTTATCAGGCTGAGCTTTCTCCAGCACTGGGTGGTGCAAATCACTACCAGTAAATGAATGGCAGAATAAAGTATGAAATATTATATACTTAAAATGAAATTAGCAAAAAAACGCCTACTGTTGAACTTAATTTGATTTGATTTAAGGGAAACAAACCTTACTCTGTTATTTCAGCTGATCTTCAGCACTAAAGGAAGGCACAAAATACTGAATATAAAAAACACCCTTAAGAAAGAAAGCACTGAAGTGGCTATTTAATGCACCAAGTTTTTGTTTTGAGGATAAAAAGTCCTTCAGCCATATAAATAAATTGAGAAATGGAAGTTTAAAAGTTAGTAATAAAAGTGATGTAAATAATGAAGGAATATGATATACATTTATATATATATATATATGTGTGTGTGTGTGTGTTCCTATATCTATAGAGCAGGTCTATTGCTCTTAGTATCTAACTTTGGATTTTAAGTTAGACATTAATCAAGCAAAGCATTCCTATCCCATCCTACAGTTTAACAAAATCATGGGATCTGAGTTTTTAAAGGCACTATGAGCTATTGTGACCTCGATACCCAAACGTGACAAAATATTTTTGGGTTATGTAGCTGCAGAAAAGATTGAGTATAGAATATGTACAGTGTTTAAATGCATCTAACCTATGGAACAGCATGTGTTTCTTAAATTTCCTATTTGTATTTCCTATTTCCTGAGAGAAAGGCACCTTTCCTGTAAGGAGGAATCCTTCCTGCATGCCATGGTATTCCCCAGCTCCTCAACCAAAATTCCTGAAGGAGGAGGGTGTAGGGGGTTAATTTATACAAACTGGTGTAAATATGGCTGATAAAATACTCATTTTTAGCAGACTGATGATGTACAGGATAGTCTCACCATGCTAAAATACTAAAATTATCATGGAATCATGGAATGGTTTGGGTTGGAAAGGGACCTTAAAGCTCATCCAGTGCCACCCCTGCCAGGGCAGGGACACCTCCCACTGTCCCAGGCTGCTCCAAGCCCCAATGGCCAACCTGGCCTTGGGCACTGCCAGGGATGGAGGAGCAACAGCTTCCCTGGAAAACGTGTGCCAGAGCCTGCCCACACTCACAGGAAGAATGGGGGATCCAACTGCTCATGGAATGAGAAGCAGCACAGTGACTTGGTGATGTATTTCACAAAGCTTACACTAAATGCCAAGTGTTGGAGTCCAGGAAAGCTGAGAAACTTTTCCTGGTGCTCAGGGGGGTCTGGGACCTCCCCCCTGGCATCCCAGGGGGACACAGCCTTTGATCTGTGCCCCTGGAAAAAGCTCCCAACACTCCAGGATGAGCTGCAAGCATGGAGAGTGTGAGACAGATTGGAGTTAGTTTATCCCAGGGTGAAAAATCAGAATTTTGGGGTTTGTAGTGTAGAGGTGAATGGGGACAAACATGGAGGGTTCAGGGTGGTGGCCCTGGGTCTTTCCTTCTTCTCCTTCTCCTCCATCCCTGCTGTGCTGGTGGCACTGAGGGATTGCTAGGATGGGTTTGAGGTAGAAGAAATGTGTGAACTAGGATTAATAGTTATTGGTACAGTGTTGAAAATATCTTAGGTTGGAACTGTTAATTGGGTAAAAAGTCTTTAAAACATTCTGTGCTCAAGGCCTTGTGACCATTCTGCAGTGATTCTGACAGTGCTGAGCTCAGGCAGGAGCAGCACACAGAAAATGAGATAAGAACTTAAAAAACAACACAAGGAACAGAAGCTGCACTTGTGATTCCTTTCTTTCCTGGTATGGAGCTTGAAAAAAGAAGAAAAAAATAGCCTGGCCAGGGGCAGCAAGCTTTTTCACCAAGTTTCTACCTTGAAGTGCCATTGGAATATATTCCCCACAATTTCCCCAATTTTACTTGAGTTTTTTTAAAAATACAGTTTCAATGGAGAATAAGGGGGATCACCAAGGTGCAAGGAATAACTAAACACAAAGTAAAACTTCCCAAGCACTTGAAAACCAAATTAAAACTCCCCCAGTCCATAACAGTTTGTCAATCTCAGCTTGTTTGCCCCTGAAGTGCCTTTCCAATCTCCTTCAATTACACCCTGTTTTTCCTTAACTCAGACCTCCACCAGCACCATCCATATTTCAATACAACTAAACCAAGAGTTTTTAACTAAAATGAGCCTTCATGCCCACTTCCCAAAACTAGAGCTGTAGTTCAATGTTTCAGCATTCAACAATATGAATTTAGAAAAGTAAAAGAGCACCAACAAAGGGAAATATTTTCTCCTGCAAAGCTTTTTGGCTGTTTGGAAATTGTTTATTCTCAACTGACATTTTATTTAAATATCCTATTCAGCAGTTATGAAAGGAACTCCAGCCCACATTTCACTTCCACTAAAATTCACCACTTTTGTGTCAAACTTTCCCTAACAATGGCACTTTGTGGTTCTTAAATATTGGGGAAAAGGGATCCACAATGGCATTTCATACAGAATATATCCCATGCTGCCTTAGTCATGTGTAAATCAAATTTTCTGCCAACTAAAATATTGAAACAGGATCTAAGATAAAGCATAAAACTGAAATTTATATCGAATTAATTTAATTTTAACGCAATGCTCATGTAACCAAGCCAATTAGAGAATGCAGAAATATTAGAAATAGAAATACTTCTTTGTTAATCTCAAGTCTTATGAGTGTAATGAGTGTGTCTCTATAATGTAACACTTGTATCCCTACACCAGATGCAGCCTCAAAACCAAAAAGTTTTAAAACCTGCCCTCCCAGGGATGCTCTGAGGAGACACAAAGTGGAACTGTTTCTGGCAGGGTTAACCTGCTCAGGTGGCATTAGGATAAACATCCAGGAAGAAAAGGTTTCTAGAACTCACAGAAAGAATTTCCTTCTAGAGAAAAAAAACCCAGGTTCTAATGTTTGGGGAGGATTTGAAATTTCAGTTTGAGAAATAAAAATTGCAATGATTTTAAAAGTAGCCTGAATGGGCTTTTAACATGAACCCACAGAAGGAATATTGATCATTTAAAACAACATATGACATTTTAAGGAATTTTTATTTGACAATCAGGCCGATGCCATTTAATTTTGGTTACCTACAGGTGAATTCCCACTTTGCTGTGACCTCAGGACACACAAACACAGACCAGGGACAGCACAGGGAGCACCAAACACCCCCCAACCACCAGGCCCTGCCATCTGGAGAGCTAATGAACAATCAAGGGATCCCAAATTAAACGACACAACTTTCCCTTAGAATCTTTAGGACAACACTGTCAAGTCCAATCTATTCCCTGAGCCTCCAGAATCAATTTTTCAAACTTTATGACAGCTCTAATAGTTCCCACCTGTTCCTCCTGCCTGACTTTTGACTGGCACGTTCCCAGCCAGGGTGGAAATGCAGACAAAGGCTCCTATTAGGCTCCGGCTGTTCCTCTACTGTGAGGTTGCTCAGCCATTAAATTAATTCCAGCCCCCTTTTCCCCCCTTCCATCTCATTTTTTGGGGGGTATGGAGGTTTTGGGGAAGTGGGCAAAGGGGACAAAAGTTTGGCATCCAGTTGGTGGGAGAGGTATGAGAGAATGTGAAGTCACAACAGTTAAATGCTGGATTTTTTTCATAATCTACTCATTAAATGATTTACTTTATGACTAATCCCAGTCATTAAGCTCTTGAGGTGTCTGTATCATATTTTTAACCATCAAAGCTTGGTAAAATTTCAGAGATTCAAATTTGGGAGACCCTAACAGAGTCCCTCATGCAGTGCCTGATTACATAAGCAAAGTGTTGCAATATTTTCTGGGAACCCTGAAGGATCAATAAGTTTTTCTTCAAGCAAAGGAAAATTATTTTCCCTGAGATGTGTTTTCCTTTCATTCAGATCTAGCAATTAAGACACAAGCACCACACACATCCTAACAAATTTACACTGGTTCCTTTGGAAGCAGCTTAAAAACCTGACAACTTTGTCCCTCAATAAAAATTACATCATTTTTGCATCAAGTTCTAGAGATCTATGAAATGTTATCATTTAAATCTCAAGGTTCTTTACCGAACTGCAAATCACAAGGATTACATTATCCCATCATCCATGACAACAGAGTACTTACAGCACCAACCATAATACTTAAGACAAGTATTTTAACTTAATAAAACAAAGGTCTTTTTGTAAGACAAATTTAATCTAAGATACATTATTAATAAATTAAAAATTCAAATTATGATCTGCCTAGGACCATCTTCCTACCAGAGCATACATGGAGCCAGCACTTGTAGTTCACAATTTACCTGAAAATTAACTATTTAAGCCTCATCATGATGGGGAAAATCGTGAAGACCTACATCTGTAAGCACTTCACTGTATTTGGATTACTTCAAATAAAAAAGCAACCTTTAAACACATCTGAAAAACCAAGAGCACTTCTCTTATCTCCCCTGCCTTGATAATTAATCACTCATAAATGGCTCAGATTCTATTTCGCTTGATCCAAATCGAATCACAAAACTCTGAATTAAACACTTAATCTTATTGAGATGTAGGAATGATGTTACTGAGAACCAAAACCAGCTGGGAGGGAAGAAACCTCTTGATCTATTCAATTATCACCAGTTTCCTGCAGTCCTTTCAACCCTGTGGGCTGAACATGCTGTGAGTACTAAAAATGAAGAAGCAAATGCTGTGAGTAAATGTATTTCTGTAAAATAACTCTTCATGGACTCTTCTCAAACCAGCAAGTCTCTGTCTCTCCAGAAGCCACTGCAAAATCAGCTGCAGGATGGAAATCTGGGCGAGAGGATTGGCAAAATTAGGCAGCAACGTTTTTTTAATGTGTGGACATTTGCACACACAGGGAATAGTTTGGAACTGAAATTTGCATTTGTCCATAAATTGCAGTGTAAGCTCTCAGGGTGAGAACTGAAGCCATTATTGTTGCTTGACTCATCAGTGACAATGCCACTCCAGATAATTTAATCTCCCTTAAAGGAAAACATCCGAAACGAAATTCCTGAGCTTATTTTTCACCTGCAAAATTCATCTGCAATTCCTGCAGGTAAAAGAACCCTGATATTCAAAACTAACTGCCACAAGAATTTACAGCTGCAGGTAGAAACAGGCTTAAGAGTTTGTGTCCTGAAGAGCAACAACTTCCCAGAGACAGTTTTTTCCATCATATTTCCACTCAGCACAACAGTAGAGCCTCTGTACACACACTCCAAACTGAGATTTAGTAACTGTGATTTTCCTATCACTTAATCCCATTTAAACTCTCATGAACAACCTTCTCTAAGGTATCCCAGAGCTCATTCACAAGGGTCATCTGTGTGATGATGAAAGAACCTCTAGCAGAACCATAATCCATGTTTTAAAAACCCAAACCAAGCACTAAAGAGCATTTTAGTGAAATATTCAGCAAAAGAAATGAGAGAAAATAGGAATGTTAAAATTAGAGGCACAATCTGCTCGGTATCACTCTTCTCAAGTAACAGGCTTAGAAAATAACTTGCACTAGAGAATGTATTTCATCTCCTAAATATTAATATTTATCAAATTAAATTTCATTATGGTGATGTCCAGAGGAATAAAGATTAAACTCCACTACCAAGCAAAAAATCATCCCACTCAGCTTTTCCCACCCTTTATGGCTCAGCATTTTCTGTATTCTCAATTAACATCCCGTGAACACAAAATTCTCTGTTTTGTGTCCAGTTTCTTTCTGAACTGTTACTGTAATTACAAATTCCCAACCGAGAAAGTTAATTTGGGATGTCCTTACCCATCCAGAAGATTCATGGTTGTCGTGGTCACCTCGGTGAACAGAAGGATCTTGCCCAGCTTCTTGGTTTGGAGGTGCTGCTGATAGGTCTGCAGGCTGAAATGTTCTGAGGAGAAACTTCCCATCTCTGTCACCACTGGCATCAGGGATGGAGTCACCTCCACTTTGGACTCACAGGATGAAACAAATTTCAGAGACACCTTGCTGGATGCCCTCAATCCCTCAGCATCCACGTTTCCCTCCAGCCACTTCAGGAAAGCAAGATGGATTTCCTGCAGGCAAGGGCAATAAAATAAGAAATACAGCTCACCCCGTGGGAAAACACACATTCTTCCAAAAAACGTTTTTATTCAAGCAATCTTCTGCTTCAAAACAGGGAAATTAACTCCATTTCCTCTTCAAAAAATAAGTTCTGCTGCTTGTCCTAGTCCAGCCTGGCCTGACTACTTGACACTGTCCTAGAGCTGAGATCATGCTCCTTTGCAGATTAATTAAACTCCATTTTTCTCCATGGCAGGGTTTGCACTGGCCTTATTTCCTAGGGCCTTTCTACAAACGACTTATGTTCATAAATAGAAATTAGAAGGTTTTTATTTATAGATGGATATTATTAAAAAGAAAGAGAGAGAGTATTCTCCTTCCAGCCAGGTTTAGCTGGAGGGATTGTCTGTGTCTGCTTGTGTCTGTGTCTGTCTTTCCAGTACAGTTCCACAAAGCATGAAAACAAAATCTACAAACAGAAATTCTTGTTGACTAAGGAGAACACATGATCATATTTACATTTTTCTCTGCCTGAGAACAAAGTCTACAGGAGTTCTGACTGACCTGGTGCTGTAAGAATTTTGTCAGGCAGAAAATGCCTAAAAGAAATCTTTTTCTGGGTTACTACAGTCTTCCCACACCCTGAAGCATGGAGGGCACACATTCATCTGCACCGTGCAGGTTTCTCACCGTGCTGAGATCCTCTGCTGGAAGAAGATCTTTAGTCCATCACTGACTTGATTTAAAGGCTAAATTAGCAGTTAAAAAAAACCATTTACTGATTTCTCAGTGGAATATCTGCTGAAATGGCTCATGCCTTCAGCTAAGGGATGATTTACTACTCTTAGCACCCATGTGGTGACACCCTGAATGTTACACCTCACTCCTTCTGGAGAGAACTAATTCTGCCTTGAGAGGTTTGATATGAAATGTTTGCCATGTCTTTAGGAACAGCCACAAACACAGATTCTGGGACTTTTTGTTCAGTGTGCAGCTTAAATTTTGGAGAGCTGAAGCTGTCTTTCATGTGATAAATGAAACCACAAAAAACTGTGGTTTCAGTCCGACTGAAAATAAGACACTCATGATTCTTGCTCCCAAATTTCCAAGAGGAAGAGATCTGATTTTTAAATAAGGTTCTAACCAAGCCCATGCCCCTCATTCCCATCACTGCTGTATTTGAGAACTGGAGTACATTTCCCACCTGAGTGCTGAAGGCAGGACTAAGCTCTCCTGCCCTGGAACAAAATGTCTCTGAGCTCCAGCCCAACTCTTCAAGACCCACAAACCACAAATGAAGAGCAAACTTCCCGTAAATAGTTATCTATCCAAGGAATTTCTCCTCTTGTTCACATCCCACTGTTCTACCTGAAGAAGGAATGAGAGAGTGCTCCTGTTCCTCACACCTTCCTCTGGATTTTCCACCCCCAGAAATGGCATTTTCTCAAATTTCACAGACATTGCTGCCTGTGCTGAGGGACAGCACAGGGGCTGCTGCAGCACCATGGCAGAGCAGGACACAAAGAAAGGCATAACTTTCCCCAAATTCTATCAGGTACTCCCTTCTAAGCCCCAGAACAAACTAAGAGAGACTCAGCAGCTAAATTTTTGGTTACAAAGAAATTACCTCTCTTTCCTTGCTTTTCTAAAGCTCCCTCTGAATATTTCCTGTCTGACTTCTTGGATAAAATGTGCTTTAAGTGTTTCCTTTCCCCTCGTTTTTATTTTTTGCTATGCATCATAAATGATGATGTGATGGTGATTAAAGGTTTTGTGAGCGTTTCTGTGACTTGCACCTTCACTCAGTGTAACACCAGAGCTCTGACAGACTAAATAAATTCCTTACACATTATCCTACTTGTTTTACATACCCACAGTAACTGATTGGCTGTAACTGATATTTAGAAAAATTACAGCTTTCATTTCTGTCAGGGAGAACATGGAAAAACTCTGCTTAATCAGAAAGTTTTTTCCTACTGCTTTCCAAACCCAGAAATTCACTCAGCAGCACTGAGTGTGCAATTCCTACACACAGAAACATAATTTTAACTCACCTAAGGATGGGTTTAGAGTCTTACAGAAATTAAGTTACAAAATAAAGGTGATTAAAGTGTGATGACATCGTAAATAAATCACTAAAGTGCTTGAGGCTGTGTCAGAACTTCTGACGTGGTTTTGCCACAGAATATTTTCTGAAAACTACAAAAATAACACCTATTTCTGTGTGATGTTCCATTATTATAAATATGCCACACAATTCCAACCTTTTACCCTCCTGAGTGTATTATTTCAAGTGATTTTTCCCCATAGATTTTAGGGAAACTTCTTGATTTCATTGCTTCCAACACACACTGAACCATTTAAGAATTGTTATATGTGGATAATTCTCAAGCTAATTTTCCCCCATAACATCCCCATGCTTATTGAGCTGATCAAAATATAAACACGAGGAATACATAATCAAGGATGGGGATTTTTACCAATTCCCAAGAAAATATGGGTTTACATGTTTAACCAAGTTTCAAGTGCTGGTCACAGTGGAAAAATGAATTTTTACTACAAGAACTTCCTTCACACAAAGTTCCAGGAACAGGGATGCTGAACCAGTGCCTTGTGACCCCACAATTATATTGGCACAGCAAAAATAATGTCACTGTAAAATGAAATAAACTCCTGTAAGAAGTCAGGGTCACTTTCTGCTTGCAGTCCATTGAAAATGAACATAATTGTGTCAGGACTGTGTGGTTTAAGCTGAGGATCCAGCTGGAATTCCCTACTCCCTATTCCAACCTCTCCTATTCCAGCAGCATCTGCTGTTCTGCAGCAGCCTCTGGTGGCCACTGACACAAGAAGTGTTGGCTCAGGAACCTCCTGGACACCTCTGGGAGCAGCCCAGGCATCAACACGAGGGCAGGGAACACCCAAACTGCTGGGCACAGCTTTTCCCAGGCCACGATGGAAATCCTGGAAGATGCTGCTCCGAGCTTTAATTGATTGTGGAATCCCAGATGCTGCAGCTGTTCTGTGTTCAGGCTCTGACAGGATCTGCAGCTACTCACACACACAGTCATGGAAAATGTGGATTTCCCAACCTAGCAGCGATGGGCTTTGTGGATTTATTAACTGAACTCGTTGTAGGGTGGCACAAATAAATTCTGAATTTGTTAATTCGTCAGGTTTGGGCAAGAGAACTGAAGCCAAGACAAATTAAATTTCATTGAAAGTATAGAATCCCAGAATGGTTTGGGTTGGAAGGGATTTTAAGGATCAGCCATTCCCAGGCCCTGCCATGGGTGGGGACACCTTCCACTATCCCAGGGTGCTCCAAGCCCTGTCCAACCTGGCCTTGGACACTTCCAAGGATGGGGAATCCTCCTCCCTGGGCACTCTGTGCCAGGGCCTCCCCACCCACACAAGGAACTATTCCTTCCTAATCTCTAATTTAACCCTGCTCTCCTTCATCTTAAACCATTATTTTCAATAATATCGTGGGGCTTTGCTTTAAATCACACTTTTCCCATGTACATTCCCTAAAGCAAAGATATTCCCTTCTTTCTCAAAGTAAGAATTAAATTTGACATCCCAACCAAACAATTCAGTGACAAGAGAGTGACTCAGCTTTTCAGAGTTAAAATATTCAACTGCAAGATTAATATTTATGAGGAGAAAATGTTTCTACCCATATTTTAAATGGTAAAAAATGCAATTTCATGCATTATAAAAAAAAAAAAAACAAACCAGTCATCAAAATCAGAAAAGCACTGCACCAACAAAACTACCCAGAACCTCTCACTAATAAATCCTCCACACTCCAAACCTCAACTTAAATCCTTAAAAGAGAAGCAAGGAGAGATTGGGAATTTCCAAACACTGATCTGGTACCCAGGAACACAGCAGGAGAATTTTGATTGTCAGGCTGAGAGTGGCACTGCATGAAAGGTTCTGAGTAAGAAGGGAGATGCAGAGGACATTAATTCCCAAAATTCCCAGAAATACAAAGTTAAGCTGCTGCACATGACAGATCCTCCACCCAGCAGCACAAACTGCTCACTGTGGTAACTGCAACATAAAGAAAGAAGAGCAAAAGCTCTGTTTTATTTATGATGTTACATCTGCTTGCTAGAATTTTAAGAGTTTGGTCAGGTGCAGAATCTGCTCTGTAGCACAAGTTTGCTTCTGCTGTTCAAAATTCTTTTTAATTTCATAATCATTAAGTTTCCCTTCTCCCTAACGCTCACTTAGAGGTTGAGACTGAACAACAAGGAGGAAAGAGGGAGACAAAAACCAGCTGCATGTGGACCCTTCTCTGTTGTGGTATAAAATAACACAAAATTACAGCTCCTGATGGAGAAGATTTTATTTGCACCTGGGCTCTGTCAAACAATGAGAGTTCTGCACCGAGCACATAAACTCCTGGTTAGAATGGCTGAAAATAAACCCAAATCCAAGACTTTATTCTTACAATCTGTTTATATAGATAGGATTTGGATGTGTTTTTTTTTTTTTTAATTTTTATCTGCATGTTCATGTACACAGATAAATTCAAATATCTCTCACTGGGCAGATCTGGGAGCTGCTCTTTCCTACCAAACTCCAACTGGGCCTGAAACTATCAATGGAATTCTTTGTTAAGCCAAAATTCAGTCGCAGCCTAAATTCATTTGGTTCCTATTAAAAACACGGAGGCGAAACAAAATGAAAGCTACAAACACAATGCCACAAAGCAAACATTTTCCATC
>VZTN01028497.1:291939-380655 GCA_013400515.1 Erpornis zantholeuca
TAAATCTCTTGTTTATTTTTCTATATATTTATATATATTATATATATTATATTTATGTTTGGAAACTGCAAGCAAGTGAAGACTACCCAGGAATAAAGCACCAAACTTTTAGAGGAGCCTAAAAACTTTTGTCTGGAGCAAAATCACATGTCACACCTTCAATATGACTAAAATCTGCTTTTTTTCAGAACTGTTTCCAAAGGAGTATTATACAATTCAAGGAGGACCTCAAATGTATATATTTCATCCCCACAGATTCCCTATTTGCACTGCTAGAAAAGGACATATTTTAATGAAGAGTTGGCCTTTGAGTTCAGCTTGAAAAGTAAAAATTCACACATACATAGACACACACAAAAAATACATCCATGTTCTCCATGTCTTACACAGCTTTGCTCAACAGCCTTGCATGTTTTTTTACATTTAAATTAACCACTGGAGAGCTTCCATAGCATCTCTTGGATCCAACAGAAACAATATTTAACATCACCAAAAATAAAATCTAAAAAGCTTATACTATAATAAATAATAGTATAGTGCATAATGTATAATATATAATATATAAATATATATTTACTTACTGTCAATACACATAATAGGCAGGAAACATGATCTTATCTACTATCTTTATTCATTTCAAACCTACCACATTTATATTACCTTTCAATGAGGCTTTGTAGAATACTATATATTAAGTTTACTACCTCAATCTTTCATTAAAATGCATTGTTTTCCCTTAAAAGCAAAGTACAATGACTTTTCCTTTAGGAAAATACTGAAAAATTAGAGAGAAAAGAACCAAAATGCAAATATTTGATAGAGAAATGAGGGAAGATCATCTCTTAGTGACCACAGAGAAAGTGGAGAGGATGAAGAACTCATTATCATCATTAGATCTCATTAGATAATAATAATAATTTCAGTGCTGATGTCATTAATATTTAATAACATCCCCAAACTGCACATCCATGCCTGAAGTCCTCAAGGAAGTGCAAGCTTGCAGGTGGATTTTTTAACAACTGAAACAGAGGTAACAAACAGAACTTTTAAACACAAAACCTTTTTGCAACACATTAAAAATCTGTTTGGAAATACAAGAAGTACTCTAATCAACCCAGGTTTTTAGGAAGCATTTCGAAAACTCCATTACTATTAACTGTTTACAATTAATTTCAGGCCATTCTTTTCCCCAGTGGTGTTTCAGTTCACAGGGTGAAAACCTTAGGAAGGAGAGAAATCCCCATTTCTCCACCCCCTCCTTTCCCCATGGCCTGAAGAACTTCATAAAGATTTTATTGTCCCACAACCAAGGCACATTTTCATTTCATGTTCTCTCCATGAACTGGAGTTACTTGGCTGGTACTTGCAGTGCATTCCCAGGATTCTGCCCAGCCTGGAAATCTGTTTCAGTTTATTAATAATATTTTTATATTTCCTACACTGAGACGTGGTGCAAACCAGGAGATTTGGGCTGCACAAAGCACAGAAGAACATTTAGAAAGATGGCAGGGTTGGTAACTTTTGGAATTCCCAACCAACCTGATTTTTAGGAGTCTCCAGTGGTTTGGGTTACTTTAGTCTGTGATGTGCTTTTTGAAGAGAGGCAGAAAAAGCTCATCATTTCTGAAAGATCATTCCAGGGACTTAGTCAAGTGCCTTATTTTTGTCTCCACTCTTCAGTGTGTTTTTAAAAACAAGTATTGCATTACATAAACACAGTGCATCATCCCAGCAGAAAGAGCCACGGATAGGAGTGGATCCATTTTCCCAACTGATATGTGGAATACTTCATCCAAAAAAGGGCAAGATTTTTAACAAAGTGCTGCAAAGGTATCCTTATCCTTTTTATTGCGGCCCCAGTGCTTTGAACACCAAGCATCTTAGATTTCAACCCATTCCTGGACTACATGTCCAGCAACTGCTCATCAATCCCTGCCTAAATCTGAATCCAAAATTAAATTTAGCTGTAAAAAGCACCGTGTGTAGGCAGAAAATTCATTTATCCCACAGGCAGCAGGGCCCAGGTCAGGATTCACCGATAATGAAAAATAAATGAGGATGTTACTTTTTGAATATGAAATAAATCATGAAAATGAGAGTCAGTAGGTTAAAAACAACACAGAAAGAAATTAATTATGGTCTTCACACCAAGTTTGTTTTATCTACATCTCTCCTGGGTTTAGCAGAGTGCTCCACTTGGGAGCTGGGATGCCAGAAGGCACAAGCAGGATGGGAATAGGTGCTGGAGGTTTGCTCAGCACAAACCAGAGCCGAGGAATGAGGAGGAGGCTGTAAGGTGCATCCCAGATTCTGCTTCCCTTCCTTCCTCAGCTGCAGCAGAACAGTCTGGAAACAATCTTCCCAGCAGCTGCTCTCATCAACAAACTGTTTATTGTAAGAAAGTGCTTGGGTCAAAGGCTAAACGTCATCCAGAACTGAAAATGTAGCTGTAAAAAAAAACCCAAAAAACCAGCAAAAAAAAAAAAAAAATCCTGGGGCTGTCCATGCATGTGGAAAAGAAGCCCAGGACATTGGGAAGGGAAGCATATTCCATCTGAAAGGCCAACAGTCCACTTAAACAAAAGTTTAAGTACACAAACAAAAGTTTTAAACAAAAACTCCTTAATTTGATGGGGCAGGGTTTTGTAACACTGCACCCATTTCTGATGCCGATTCTGAGGCCTGCTCGAGGTCCCTGCTGAAGGCAGAATTTACAGCTCAGTCTCTGTCCTGTGGCTAAAAAGAGCTAAAAGGAGTTGTGCTAAAATATTCTAAAATGTTTCATTGATGCTAAGTCAGTTCCATACCCACATGCAACAATAAAATGAGGACTTCTCTGATTTATTACAAACGCAACATTTGACGTGCTACACAAAAAACCAAGTTTAGGCTCGGTATCAGCAAACAATAAAATTTTAGTTTAGAGCAGAGGACACTAAAAATCACAGGAGAAAAATCTCATTTCCCAGCCTGTAGCTTTGAATCTCGGAAATTCAAGAGTGCATGAGCAGCTCTGAGAGGGGAACTGGTCCCACTCCAGCCCCGTAATTGGGACACGTTTGCTGCCCCAGCCCATAAATCTGCCTTTGAGGGGAAAGGACCCAGAGGAACAAGGTCCACCTTTGACACAACATCACCACCTAACACTTCACCAAAAGGCTGATAAATCAGAAGCCTGCGAGGTGGTGATTTATCCTACCAGAAAAAGGTGTGAGAAATTACGGGCCGGGCATTTAATTCTTCATGACACCTACTTTGTAACAGAATTGGTTATTTTTCTGAAGGGAAAGTCTACAGTAAATCGAGCCTGTGTGCAACTGGGCTAAAAATAAGCCTAGGGAAAGCAGGCAGAAAGGGAAAGACATTCCATTTTTGCATTAAAATCTGAGCATTGTGCATATTAAAGAGGGTCGATTCTTTTTTTTTTTTTAAATTATATAATCAAAGTCATGTTTGGAAGAATAAATTAAGATATAAATCTAACCTTAAATGCTGTACACATATATATTAAATTACTCTCAAAAGTATTCTGTATGGACCAGGAAAAAAATACAGAGGAATTTTGTTCTCAGCTAATAGGGCAATAAATTAGATGCAATATATTCAGCAGCTAAAACTGGCTCTCTTAAACAGCTATCACATAATACTATTTTTATTTGGTTTTATTTGCTACCAAACCTTTTTTTTTCTTTTTTTTTTTTTTTTAAACTAACAACAAAAATTGTTTGTTGAAAATCTTGGAATTACCAGAAAAATGAGTTAAGTAAACAAAACCTAAGAAAATATTTTTTCTTCCTCCTGATAACACACAATTCTTAGCTGAGGTTTGTTTTGCCTTTCAGCAGGGTCACACACATCAAATGTGAATGAATTTAGTGTTCATGAATATGAAACAGCAGCACAGGAGCCAAAGATTCTCCTCTTAGCACTGCAAACTTTAAACTCCCGACGACTTGCTTTCAGCTGGACCTCATTTTTGCCTTTTCTGAGGGAAAAAACA
The DNA here is from genome assembly GCA_013400515.1 of Erpornis zantholeuca. Classification (NCBI taxonomy): domain Eukaryota; kingdom Metazoa; phylum Chordata; class Aves; order Passeriformes; family Timaliidae; genus Erpornis; species Erpornis zantholeuca. The sequence goes on from VZTN01028497.1 coordinate 295,940, forward strand.
CTCCCCTCTCTGTCACACCCGAGGGGTTTTGGAGCTAAAGAAATGTCTGTGAAGTATTAAGGTGAAACCACAAGGTTTTCACGTGGACCACGACTGGGGGATTACGACAAGGCCCCGTCCCCGAAGCAGCGCATGAAGCTCAACACGGAGCATGGCTTTTATATTCCTCTCTAAAAACACATTCAGGTTGACAGAGAGGTTTCTAAATTGCAAAAGGAACATCTTGGAAAGGAGGAATTTCTCAGGAATTACCTGCTTTAATGGCAAGAATACGCCTGGTCTGTTATTTATAGCACACCTACTGCAGAGACAAACCCCAGTATTAAGCTAACACTGACGAACTTTAAGATCTCTTTGCTAATCAAAGATATTTTCAAAAAACTAACATGACAGCATGGTTTGTTTTTTTTTTTAATTAAAAAAAAAAAAGAAAGTTAAGGAAAAAAGTTTTAAAAAGTAGATCTGCTTTTATTTAGCAGAGATTCGAAGAAGCTTTATCCTTCCAAAAATACATCGTATACATATACAGCAATGTAAAACTTGGATACCAAATAGAGCACCGTGAAAGAAGCCTCACTAATGTCCAGTTTGTCAGAATTTAATAAATATTTCTTACAAAACACAGGAACAAAATACACTATTTAATCTGCTATAACACCAAGTTGTAAGAGTGGATGAGAAAAATTCCATTTACAGCTATCCCAGCTGCATGGTTTTTAACCCATTGTAATTATTTTCTCCTTTTTCAGCCTTTTCAGATTTAATACTTTCTCCTGCTGGGATTGAACCTTGTTTAGAGCAAAAGGGGTAAATTTTTGCCCTCAGAAGAAACCCAGGAAGATGGAGATCCAATCCCACACTGCACCTTGGATCTAAGGATCCAAGAAAAAGCTCTAGAGCCTCCACAGGGAGATGAAAGAATTTCTGCAATGGTCAGGGAGAAAACAGGGAAAGAAAAGCCCCAAATTTAATTTGTCCTTTAAAGCTGGACCTAAAACTTACCTAACCTCAGAGAAACAAGGCCAAATTTTAAGGAACAAACCCAGGGTTTGCCTCAAATCGAACTCTCCACGAGGGCAAGTTTGGATTTCCACATCCAAAGTCAAAGCTCAGGACTGAAATTCAGGATTTTGGGAGCAACTCTGGGAAAGGAGGCAGAAGAAAGAAACTCAAAGAATCCAACGAGGAGAGACCCAAGGCTGAGGCTGTGCCTGAGAATTGCTCTGCAGACCCAAACACGGGCAGGGAGGAGCATTTCTAACAACAGCACATTCCTTATCCTGATGGATTTTGGATTCTCCTGCCTTGTTTGTGAGGATAACCACCTGCCTCTGCCCCTGCAGATCTGTGTGCTCCACCACTGTGAAACAGGAGTTAATCCAAAGTGCAACACTTCGTGCAGAGCACAGCCCAAAGAGAACTCAAATTGACTACCATCAAACAACAAACATCTCTCACTTCTGGTTTTTAAGGCTCATCTGAGTTGCACACCTCTAAAAGATGGTTTTTTTCCACTAAAATTTAGTATTAATCCAGACAAGGATTCACTTCACTTCACTCTGTCCAGGTGCTCTCGACTTCAGAAGTGTTTTTGTTTCCAAAATGCTTTTGTAAAACCATCCTGACCTTGGCTGTTTTTCTTTTTAGTGTCACAAAAGGATCAAAAATTTTTAATTCTACCACATATCCACTCCAAAGATAAACTTTAAGCTGATTAAATTAAAACCACTCTGTCAAAAGTTACTACATTATAATAAATAGTCCCAAGACGAAAGGATAACTTCTAAAAATAAATCGTCCTGAAGGAAAAAGTTTCAGGGATTACTTATATTGGTACTAAAATTCAAAAAAAGGAGTTTAAAATGCACATCCAGAATAGTTGCACACAAACTAATGCACTCAAACCAGACAAAACCTCCATCAATACATGACATTTAGTGATTAATTTATCCTTGCTTAAGTAAGGACAGTTGGGATTTGTTTCTTGAATGTAATTGCTGGGGAAACAGAGAACTGTGTCCAGAACAATTCTTATTTAATTCTGAGTTTGAAATGTGCTTTCAGTTTGTCAAACTAGTGAAAAAAAAAAAAATCAGGATTGTGACAGTGGCTGTGAAAGTTAGATTCTACTAATTCAGTAAATCATCAAATGCTTCCAAGAGGAAGAAACATCCTTGGACAGATGGGGGATTTTTTTTCTATGGAGCAATAAGGGCAGCAATAATTATATTAAAGTTTACTGCAGTTCAAAAATGTCTCATTTGCTAATCCTGGGCTGCTAATTAGACAGAGTGGATTGTGTAAGATAGAAAAAAGCTTGAAAATATTCAGAGAAAAGTCCACTTCCACCTCCAAAAGTGCTGCAGAGATACCAAATCTTTATCTTTTCTGTCCATTCAGAAATACCACTGGACTGAAACACCAAATCCAACATTTACCCTCCCTCATGTTGCCTATGAGCAAAACAGGTAGAAGGAAAAACTTCCCATAATTAAAAAGCTCCCAACTACATTTAAAATAATGACAAAATATTCAAGACAGAAGTACAGCTTTAAATGTTACCAGGTATTTCTAACAAAAGCTTGCAAATTCAAATATTGATATTAATTTGTAGCTCATGCTGTTTATGGTAACTTTGGGAAAGTGCCCCTCTCTCTAAGGAAATTAAAAAAAAAAGAAGTAGCATTTGCTTTTGCTAATGAATTTAGTAGATTTTACATTTGCTGCTGTATTTTCTTTTCCACCAGCAACTAACTGTACTGATACAACACCTAAACCACAGTTTAAAAAATGGAAAAGTCACCAGATAAAAATTCTCTCTGCAGCTGCTGCTCCTGACAAGGAGCTGTGGTACATTCACTTAGTCCTAATACCAACAATTCCATCTTGGAAAGAAGAAATGTCTTCCAGACCAGAAAAATGCATGGGTAATTGCTCACTTCATGTAATAAGTTCTAAAGTCAAAACATGCCAGATGCAATTTTTTATTTAGATCTTGACAATCGTGCATCAAAACACAATTATTTTTCCTTATCTTGCAAAAGAATTTCAGAAATACCTGCTGGAATTAATTTGCATTGATTCTGACTCCATGGAAATGCTGAGACATATTCCCACAAAATAGTTCTTTAAACTCTTGAGGATCTTAAGATGTTTTTCAGTTCCTGAAACTCAACTTTATTCCATAGGCTGAGAGCATCCAGGCACAGCTCTTAAAACTGAGCCACTTTCTCCAACTCAATGCTGCTCCTCCTTTTAAATTATTTTAATAATGAGACCAATGCAACCTTTTCTACTGAAGTTATGACCTATTCATCAGATGAATGGTAAATTACAAAAGAAATTGTGATTAATTTTCTTGTTGGGAATGTAACATCAAAAAACTATCACAAAGAAAGGAGCCATAATTGTGTTTTTCAGCAATCCCCATTATATCCATAATCTCTCTTCCCTTCCCTCAGCAAATGAAAACAGCCTTATTTTTATTTTTATCCTCTGGCTGAAGGTGTTAAGACATGGAATTCTATAAGAAAGTCTATACTGAAGGGCAAGAAGCTGATTAAAAACTTACATGTGGGTTCTTTGTCCAGCACATGTTTTGAGACTCAGCAATGTGTGAATCCACTTCGAAAGACTTTGGTTTCTAAATGATCTGAACTCCCAATTTTAGTTCTCACCACAGGCAAAAATCATGAATTTATTACAATTAATACTCTCAAGCTGAAGAAAAGATTCTTTTCTGTGTTAAAACCTCCTCGAGACTGATCCTGCTAAGGCTTGGCTTTTACTATTATTTTAATAATACATTTATTCATTTCTATAAACCAGGAAGTGTATTTTGAAATGCTCTCTGAAGTAGTTCTTAAAACACTTCTTAGATAAATTCAGCAGCACAATTTAGTCCAGACTTGAGAAACAACACACATTAGATCAGGGAAGTGATTCTCAATAAAACAAGCTGTAAAAACTCAAGGTCCCACATTGTAGTGAAACCATCAGTCCAAAACAGCACCATTTTTATAGCTAAAATTATTCAAAGTGTCTGTAACAACTAGCAGCTGTAGGGAATGCTAAAAAATGCAATAATAAAGTTATTTTCTCCGTGTTCAAGCCTTGCTCCTTACCTCTGCTCGTCAGCTGTTGCCCCATTCCCCTCTCTCCTCCTCCCACACAGCCTCTGCTTTTTCATCTGCTATCACACCAGATCCACCAGCTCTTCCTCCTGCATTTTTTCTCTTCCAAAAAAAAAAAAAAGTTCTTATCCTCATCAGTCAAGGAGCATGCTCTGATTTACACACTCCATGGATAACTCTCATCCCAACTTTTCTCAGGGCTGGAGCTCTTCTCTGGTCTCCTCTGGGCCTCTGGCACTGGACTTGTTTTTATTATCTTGTGTATTTAATAAGAAATGGGTAAAGAAAGGAGATCTCTGAAACTTGAGGTGGCCAATATGGCTAATACAATAAAATTATACACATTTAAGCAACTATGGGTTTTTGAATCATATTAACCCACCATATATACTATATATATATTCTATACACACACTGTATATAGAATTATGGAATTGTACAGGTGCAGGACCACACTTCATCACTGCTGTGGATCCTCTAGGAAATGCTGGCAGAGATAAAACTGTGACCAGCTGAAATTCTTGAAATGAAATCAAGTCATCCTGTGAAGAACAGCTCAGGATGACCTAACTGTGATATCCAGGTTGCCCTGATGGACCTTTACACAGGATACTTTTCCTGGTAGAAGAAAAATACATGTACTATGAAAACAGACAGCACAAGATGTAGTCTTTTTTTTTTTTTCCCTTCTGAGAAAACCTTGCCTCGATATTCCTGTAAATCCTTTGTCATTCATGTCACCAGTCCAAGTGCCAAGTGAGTACAGTGCTTTATTAAACTGCAACTCGTTCTGCTCATCAGGAACACCCCAAAAAAAGAGCTGCAACCCCCCCCAAAAAAAAGAGCTTTCACAGGACAGTTGCAGTAGAAACTACAGCAAACTTTCTGATTTAAGCTAACAGCTGCTCTTTAATCAGCTTTTCACTCTAAGAACTGCATCGTGTCAGCCAGATAGGCACATGCCAAATTCCACTCCCCCTGCACCTGGAATTTCATGATTTCCTCAACATGTCAGAAATCATTGCTGGAAATGAACTGTCAAAGGATAAACAGGAGAGATTCCCTAGGGCAGTCCCTTCACCATCTACTGCTGGCACAAATCACACCTGATAATGTATTTTGGAGTCTTTGTCCAGTGACAAACTCTGAGAACACCACGGTGTCTTTGAAACCAATAACTTTCATTAAACTCCCATCTTAATTCTCCAGAATAAATCCAGCTTGGTAAACTTAAATTATACACCGTGTGCTGAGGACAATTATTTTTCTGATAACATAACTGAATTCCCAAAGGAATAAAATACATACTCAGAACACCTGAACGTTGCAAATGCAGTGTTTCAAAAAAAGAAGCTGAAGTTGGCATTTTTATCTTTTTTACAGAGCAATCTAAGAAGACACCTCTATTTCCTCTCAGTTATATGTATTTATTTGTCTATCTATCTATTTATTCGACTTCTCCCTTTAATTACAACCTGTACTAATTAAATATATGTTGAGAAGCGAGGCCACAAGAGGAGCACTAATGAAATTGTCAGACAAGCACCACAACAATTTCCCATTGTGGAAAGGAGGCGTCACTTCTGAGCAATGGTAACTCGAGAGGACCTCGCCGGGCTCCAGCTGATGCCAAGCCTGCTCTCATTTTCCCAGTCTCACTTCCATAAATTAGCTGCAGGCCCCATGGACACTCAGGGAATCTTGAGGGGGGTTTTTATGGTTGGAAATGCTCCACTTTTGTCAGAGCTCTGCCAGGGAGGTCGGAGCGGGCGCAGCGGTGCCAAATGGCCGCGGACCCGCAGGGTTTTGTCTCGAGCCCGGGATTCCTGCCCTCCAAAACCCCATCTGCTCCAGGCAGCCCTGACTCCAAAGGCTTTATGGGGAGTGCTGAAACAAAATCCACACCCAGCCACAGCGAGGCAGAACGTGACACCTCGGCTTGGATCCATCTGCCACCGCAGGTTTGACTTGAAATTAGATTCCCATTGCAAACTCCAAGGTAAAACTCAAACTAAGACTGTTGTGCATAGAATGAAAAGATTCCAAAATTCTAGAAGATTAGGAGGTTTTCTTTATTTTGAGATCAATCCCTTTGTAAGGTCTTTCACTAATGATTGGTTAAATGGCACAATGCTTTTCTACCACCATTGGATGAGATAAAGAGAGCATATTTTGAAAATACACACAAGAAAGTAACAAACTAAAGTGAAAAGCAGCACCTGTTATTTTGAGAGCTAGAGATGCTTACAAAGCTTCTATCAGTCTTTTCTTGAGAATATGAAATGCCTACAGAACTGCTCTCTTTAGAGGTAAAATGATTTTCATTGGGAAAATTCAGGCCTGGTGGAGTTTTCTAAGAATCACCAAATGTCAGCCCCACACTAAGAAAAACTCAGCCTCACCACTCTGCTGAGTAACCTGTGCTCAAGAAATGCTCAGCCCTGGTGCTGCTCTCTGCCATCTCCAGAGTGAGAAGTCAGCAGCAGCCTGAGATCACAAACGTTTTAAATATATATTACATAAGCCATTCTGGGGGGATAATGAAATTTTCCATTCTCTCCAGTACAGAAGGAACACGCCTGGTGAAGAAAGTGGTTGTGAAGTATCATGCACACTGTCTCAAAGCCAGCCTTGAAACATGAGAGAATCCAATTCCATGAGTGGCACTTTGGTCAGATGCCAGCACATCATAATTTCATATCAGAGTTAGCTCCACAGAAAGATTAAATGCTACTAGGCACAAAAGGCATTAACTCTTAGTTCTCACAGCAGCATAAAGATCCTTTTTATGGAGATTGCTATAAACAACAGATTTTCTTTCACTCCTCAAAGCTTCCTGCATTTTCCAAATGATCCTCAAAACCATTTATTGAATCAATACATGGCCCAAAAGCTGTTTACAAACCAGAATGCAAAGTAAGAATACTGTTCATTATTATGTGCCTACAAATGTGCTTCGTGCTCGTTTAACAGGAGCAGCATGTTTGCTGCCATCCTGCAAGAAGGAAAACAAAATCTGAAGTAGAGAAGTGTAAAATAAAGGGAATGTTTGCCAGATTTCCCTTTCCCTCTCCCCTAAATACATGGGAAATATTCCCTGAAGATAAACAGCAAAAAAGGGAAAAGGTATCTTTAACCAGGACCTGGAATTACTTGGCTCCACATTTGGAGTTGCCTTCATCTGCCATCAAGATTTCCTAATTGGAAATGTTTTGCTGTATTCTGACACTACATGCCATCGATTCCTGTGGAATTTCAAAGGCTGTTTTAAAACGGAGGAAATATTATACAGGGCAGTTGCTGCAAACATGCAAAGATATTTTAATGCAAATCTATACACACACACACACACTCTGCATAAAATGCTTTCCATCCTTTCCTTGGTTTTCCCCTCGAAATCCAGCTCAGAAGTGTCCCCTGGTGGCAAACACCTTCCCCCTCACCACAGGAGCTGGAGGAAAAGCCTCAACTGCATCCAACTTTGGGAGCAGCAGAGATTCCTGGGGATTTTAATATCGTGCCAGCACTAATGTGGTTTAGCTGGGCAGGGACACTGGTCAGTAGTGGAGTCACTGGTGAGTGCACTGGAAATACCTGCAGCATCCCAGGGTTTCCTTAAAATCAGCTCCAGAAAAAAGGCTGAAGAAAGTTTTGAGAGTGAACAAATTAATTGGAGATAATCCAGCCTTCTAATAATTAGAGAATTCCAGAATGGTTTGAGTTGGGAGGGACCTCAAAGCCCACCCATTACCCCCCCTGCCATGGCAGGGACACCTTCCACTGTCCCAGGCTGCTCCAAGCCCCACTGGCCAACCTGGCCTTGGGCACTGCCAGGGATCCAGGGGCAGCCACAGCTGCTCTGGGCACCCTGTGCCAGGGCCTGCCCTCCCTGCCAGGGAACAATTCCTTCCCAAGATCCCATCCAGCCCTGCCCTCACCACCTTCACCTTAAAGCCATATTTACAGGAGGCAGCAAGAACAAAGTTAATTTGTCAGCCAGTTCCTGTTTCCCACCAGGATAAACAATCTCTCAATTGACCACCTGAATTTTTATCTCACAAATCAGTAAAAAGCTTTTACAGTTTCACAGCCATGTTACACTATAAGGCTGGTTAAAAAAAGTTGCCTCTGAACAAAGAGCCGGGAAATTTTTTCTAAGAATGTCTTCTGTGACTGTGTCTCACAGTTTAACTGCTACAGTCCCCACCATCTTCTCTGTGCCTTCGACCTACAGTCACTATTGCTATTCCTGATGTCATGGAATCATCATGGGGGGAAGAGCCCTTCAGGATCCCCCAGTGCCAGCCCAGCAGCAGCAGCATCAGCCCAAACCCTGTCCCCAAGGGCCACATGCAGACTCCTCCTGAACACTCCCAGAGACAGTGACTGCACCACTCCCTGGGCAGCTCATCCCAAGGCCTCACCACTCTGCCAGGGCAAAATTGTTGCCAATCTCCACCCTGCCCCTCCCCTGGTGCAATCTGAGGCCATTTCCTCTCCTCCTTTCCCTTGGGACACGGCAGCAGAGCCTGACCCCCCCTCAGTGCCCCTCCTGTCAGGGACTTGTGGGGAGCAATGAGGTCCCCCCTGAGCCTCCTCTGCTCCAGGCTGAGCTCCTTTCCCAGCTCCCTCAGCTGCTCCTCCCAGGATGTGTTCTCCAGACCCTTCCCAGCTCCCTTCCCTTCCCTGGACACAGGCAAAAGGGATTTTTTTGTTTCAGAACAAAACAATTTTTAAGGACGAGGTGTCCCTCAGCAATCCAAGCAAGCTCTTTGCATCTGGAGAGCCATGAAAAGGACAACATCAAACAGGACATTGAGGGTCTGGAGCATGTCCAGGGAAGGGAAGGGAGCTGGAGAAGGGGATGGAACCCAAGACTGATGAGGAGATCCTAAGGGAGCTGGGAAAGGAGCTCAGACTGGAGCAGAGGAGGCTCAGGGGGGACCTCATTGCTCCCCACAAGTCCCTGACAGGAGGGGCACTGAGGGGGGGTCAGGCTCTGCTGCTGTGTCCCAAGGGAAAGGAGGAGAGGAAATGGCCTCAAATTGCACCAGGGGAGGGGCAGGGTGGAGATTGGCAACAATTTTGCCCTGGCAGAGTGGTGAGGCCTTGGGATGAGCTGCCCAGGGAGTGGTGCAGTCACTGTCTCTGGGAGTGTTCAGGAGGAGTCTGCATGTGGCCCTTGGGGACAGGGTTTGGGCTGATGCTGCTGCTGCTGGGGTGGCACTGGGGGATCCTGAAGGGCTCTTCCCACCTTGATAATTCTGTGATTCTCATTCTTTACTGCCAGGCAGCTGTGGCACAGAACTCTCCATGAAAAGCATCCTGCCTTGGACTGTTACAAAATCTGCTCCACAAACTCAGCTTCTTTTAAGCTTTTACCTTTACCAAATAGCTGGAACCTGGAAGTTTACAAATTTAACTCAAGAACCAACAATTCTATGAGGAAACTACACTAATAAAGGTGTGCAGAGTAATAGATGACTGTGGAGAAGAAGAAAGATATGCTAAAATATACAGAATTTATTCCACTATGTGACTGTGTGACAAGTGTTACAAATGTTCACTGGAGTACAAGAGGAAATATCACTGAGGTAGAAAAACCAGACCAAAGCACCTCTGAACTGCTGAATTTTGAGACAATCCCTATGTAATTTCATTATCCAGACTGCAAAAGAAGCAAAAAGAGGGGGGAAAAAAGAGTTTAAAAAAAAAAATCTTGGAGAGCAATTCCCTTCAGAACCACACACTCCAACACCAGCTAACAACAGCAATTATCATCAGAATCCAGCACAGATACTTCCCATGAATGACAACACTGAAATCAGTTTTCTTCATAATTTGTGTGGCCCTACTGCATTTGCAGGTTTTTGTTATAAAGCACCAAAAGTGAATTTGAGGAGGAGAAAGGGAAGCAGACAACACCAGAGATGCAAACCCACCCTCCCTGCACACACAGGCAACTCAAAGCCCTGCAACCCAACAAAAAGCTTTGAATTTATTATGGAAAAGAGCCTTAAATCCACGGACTTAAATTACAAATATTTTTAGTTGACAGCACTTTTATCAGTCCTTGGGTTAAGTTTTGCAGCTACATTAAATCCAGCTCCCAAAACCACTAAGGTGCTTCAGCAAATACACATTTTTACTGGGACAGATGCATTTACATTGCTTTATCTCATCTTTTTTTTCCTTAAAGCAATTTTGCCTTAAAAGATATTTTCATTTCTAGCCAAGAGACAAACTGGGAAAACCTTTCACGTACAAAGGGTTTTGCTCATTTCAAATAAAACACCTAATAGATTAAAAAAAGTAAAAAATACTAGACACAAATGATTTATCAGTAATTTGTTCAGGTCTCTCACAGTATATTGTTCATTTAACACTTTTCTCAGCTCTTATGTTACTTCTGAGCCAGAGACAAGGGCAAATTTCCTTTCTGGAATAATTAATTCCAAAAAACTCTTGGTTTTTATTCTACTGTCTGTAAGGCAGGGATGATCCTCACGCTCTGAGGATAAAACAAACAAATCTCCTATTTTGCAAATTATACATTTTTGCTTCACTTGTAAACCAAAAACTCAGACAGCAATGAAAACTTTGGAGTTTCAGTGTAACCACCCCTGATTTTAGCACTGGGAATTTAAAAAAAAAAACCCTAAAGTTTCCCCTGAAGTTTAATCTCAAGCCCTACAACACCCATGAATATGCATGGAAACACTTCAGAAACGATTGTCTCAAAATGTACCCTGAAATCAGGGTTCATTACAGTGTTAGCTGAGAGTTCGAGTTTCCCACCCTCAAAGGAAGATTTAAATCAGGATAAAGTAACTCCACATTTTCTTGGCTGACATAATGGACCTGGAATTTAAAAGCAGACGATGCCACCCCAGAAATCAAGACATGGAAATCTGCTCTGACTGAGCTGCTGCTGCTCCAGCTACTGAGTTACTCAAACACACCAAGAATTTTGAGCCTGAGGAGTTTCCACTCAAGCTTTAAGATGCTTCAGATGAGCAAATGTGTGGGTGTAACAATTCCTAACAGGAATAATCACCATTGGGACAAATCTCATTCTTCAAGGAGTAAATCCTTGGTTTGAAATTTAGGAGATGTTCCGCCGAAACTCCAGGCAATAAAACACAATCCTGGCATTTATGTCTGAAAAATTATCCTGGGAGGTGGCTGAAAGAGAGAATATTTGAGAGTTTAGGGGCAAAGCTGCAGAAAAAATCAGATCTCTCTGCTTGGGGCTGCCACTGAACATGTGGGTGCCAGACGAGAGGATCAGAGGTTTGGACATTTGAGTTCCCCCTCCCCACAGGGACATGGAATTTCCCTCACTATTTGCTCAACTGCTCTGCAGCCCAGCAAGGCAAGAGGAAAGGACAAAGCTGCTGTGTTTTGGTATCAATACTGGCCTCTAAAATCACATTTAGCATCAAGTTGTGTAGATTTTAATTAAACTTTTAACCAGCATTTCAATTGTTCTTCACTCGAGCACTGCCTTCGCTGTTGTTGTAGCAAAATTGCCCCTAAACCTCTTAAAGATGGACATGACCATCCATTATTCACACAGCAGAGCTTTTATTTGAATTTAAAATATAATAATTCCAGTTCTGCTCGTGTTGTTGTTGGCTTTTTTCAATCCATGCAGCAAGGCTGTGGTTTTAAGGTCCATGAATGAGAAATTAAAGCTTCAAAATGTGAATCCTAAGGAGGAAAAGAAAATCATTTGCAATCCACCCCTCAGGAACAGCTTGAAATTCCACTGCAAAACCACCAAGCAAGACCCACAGAGTGAAGAGGGAGATGTGAAATTCTTAATAATCAGATTTATATCACAGGTTTGATGGGATTATGAACAGCATCTCAACAGTGATGCAGAAAAACACAGATTTTCCAGGAATTTAAGCAAAGGAAAAATCAGGAGAAGGTATTTGTTCCTGGAATAAAGCTGAGGATTTTATTTGATGCCCACAAGATAGCAGAAAACAGGTGAGGTGAAAGTTCTGAAGTGATAAAAGGTGGAAGAGACACCAAGGAAATCCCAATGAACAGGGGGACAGCTCTGCTGTAAACTGCACAACAAACTCACCAAAGCAGCACTTAAAATGGAAAGAATTTTAAAATTACCCCCAAAAAACCCCCTCAGCTTTATTTTTTCTGAATGGAGTAGAAAATGAAGAGCAAAGCCAATTATTATTCCTGCCTCATAAGCAAAAGGAGCTTGGGGTTCCTAAAATGAATTAGGAAATGAGCAGGTGAGGGGTGCCAGCAGTTTCTAACCACAGTGGAAACTCCAGTTTGGGGCTGAGGAATCACTCCTGAGCTGCCAAGTCTTAGGAACAATAAAAGTATTTGTCATTATTTTTGGATCTCTTAACAGGACCTTGAGCTTCTTTGATCATTCATTGCCTCATTATGGCATTTTTATTACAGGGAAGTCAAAGAAAATCATCCCAAAATCACTTGCTGTTAAGAAAAATCAAGGATTTCCTCAAATAATTCAACTTTTTGGTATCTCCTGGCTCTCTGGGAAAGCAAGGAGAACATGATGGATTGAGAAAAAGAAATAATCTGTCAGAGAGCTAAACTATTCCACATTCATTATTTAATTTTTAATTTTAATTTTTATTCTTTATTTGGAGCTGCAGTTGTTACACACAAGTTGCAACTTCATTTTACACAAGATTCTGGAATTATATCATGGCTAAAGGGAAAGGCATTGAAACGATGACTACACATTAAACTACCATTAAAATATGTAAATAAAACAATTAAAATCACATTAAACCACATTAAAAATTGAGAAAGTTTATGAATTAAATCATTTGTTAGTAGAATATATGAGTAAAATTTTTAAAACTAATTCTGGTGTCAACTTTAAGTAAAGAATATATTATTAAAATATCTCTACTAGATGGTCTGCAACCCTGGGATATGCCACTAGATGGCAAGTTTGGACAGAAATTAGCTGAATTTTAATTCATGGCACGTTCTAAAAGTCCAAAGGCATAGGAAAGAAATAATAATGAAAAAAAAAATAGTGAAATACAAGTGGAAAAATAAGAAGAGTTCAATAAACAAGTCTTGTGTCTGGAGCACATTCAGGATTATTCAGAAAGGTTAAATGAGTTTTAGTTTTGCCACACAGAGAATCAATTCACACACAATTTTGAAATCATGTTTGAAAGAAAAACAAGTTTAAATCACAGCTTTAAATTTTCCTCACAATTCTTCAGAGCAGTGTCTCAAATGGAGGAATCCAGCACTGAGAGCTGGGAATTACAAAGATTCCCAGGAAATATCCTCAGGAATCCAAGTGTTCCCTGTGCAATCCTAGACACTTCCCTATTCACTCCACTCTGCTCCTCACAATTTCCATTTCTCTTTTATTACCAGCCTGTGAAGAAATCTTTTATCTAGGTTTAAACAAAAAATAAATCCTGGTTTTGAAAGCATTTCTTTCTGCAGCTCACCACAGCTTTAAAAATGAACAGCATTAAAAAGTTCTTAACAGAAATAAAACAACTGGAGCAATATAAAGAAATACAGTAAAAATATAGTAAATAATGAATATATAGTAATAAATATATAGTAAAATCAACTAGTAAAATTTCTGTGGTGAAATTCAGAACTCCTTCTAGCAGGGAACAAACAGTGATGGATGAAAAATTAAACTTTTTCCTTACCTAGAAAATGTGCTGAAAACTCTCAGAACAAAACCACCAGAGAAGAAGCAAAGTGGGTTCAAGAAAACCCTGAATTTCCCTGGCAGGAGCCTTACCTCATCTGGGGAGAGCAGGTAAATGGGAGTTAAGGCAGGAATTTCACTCAGTTCACAGCTCAGCCCAAGGGATGTCAGGATCTCCTTGAGGACTTCACACCTCTTGGAATTGCTCATCTTGAGCAAATTAAAATCCTCTTCAGTTTGCACATCCATGGAATTGCTGTCCAGTTCTAAGTGGGCCTGGCAGGATATTAAAAAAAAATAATAAAATCAGTTTCTAATTCAGGGATCACAGCTGTCAATACACCACAATTTCCCCAAAATTTCCCTTCTTAATGAGCTTCCCCTAGAGGAGTTGAGCAAACTTAAATTTGTATCAAGTATTTACCAACTTAAATTTAACCTTCTCCTTTTCAGGTCTGCCAGAACCAACAGCAAGGTTGGTCATATTCTGGTTTGTGCAAGAGCAGAATTCCATTAAAACTGAAATTCCATTAAAATTACGTTAAAATTCAAATTCCATTAAAATTTAAATTACATCAAAATTGAAAGGGCTCTACTAGAAGTTGTACAATTCGTGGACAACTCAGGCAAGCCACATGAATTGAGCTGAAATCAGTGCAGATAAAGAAATGCTTCTGTCTAAAAAAGTTACTTTTTCACCTGGTAGAAAATCACTTCTCATGGTTGAAGCAGATGCTTAGAAGTTGAAATTAAATGCAAGAGAAAAAAAAATCCTTCCCAGACCTTTTTGGCTCATTTTTGTCTGGTTTTCCTTCTGTGTTAAAAGGTATTTCAAAGCCCTTGGACTCTCTGCAGCTTCATTTAATGCTATTAAATAAAGCTCTCATTTTTGCTCATTTCTTCCATTTTGCAAAACTTAATGATGTTCTTTGTGTTTTATATCTTTTTATCGAAATTCAGGGCTGTGAATGAATGTGGCTGCTCCATCCCTGGCTGTGTCCAAGGCTGGCTTGGAGCAGCCTGGGACAGTGGAAGGTGTCCCTGCCCATGGCAGGGGTGGAATGGGACAATTTTAAGATCCTTTCCAAGCAGAACCATCCCATTACTGTAAAAAATACATTAAAAATGAGGCAGGGCACACCCACCCACCAGGAGAGCACAGAAAAAAAGGGAAACAAATCTGCCAGAATATTTAATGGCTGATGTCACTGCCTGTCCCCTGAAAACAATGAGAGCTTTTCAAATCCAGCCTGGAAGTCATTTAGAATTATAAAATGTCACACTAATCCTTTTAATCTGATTTTTGAAGCTGTGCTCTAATGCCTGGGTTTGGGTTTTTTTTTTTCCTGGGGAAAACCTCTGGAGTATTGAGTTTTACTCCAGCAGGAGGATCAGTTCAAAGGGTGCAGCAAAGCAGAACTCACAGGAACGATGTCAAATCCATTTTCCAGCAGCAGCACCAGCAAAGGAGTGGCAGAGCTGCCTACAGAACAAGCTAGAAACATCCTGCTGTCTCAAACAGAGCTTCCAAAAATCCAGCAGATTTAAGCTGATAAGAGACAAAAACACTTCAAGACACCCCTGAATATTTCTGAGCTCCATAACTGCTGCAAGAGTCTTGATCCCTGATCCCTGAGCAGTTCAGTTTCACTGCTCTGGGCTCCTGAGGAAGTTCTCTACCTGAAATATTGGTGAAAACAGAACCTTTCATAAAGTTTGTTCATCTGGCTGTTATATTCCTTATTAACCACTGGGAAATAAATCCTGCTCTGCTTTCCTCAGTGTGTTTGGCAGATTTATTTTCTAAATAAAAAAATATTAGAAACAGCTTAAAATTCCAGGGCAAAAGGCACCAATTTTTTATAAGGTACCTCTTATCAGCCTTTCATCACTCAAAACTTTAGCTGGGAACATTTTAATAATTTAAATAATCAGTGACTAACACTGACCTTCCCATGGAAGCTTCCTCATCCATTATCCAGGAAGTAAAACTAAGACAAAAATATTATGAACACTTTGAATTTATCTGCTGTTTAATTTTTTGAGGGGTTTGTTTAGCTGTTTTGGGTTTTTTTTTTTATCAGAGATCACAGCACTGTAACTAACACTGGAGAGGCACCTATTTCCTGGGATATTATTTTTAAGTGGAATGAATGATTTTGGCTCACCCTAGATTCCTCCAATTCCATCCCCCACGTGCTCTGAGCTACTTGGTAGGTGCAGGATGTTAAACATTTAAAACTTTAAAGCCTGAATAAGGACTCAGGGACCAAAAAATCCAGCTCCCAGCAAGGTTTCTTTTACACTTCTTGCTTGGCCACAATTCATATTTTTCTAAGGATTTTGTGGGATGTATTTTCCACCTCCCAAAATCTGCTCGAGCTGCATCCCTGCACAGCTTCCAGCAGGCAGAAAGGGAAGATGACAGAATCCCAGAGGGACTGGGGTTGGAAGGGACCCCTGGAGATGATCCAGTCCAACTCCCTGCCCAGGCAGGGTCACCTGGAGCAGTGACACAGGAGCACATCCAGGGGGGTTTGGGATGTCTCCAGAAAGGGAGAATTCATCACTTCCCTGGGCAGCTGTTCCAGGGCTCTGCCACCTCTGATGCCTTAGGTTTGAACTTTTCTATGTTCCCAGCCCTGCCCTGCCCAGTGTCACTCTGCAGTTCCCTGGAGCTCGTTCAGTGCTGTTCTCTCATGCTCACACACACACAACAAAGCCTCTCCAGCTCTCCAAGGACACCCAGAGCCTCCTAGGCCCAACAACTGCAAACCACAATCTTGGGGACAGGGGNACCACTGGGAACTCTGGCACCATCCTCTGGCAACCCACAAAGATATTTCCATGGATTGATGAGTAAAATTCCTGCTCCCCACACAAACCTGTTCTGTGTTTTACCACCCTCTGTGATCATGCCTGATCCACACATGCCTGGCTCCATCATGACAACAAGGAAATGGAACAGCAGTGACATTCCCATTATTTAAGAACAAATGAAACCTGCTGGAACCCTTGAAGCTGAGAACTTTCAGTTCTCTGTGCTGAAAGGCACTGATCCACAAGGAAACATCACATTTGATCTGAGGTCTTGGGATAGGCTTCCAAAATTGAGTGAGGACATTAAAATCACATGTGTGTGGTTTGAATAGAAGGTGTGGTGTCACAGGGTGAGAAACTTGAGATTTATATTAATATATATATACCAAGATGGAGTTTTAGGATGGTGGCTGGGTACTTCTTTTTCACTTTCTTCTTCATGAGTTTAGATGGTGTCTTGTAATTGGATAAGAAAATCTGAACTAATGAATTTAAGAATTTGAATACTGAGTTAGAAATAAAAATAATTTAGGTGGCAAATCATTACTGGACAAACTGCCCTTGAAAAATCTCTGCAGAGCCAGAGAAATGCCATTATAGCCTTGTTTTACCTTGTTAGCAGAACTCAGAGCTCCTAAGATTGTAACAGAGATAAGAATTAATAAACAACTGAGTCCCAACAAGAAAATCCCACATCTCCTGTGATTCATCCCAGCTATGGGGAGTGATGGTGAGAGGCTGAGAAAGAAACCCTCACCCCAACAGAAACCCACCCTGCATTTGGATTCCTTGTACATCCCAGACATCCATTTACACCTCAGGGGGAGGGCAGACCCTGGCACAGGGTGCCCAGAGCAGCTGTGCTGTCCCTGGAAATGTCCAAGGCCAGGCTGAACACTGGGGCTTGGAGCAGCCTGGGACAGTGGGAGGTGTCAGGGTTGGAATGGGATGAGCTTTGAGGTCTCTCCCAACCCAAACCATTCCATGACTCCAGGAATCCCCAAAAACATGCAATGGGAACAAGGGAACGTTTTTAGGACTGCAGAGATCATGCAGCAAGGAGGAAATGAGTTCTTCCCTGCTCACAGTACCTGGGAAAGGACAGCTTCTCCTCCACTGCTCCCGTAGGTCACATGCACAATAACTGTGTCTTTATCAGCATTATTTAACTGACTCAAGCTCTTCACTCTGCTGGGATCTTCCTTCCTCCCTTGCTCAAAAATCCACCCACTGACCAGCAGGTTCAACTTCACCTCGCTGCCATCCTTTTTAGAGACCACCAACTCATGCACAGCCTTCCTCAGCTTGTTTCTGTGCTTCAGCTGCACTCCCCCGAACGTGAAGGACGAGGAAAACCCAAGAATCTTCCCTCCTTTAGACAAAAATTTCATGAATTGCTTGTGGCTCCCCTCGGGAATGGGCTCCTCTGTGGCAATGACCAGCAGCAGGGAGTTCTCAATCCAGGGATCTTTGAGCACTTGCTCCTGCTGCAGCTGGTAGATGGTGTAGCTCTCAGCATCGATGCATTCCCTGAGGACTGACTTCACCTGCTCAAACCTCCCTTTGGCAGCCTCAGAGCCCAGGTAAATCAGCACATTAGGGGGTTTTCCAGCAAGGTTTATCCTCTTTATTCCCTTTTCTGGACATTCATCCTCCTTCTCCTCCGTTTTGCTGCTGCAATCATCAGGAAGCTCTGGAATGTTTTCTGCAGAGGCGAATTTCACTGATTCAATGGTGCTGTTCTCAAGCTGCATGCACTCGTGGCAGCTGGAAAGGTGCAAGTGGTGATGCTCCCCAGCTCCTGGCTCCTTGTCACACAGGCTGGTGGCTTCATCCTCCTGCTCCCTTCCTTCCTCCAGCTTGGATTTCTCCTCCTCACCTCGTCCTAATCCTGATTTCCCAGCAGGAGTTACTGCATCCATGTCTGCACTTCTCTCTTGCACAGGTGGTGCCTCCTGGGCCAACTCCTTCAGAGCAGATTCCTGTAAATGGACAGCTGGAAAAGGTAAAGGATACAAAAAAAGGGGTTAGAATAACAACATGGAAAGGGTTATGATAAATATCCCTAACACAGCAGAATTGAATTTAATTTCAGTACAAACACTCTGTAACAGCAAGAATTTCACTTATTTGACACAACAAATCCAATTTCCCCCTGAGAACAACATGAATTTGCACTCATCACACAAATCTAAAGACAAAACAAAGCAATAGAAGTACCTCTGGAAAAATACTGCTCTTTTCAGGAGGGCAGGGTTTAAAATCACTGCTGTTTTGAAATGAACTATTTTGAAATAAGCTAATAAAGTGAATTGGGTAAGATACAGACATTGAACCACGTCCCTTGCACTGCTGAAGGCTGCAGATAAAGGTTTGGCACAAGAAAAGGGAGTCAAAAGATTTCTGAGCTGATTTCAGTCTGCAGAAAGGCAGAGACACCCACCCACAGCAAGATTTGGGAGCTAAGAATCCAAGGGAAAACAAGAAAATAAGAAGAACTGTTAAAAATTCCCCCTTTCCCCTGAAAATGAGAGAAATGTGAAGATGATTTGTAGCAAATCCAAGTGAGAAGAGAAGAGCAAAGATGATTATTGCCAGCATGAAATGTGCAGAGCAAACTAAGAGGAGAGAAAAAACACCCTTCATAAGGGAGGGTTTCTTCAGCTGCTGAGCCATGAAGAGTCAAGTCAGAGTCTCAAAAATTTTACTGAATCCTTCTCCACTCACTCAAACCCAAATAAATTTATCAGGCTTTTAACTCAGTGAGAATATTGATTAACAATATTTGGTTACAACACATCAGACCCAAGTTCAATCCCTTTCTGATGAAATTCATCCCCTTTGGAGCAGAAAGCTGAAACAGGATTTTTTTTGATATCCCAAGAGAATTTCACAGCTTGGAGCCTCTGTTATTCCATCTAGAGCCTCCCCCAGCCTGTCCTGGAGCAGCTTCCACACAGCACTGGAAGCAAAAGGAGGCAGAAAACATTTTTTAAAGGGAGTGACTGAGGCACTCTCAGCTTCCACCCTTCCTTGGGGGGAATATTTGTGCAGAACAGCACCAAGAGCAGGATTGCCATCAAATTCTTTTGGGAGAATATTCCTACTCTCTTGCACTCCAGCTCCATGTTGTTGATTTTGTCATTCCTTAATTTCTGTCAGTGCACTGTGACATTAAAAAACCCCAGCAAATAAAACCCTCACAAAAAAAACCCAGGAAAAACCCATCCCAAACTGTTCTCAACCCATGCCCAGCTTTAATTTCAAATATGAGAAAAGAGAACATTTGCCTAAAATCTTCTGGGTTTTTCTTGGTTGGTTTGGGTTTTTTTAAGAGATTTGTTAGTCTAACAATCAAGACTTAGAGCAAGTATTTTCTAACTTCTGGTTTGGAGCACCCTGGGATAGTGGAAGGTGTCCCTGGGATAGGAATGGATGATTTTCAAGGTTCCTTCCAACCCAAACCATCCCATGCTCCTATAAAATTAAAACAGACCTACAGAGGGGATCAACTGCCTGGAATCCCAACAGGATCCCAGCTGTCCAAACAAATGCAAATTTTTCAGGCAGGTAGAAAAACGATGCACAAAGTCCTAAAATAACCATGAACCAAACATTTTGTGCTATTAAAAATGACCAGGAGGATACTTACAAACAATCCTGTGTGGCACCATCCCGTTATCCATCTGCAGCCTGTCTTCCAGGAAGGCTATTCCAAGGCTACTGAAATTATCTACACTTGCTTCAGCAATTAACTTAAAAGGTTCACCAGGTTTATAGGCCAAGGGTGAACAAAAGTCTGACCACTTCACAATCTAGAACAGAGCATATGGATGGCTTTCAGTTGGGAAAGGTTATGGAAAAATACCCAAATATCAACAATATTGTGAGTTTGTGAGAGGAGCTGCAGGAGGATTGGATATGACCCAAAGAATTTACTGAGGAAGGGCTGCTTTAGGCAGCAAAGATTGAGCTCTGATGGAAGAGAAAACATCCACACCAAGGCTTGGGAGCAAAGTGGGAGTACAAAGGAATCATTCCCAAAGATCAAGGCTCTAAAAGTTTCAAACAACAAAATGGCAGCAGAGCATTGTCATGTTCTGGAAGAAAAAATCTATTTGGATTTATTTCCTTCAGCACAAATTCCAAGCAAGAACGCTGAGAAAAAGAACAAATGTAAGCTACAAGGGTTTAATAAAAATTATTAACTAAACCCCGAGGGTTCAAGCTGTTTATCTACATCAAAAATTCCTTTCTCCAGGAAAGAAGCATTGCACAAGTAGGAGACACAATTGGATACACAAACCAGTTGTTCTCCCATGAAGGAATATTTTAGAGACAACCAAGCAGCACCTGCATTCATGACCTAAAATAAAAATCAGCCTTCGCCATGGAATATGTTCCAAAAGCTGGGAGACAAAGTGCAATTCCCACAGAGCAGCAGCAGCACTTTGGCACCACTTCCATGAAGTGGAAGTTATCACCACACACAAGATGTGAAACAATGATTAAAGTAAGGAAAAACTTATTTTGAATGCACAAACTGAGGGTGAGCTGTCAGTTACTCTACTCTACTCTTCATCATTAGAATAAATTTAACTTTTTAGTTACTGCAGTTAAATAAATTGTTTACACAACATCTGAAAGAATTCAGCTCCACCTTTGATTTTATGCTATTTTCCAAAGGAACAAGAAGAAAGAATAAACCACCCTAGTGGTTCTGTCTGCTTTCTAAGCCATTCTCAAAGACAGTTTCTGATTAGCACAACCCAAATGAGACCATTCAGTCACAGAATCCCAGAATGGTTTGGGTTGGAAGGAACCTTAGAGATCATCCCATTCCAACCCCTCTGCCATGGCAGGGACACCTTCCACTGTCCCAGGCTGCTCCAAGCCCCAATGGCCAACCTGGCCTTGGGCACTGCCAGGGATCCAGGGGCAGCCACAGCTGCTCTGGGCACCCTGTGCCAGGGCCTGCCCTCCCTGCCAGGGAACAATTCCCACTTCCCAATCTCCCAGCCAGCCCTGCCCTCTGGCACTGGGAAGCCATTCCCTGCCTCCTGGCCCTGCAGCCCTTGGCAATTGTCTCTCTCCATGCTTCCTGTGGGCTCCTTCAGGCCCTGCAAGGCCACACTGAGCTCAGCCCAGAGCTTCTCCTCTCCAGGCTCAACAATGGCAGCTCTGGCAGCCTTTCCTCCCAGCAGAGCTGCTCCATCCCTCTGCTCATCCTGCTGCCTCCTCTGGGCTCTCTCCAGCAGCTCCACATCCTCCCTGTGCTGGGCCCCAGGGCTGGGGCAGCTCTGCAGGTGAGGTCTCAATCCATATTTATATTTATGACCTTTGGATATCTAACAAGAAACCTGGCTGGGTATCTTCTGATCCACGACTTCTGCTAACTCTTGGTGAGAAAAATCCCTTTCCAAAAGGAAAAGGGGAGCAGTGTGGGGCATTTTTAACACAAGATCAGCTGCATGGTTTAACTCCTTGGTTAAACTCTGTGACAGCACAGTTTTGAGCCAGAGCCCACAGCCACAAATTCATGACAAAATTGCCACTGGGATCCTGGAACCTTGAGGATAGCAACCACTCACTCCAACAGTGAGTTCCTACCTCCAGGACCTTCTCAATGCTCATCCCCAGATCCCATAAACAGCAGCCCCGAATTATGGGATTTATTTCAGGGCACACCAGTAGTGACCAGCTCTAAAGCAGCACAAAATCTCCTGCTGGGAAAGCAGCTACAGCTGCCCAGGATCCATGTGAATCCCTGGAGATGGGATCAGCCAGACTTCACCCTGGGGATGTCTGTGACCAAGTCCAGCCACAACTGCCCCAAGCTCCTGAGCTTTTTCTTCTGTGGCACCAAATAAAATTTCAGATGTAAAATGTGGTTTTGCTGCACAGTGCAAAGAAAGTGAACACACAGAAGAACCTCACAAAGTAAAGCTCTTGCCAAAACATATGACAATCCTGCTCAGGCAACAATCCATTTTGCTCCATGAGCAAAAACCCTCAGGGAGTATTTTCCAGCTTTCCTGCTATGATTTGAAATCAAAATTCCGAATAAAGGATGCAAGGCCAGCTCTTAGCAAGAGATGAGAAATTATTCATCCTCCTGTTTCCTGAGACTCGTTTTCACCAGTCATGGATCATTGATAGTCCTACAAAAAATGGCTTTTCTGGCCAGAAATTCTCCCAGGAGCAATGTGTTCCCACAGCCCCTGGCTATGGGGGCAGCCAGAGGTACCAAAATTAAGGTCACTTCACACAGAAAAACAGCAAACAAAATAAACCAGCAGTCCTTTTCCTCTTCAGTTCTGATTTTTTGACTGGACTATCACTTTTGAGCCTTGCAGATCAAATTAATTATTAATGTCCACATAAGAATGAAAAATTTTCCATCCTAAAGGAAACAAAAACAAACCCAAGAAGATTAAAAAAAAAAACGAAACCAAAAACAAAATAATAGATAATTAGAGCTTCAAAGCAGAGGTTTTTGGGGATATTTCTGCTACAAAAAAGATAAAAATCTTCCATCTGAGTTGGGCCAGCAGTGCCCAGGTGCACTCTGAGAAAAGAGGGAGGGCACAGCTCATTTATCACAGAAGCAGGACCCACCTGCATGGATTCCATCAAAGGCAGTAAAATAAAATTAGCATTTCCAAAGCAGCTAATGCAGCTCTGCTCCAAGGAAACATGTGCCCAGTGGAAGCAGGATCAGAATGATGTCTTTTTCTGGTCTTAAAATCAAAACCAAATAAAGATTTATGGGGAAAAGGGGTTTTTACTTCAGTATTTATTTAAGGATCTTTGGGTGCAGCACTTTGTCCAGGTGGAATGCCCTGAAAAATGCATGCACACCTCACACTGAAATACACACAATTATAGGCTTTGTAAAATTAGCATATTTATCAAAGCTCTCTTAATGAGAGGCTCAAGTGAACTCTCTGTTCTGAGGAACTTTTTTTCTCCATGGGTTTATTTTAGCTTACAAAAATGTGTTCTGGAGAGGCCCTTGGTGTCTGGGGCTCCCAGGATGTTTGCTCTCCTGGTTTAACAGTGCCGTGGGGCTGAGCTGAGTTCTCAGCCTTGGGGAGTTACAGTGTGGGGCTAAAAGCACTGAGAATACATGAAACTATAAAAGAGTGTGTGAGAGGGGTATAAAAGAAAAAGCAAAAAATCATCCTGGCATCAAGAAGATTGGAGGAGAAAAGGTCCCACCAAGCTCTGGGTGCCTCCAGCCCTCATTCTCCATCCATGGAGCCAGGGATTTTCCCTGAAGCAGCACTTCTGGACATCATTCCTGACTAACACACTCCAAATCCATTCTCTGTTCTGGAATTGGCAGGGGGTGAAGGCACTCAAGGTGTGATTGCAGCCCCAGACCTGGAGCTGAGCCCATTCCCAGCCTGTCCTCCTGACCCTGCCCCAGATAAATCTGTTTACCCACCCCTCTGCTCTCCATGCTCACTCCACAGAGCATTGCTGCATCATCCCCTGGAATAAGGGACCTGGAAAACACTGGATGCTCATCCAGGGAAGCAGTCAGGCCACGAGCACCTCTGGATGTGATCTCCTGGAACTCCAAGAAGGAGCTTGAAACCCAATTCCAGGGAAGAAGGGTGACAGACAGTCCTTTAGGGGCACTCAGGACAGCACCTTATGCATGGCCCCCAGGGTGATCCCAGCTTGGGGCAGAGCCTGATCCATGGAAGAGCTCTGGAATCCCAGCATGGAGATCCCACATGGTTTATTACAGCCTGCACAGACACATCCTGACATGGACATCTTCCCTTTTCTCCTCTTTCTTGATGGCAATGGGATCCATCTCTCCTCTCCCACAGCCTTCCAGTGCCTAAAGGGGGCTTAAAAAAAAGCAGCAGAAGGATTTTCCACACCACTTCCACTATGTGGGCCACCTTCCACTATGCTCCAAGGCCTGTCCAAGCTGGCCTTGGACACTGCCAGGGATCCAGGAGCAGCCACAACTGCTCTGGGAGTTCTATTTTAGGGCCTCCCCTCCCTCCCAGGGAACAGTTCCTGCCCAATCTCCCATCCAGCCCTGCCCTCTGGCACTGGGAAGCCATTCTCTGTATCACATCCCTTGTCCAAAGTTGCCCTCTTGGAGCCCCTTTAGGCACTGGAAGGGGCTCTGAGCTCTCCCCAGGTTGAATTATCCCCTTTTCTTCCCCAGGTTGAATAATCCCAACTTCTCCCAGCCTGGCTCCAGAGCAGGGAGGCAAATCCCACCCACAGCCAGAGAAAAATGCTACTGAAAAGCCTCAACAAAATATCTCCGGGTCTGTTTGAAACATAAAATAGAGCTTAATTATTACCAGTGACTGGAATGGAGCAATTCCCTTTTTACTCCCAATAACACTGCAACCCATCTGAACCCCCTTCCATGCAAGGAACAAAGAGGGGTGCTCACCTCCTTTGAAGAGTCAGGTCCTTTCTGCAGGTTCTCTGTGTGAGCAGAAACACTTTCTGTCACAAAAGCTATGTGCTCTGCTGTCAGCAGCTTCTCAGGGTAAATAAAAGGAGAAACTAGAAGCACACTCCACCTGTTTAAGTCATCAAGGATCTGCAAGAAACAGGAAAGGAAAATAAGTCTGTGAAGGAAGCAGCTGATTTAAGAATTCTTTTTTAAGTTATGCTCAGCTTGAATTCAAATCTGACCCTCCAGCCTTACAGGAAGGGTGATGATTTTTTCACTTTCCCCATGAGACAAAAAAAGGGATAAAGTTCTGAACTGCTACAAAGGAACCCTGAAAGTAAAACTAAAAGTGACAACCCACGTTTCTAAGCCAACTCAAACTCCAGCTCTCGGTTTTACAGGAAGAGTGGGTGAGACACAGAAGCTCTGAGCCACTGCTGATGCCTTAGGTTTTAACTTTTATATTTTTAAAATCCTGTACTGCCCAGTGAAACTCTGAAGTTTTCTGTAGCTGTTAAATGCTGTTCTCTGTGCTGAGATAGACATAACAAAACCTCTAACTTGCTCTCCAAGGACACCCAGAACAAGAACTGTAAACCTTCATCTTGGGGAGAGGAAGACAAGGTTGAGGGAAATCACATCATTAGCTGGATTCTGGTTGGTGAATTTATGTTGATATAAAAGTGTGAAGCACTCGGGAGCTGTCCTTGTCCATGTTGGGATGCACTGAGGCAGGAGCCTCTGGAGCCCAGAGTGTACCTCTGAAGGCCTTTCCAACCAATCCCTCCTTGATTCCTTTATTCCTGCCTGCTCTCTGTTTCTAGGGAGACATTTAAGGCATCACTGGCACTGTGACTCTTGTGGGGCATTTGCCACATCCCTCATTCAGCTGATCCTCCTCTCCCATTCACACTGAATACTGAATCCTCATACATCTGCATCAAAATTCCTCATTCATTATGAAACTCGGGAAATATAAAGAAACAACGCATCCAGAATCAATTTTTCCCTAAGTTATTCTCTCCACCACTCAGCAGCCCACTGGACAAATGTTTTCTTCATTAAATTACAAATGAATCACTCTCTTGTCCTCACCAAGGAGCAAAATAAACTCAAAACCTGGAATCAGCAGACCAACAAACATGTTTGAGACACATCACAGCTTCTCAGTAATATGTTCTCAAGAAACAATACATCAATTTTTAATTTTTATGTACACTTTCCATAGAACCTAATTTGCCTGACATAATTTAAAAAATGGCAAACATTAGAAATACCTTTTTTTGCTACCGACAAACTACTAACACACACCTTCAGTAATTCCATGTAGAAGCAGAAAAGAATTCCCCTCTGGCACTAAATTCTAACACTAAATGTGTCCATCACTCCACATCCCAAATGAAACCAGAGAATACTGAGGCTCTGGGGACAGTTCACTGATCCAACCACCCTTAGTGAGCACAGAAGCTGCACAAGCAAACATTGATTTCTCCCACAGGAAAGTGAACTGAACTCAGGAAGCTTTAAAGTACCTTAAACATCCGATTTGGCTAAAGATCAAACAAAAAAAAACATACCTTTTACAGGTTATGATTTATGACCTGCTGGTATCTTAAGTTACTGATCACAGTCCAAGCTACTGAGAGAGCAAAGGAGCTTTGCTGGCTGCCCAGAAGCTAACAAAAATAAACCTTAATTAACCTTTTCTCTCTTCACAGATGATGTAAAGAGCTCCCCCAGTGATGCAGGGCCAGAGCTCTCACACCGAGGTGCAGCCCAACAGGACCTGCCCCAGGGATTCTCAAACGCTGTCACCACATATTTTAAAGAGACAAAAACCATATAGAATAACAGCCCTGAGTCTATGCCAAACTTCATGCCAAGCTGCAGCTCCCCAGAGAGCTTCCCAGCTGCCAATAAACACCAATAAACCAAGCAGATTATAAAATCAGTCGGCATGAATAGCACTGCAGACAGAAAAAAATGTGCTTGCTGTGCAAGGGCTGAGGAGAAGCTGTTTCAGAAATGAGCAGGAGTGGAGCAAAGATCAGCAGAAATCAGCTGAAATCCTCTTCACAAAACAATAATCCAGGGCAACTCCGGCAGAACTCCTCTAAGCACAGCTTTGTTTTGTTTTTAAGAGCCTTACTGGAATGTGAATTAAGTATTTAACTTGGCTGTGAAAGATTCTGAGATTGCCACCATCACTCTTAAGTGTGAAATAATATGTTCATTAAACAGCAAAAAAACCTAGTTTTAAAAAGAACCAACTCCATCAGCATTTCTAATCTTGTTTTCCCTCACTGCAAATATTCTCTTTACCCACTGAACTTATGAAAAGCTCCTCTGCTTCCTAAACAGCACTTAGCCACTGACATGCTCCATAAATCCCTTTCCAGCAATGCCTGGAACAACTGAAATAATTCCCAGTAACACACACATCAGCACTAGCAAAAAGCAGAGATCGAGAAGAGCCTTACCCACACCAATTCTGGCGTTTAATGACAAATTTAGGCAAATCCAAGGTTCATTTAAATAATTCAGCCTATCTGGGGGCAGTGCCAGGGGAGTTCCACTCCTAATCCTGAAAGTCAAGCAAGCTTACTTTCAGTTTTGCTTCCAGCACTGCCAAGTGGAGCTGGTTCAGGCACAGGGTTTTTCCACTGTCATGAGCTGCCACAGCCTCCCCCACCCCTGCTCATTTATAAAAACCCCGTGATTTTCATTTTTCACCTCATTATCCTCGCTTAAACCAGCGTTTTGTACGGGGAGAAGCACACAGCTCTCAGTGACCAAAGGCTCAGTTCACATTCCAGGACAGATCCAGCAACGTTTTAAAGCCCTGACACGAATCTTGAACGCACAAACACAGCATATATTTTTAGACTAAAGCCTTATATGTGCTCAAAGTATGTTGCTAGAATGGAAATAGGCTTTTCCCAGGGACGTGGAGTGACAGAAAAAGGGGGAACGGCCTTAAACTGAAAGTGAGCAGGTCTAGATGGGATATTAGGAAGGAAATCTTCCCTGGGAGGGTGGGGAGGTCCTGGCAGAGGTTGCCCAGAGAAGCTGAAGCTGCTGGAAGTGTCCAGGGCCAAGCCGGACAGGGCTCTGAGCCCACGGCAGGGGTTTGGGAATGGATGATCTTTAAGGTCCCTTCCAACCCAAACCCTTCTGTGATTGTATGAAATTCTATCAAGCTCTCCCAGCCAAGCTTTCCTCTAACCACTGCTGTCCTTGCAAACCTGCACTTCATACACATACATATATATATATTTACATATATAGCATGTATAGCATCCCTCAGCCCATTTCCTAGTCCAACAAGCTCTAGCAAGCAGCGAGGAGAGGCAACCACACCTGAACTAACATTTCCTGGGTCTCCACTCCTCCTTCCCCGTGGCTGCGACAGCTCGGGGGAATTCCTTCCACGCGTTATTTTTCCCAATCCCAAATCCCTGCCTACCACAACCCCATCCCCATCGGAGCTTCGCGGGGCGGGGATGCGCATCCCCATTACCGCGGCAACCGCCGCATCCCCGCGCATCTCCGCGGCTCTACCTGCGCCTCGCCGGTGCAGAACACCTTTCCGCCGATGCGGAGGCAGACGCGCTCCTCGGGGTGCGGCTGGCGGGCGCAGAAGGTGAAGGAGCAGCGGGAGCGGTGCAGCCTCCGCACGGTGCTGCGGACGAGCGCGGCCGAGCGCGGCCCCCAGCGCGCCCACAGGTACAGGTAGCACAGCGTGATCAGCATGGCGGGCGCGCGGCCCCGCCCCCCGGCCGCATCGACCAATCGCAGAGCCGTGCGTCAATCGGGGCGGGCNCCCCGGCCGCTTCCCCGGCCCTGAGGGGAACGCGGCGGCGCCGCCTCACGACCGAGCGCGGGGAGGAATGCGTGGTTTTGCGGTGAAAGAACGTGTAAAAAGGAATAAAGCTCGCTCGAAATCGTTAAAAATGGCTCGGGGCGTTGGCTCTTTGCAACGGGTTAGTTGTAGCCGTGCTTTGGAGGAGGAAGAGGAGGAGGAGAAGGCGAAGTCTTCCCGTCCCCGGCGCCACGACTCGGCTCCTCAGGGAATCGCGGAATGGTTTTGGTTGGAATGGACTTAAAGCTCATCCAGCTCCACCCCAGCCATGGGCAGGGAGACCTTCCACTGTCCCAGGCTGCTCCAAGCCCCAATGGCCAACCTGGCCTTGGGCACTGCCAGGGATCCAGGGGCAGCCACAGCTGCTCTGGGCACCCTGTGCCAGGGCCTGCCCTCCCTGCCAGGGAACAATTCCCACTTCCCAATCTCCCAGCCAGCCCTGCCCTCTGGCACTGGGAAGCCATTCCCTGCCTCCTGGCCCTGCAGCCCTTGGCAATTGTCTCTCTCCATGCTTCCTGTGGGCTCCTTCAGGCCCTGCAAGGCCACACTGAGCTCAGCCCAGAGCTTCTCCTCTCCAGGCTCAACAATGGCAGCTCTGGCAGCCTTTCCTCCCAGCAGAGCTGCTCCATCCTCTGCTCATCCTGCTGCCTCCTCTGGGCTCTCTCCAGCAGCTCCACATCCTCCCTGTGCTGGGCCCAGGGCTGGGGCAGCTCTGCAGGTGAGGTCTCACCTGAGCGGGGCCTGGGGGCACAATCCCTCCCTCACCTGCTGCTCACAGCTTGTTGTGATGGAGCCCAGGATAAATGCTGCAGCTTCTCCTCTCCAAAGCTAACACCTAACAGGAAAGGATCCTGTCTTCCTCAGAAATGTCTCCACACCGTGAACTGAACTTACTCTAGGGTTGATGATATCCTAGGGGAGCTGGCACAGAACCAGGAGAAGACATTGACTCCCAAGTCCCATCCCTGTAGCCACCAAAGCCACAAATGCAAAACCACAAATGCAAAGCATTTCATTTCATCCAATTCATTGGATTCACCAAAGGAGAACAGGCTAACACTGACTGCAGAGTGAAGAACAGCCTGACAGGGTATAAAACTGTAGGATTTGCATGTGCCATGTCTGCTGCAAACACAAATTGCTCCTTCAGAATACACAACAGACAGCAAGTTATCCTTTACTGCTCCACTATGTCTCTGCACAAAAGTTATCAAATACTTTCTATATTTTATAAGGAAAGTAATCACAACACTGAGCTCTGGGAAGGGAATGTGGATCAGTCTGATCCTAGCAGATATTTAGTGTGTGAGTGAAAAGAGAAGATAAAAAAAGATGCAAACTGTAAGGCTACAAGAAAGAAGCCAACACCAACGTTGACTGATACGTGACAGTTATTTCCTGAACAGGACAGGAAGCCACAGTCTTGTTTTTTTATTGTTCTGAACTCAAGGCCTTCTCCTGCACTTGGAGATTTAGTGAAATAGATATTCTAAAATAACAATTTTTATTCCTGAGTGGATCTCTAGCAACAGCATGCTGGCTCTAGATAAACAAGGAACAAATTGGCCCTGCTTTCACATGGCAGGTGAAAGGAGGAGAGGAAGCGATTTTAAGTTGTGCCAGGAGATGCTCAGGAAAAGTTTTTTTTCCCCTGGCAGAGTGGTGAGGCCTTGGGATGAGCTGCCCAGGGAGTGGTGCAGTCACTGTCTCTGGGAGTGTTCAGGAGGAGTCTGCATGTGGCCCTTGGGGACAGGGTTTGGGCTGATGCTGCTGCTGCTGGGGTGGCACTGGGGGATCCTGAAGGGCTTTTCCAACCCTGATAATTCTGGGATTGTCCAATCTGGCCTTGAACACCTCCAGGGATGGGACATAATATTTCCACAACTCATGGCACAAACAGATTACAATTTCAATGGAAGGTCAAATATTTTAAGTAATCCTCCTTGATCTCAAACTTAAGAAACACCAACCTTGTGCTCCTGCTCTACAGAGAGAGAACAAACCTGCAGTGCTCCTCACCTGACACCTTACACTGCTCCTTTGTGTGACTTTATCTTGTGCAGGAAGTCCAAATGCTTGCCTGGGCACATCAAAGGAAAGAAAACAAGCAAAGGATACGATCTCCAAAGAAAGCTCTCAACTCTGGAATTCACTTTCTCCGGGTTAGTTCAACAGCACATGCACTGCTGACCCTCAGAGCCTGCACAAAGCACAGCTCTTTGTGTCACCTTTCCACAGACAGGAATTGCTTTGCTTAAAACCCAGTGGTGCCATCAAATGCACTCAGCTCCACAATGATCATTTGTTGATTTTTCAGGTTTCCCTACCCTGGAAAAGTTTATGAGTAAATGAGAAAACTAAATCAAAACCTCACCATGCACAACAGGCAAAACCAGTGCCTGTTTCAAGACAAGCTCCTGCATGTGTTGGCACAGAATTCATTTAGAGCTGTAAAGTTGCTGTAGGTTTTCTAGTTTCTACTGTTGTTTAAATTGGACTTAATCATGACAAGTTCTGACTAAAAAGCTCAGAATTTTAGATTGGGAAACATTCTGTTGTTATTATTTTTATTGTTATTAAACCAAGGCCTTGCGTGCACCAGACAATTTACTAAAATAGGTTTTCTAAAATAAAATAACCATGTCAAGCAGTTGCTCTTGACAGGAGGGTGGAAGGAAACCTTGGAAAAAAACAGGGAGTAATATCAGCCCTCAAACATCCCAGCTGTAACCTCAGAGTGGCTGAGCTTCTCTTTTTGACTTTAAAGAAATATTTTGAGACTGGGCTTTGTGAACAGCTCTGCTTCCTTCTCCCTCTGCTCCTTAAAAGCTTTTCCAAGGATTTCTGTGTGAGGAGCTTTGCATGCTATCAGTGCCTCTGTTATTTTGTTTAATACCAGATATTATTCAAAACCCTAAATGCTGTAGAGGAGTTCTTTTTCCCCAAATACACCAATTTATACTGAGCACCCTTTATTCTTGCAAATGCACCATTGCCTTCATGAGAAAACTGCTTAAAAACCATTTCTCACAAAGATAAAAACCTCATTCAATTAACAGAAAATGATTAGCACAGAGCTCATCTCTCTGTAGAAGTTGAATCTGTCCAAGTTATTCCCAGGTAATGTCAGAGATCTGAAAAATTCCCCTGACTTCTTGGATTTTTTTTTTTTTTGATTCTGTGTCCTTCACCAAATATCTAAACTAAGCACCTTACATTAAAATTAAGTGTGCTGCAAAAAGGAATCTGAGCCTACTTAATGATACCCATGAAAATGCCAATTAAAGTTGTGTGTTTTGATTGATTAGGACTATAATGTAATATTCACTTTTTTTCTACATGTAATTATATTCGATTACATTGCAGCTTCATCACAAGTTATATTTTCAATATTTTTGTAATAAACTTGGTCTTGCAGGGCTTCATCAAGAGATTTAATTGAGAGTAACTTTGCATCTTCTGGAGGGTTGGGTGTCAGCAGTTCAGGCTTTAGTCCTGCACTAATATCCATGTTGGCAGAGGAATAAATCAATTATCCTCACAGATCTGATTGCAAGATCACAGATATCACTTCTGCCATGCAAACTTCTCTTTCAACTCTTAAGTTAAATCTGGACTAAATAAAACCAAGCTGCTGAAATTAAATATGTGTATGTCAGAGTGGAATTTAGCAAGATATTTAATTACACTTCAGAAGTTTGCCATTCTTCCTCAGGACCTGTGCTGTTGTCTAACAAATACTTTGGATTTTAACATTGTTCTTCATTCTAATAATTAATATGTTCTTCATTCTATTCATTGTACTGATTTTGATACAGAAATGTTCAGAGGGATTGAGACTATATTTTTTAATTTGTAATAGGGTACTATTTATTTATTTACAACTTAAAGGATATCACAAGGTATTTAAACACTGGAGGGAGTAGATTTAGACTGAAGGTGCCCAATTCACACTAAATAATCAGTGGTCACTCGGTGGTCTGTAAATGAAATTATTTTCCCCCCCTGGGAAGAAAGTTTCTGTGAGAAACCAAGTTGGTTTCTATTCAGTCTTTGTAGGCTTAAAACATATTTAGGAAGAAAAAAGCATTTATTGGGAAGGAATTGTTCCCTATGAGGGTGGTGAGGGACTGGAAAAGGTTCCCCAGAGCAGCTGTGGCTGCCCCTGGATCCCTGGCAGTGCCCAAGGCCAGGTTGGCCATTGGGGCTTGGAGCAGCCTGGGACAGTGGAAGGTGTCCCTGCCATGGCTGTCCCATGCAACTCAATGATCTTTAAGGTCTCTCCCAGCCCAAACCATTCCACGATTCCAGAATTCTCTGTTGAATACTTCCAAATAACAGATTCCACAGAGTGCTGGAACTCATAACCCTTACTCTTTGATAGAGAAATTAATCCTTTCTCCTCCCTCCACCAAACTGCACTCAAATCAAAGGACCATCCCTGTATTCTTGAGGAAGTCACTGGGCTTGTCTTTAAATCCTCTGCCTTGCACTATTTTCGGTATAATTTTCTCTATAAAAGTCAGACCACAACAAATACTTCAGTCATTTAAAAACTTACATTACATTTAAAATTCTCTTTGCATTTCTGTTACACTTTTCTTTTTTTAAGGACAGGACATGGATGAGTTTTCCCAAGATATACCAAAAGTGCATTTACAGAGTGTATTTAATAAAGAGCAAATCCTGTTTCTGTAATAATTCCGAGAATTCTATACATTCACATTCTATAAAGCAGCAATGGGAAGATAAATTGGATTTATATGTGTTCTATCCTATGGGATTTGCCAACCAAACTGAACAAAAAGCCTCTGTTTCCCTGGAACAGCCTCCAAGGTGAGAGCCCATCCTACCTTTTGAACTCCTTTGCTCCTTGGAAAAAAACCTCCTTAAGGCCATTTCCCTGCTTTTTACCATGTTTGTTTTAGGTGAGGTCCTTTGCGAGTTCACACAGAGGAGGGGCTCAGAGCCTGGCTTGGGTTTTAGAGCATCCTAATCCATGGAGGGAGCAGCCGGGAGCCGCTCCTGGGATTCCCAGCAGCTCCTGCCGCGGCCGGGGGAGCACCCGAGCAGGTAAGGCACGAACAGGGAGGATTCTCCAGCCTGGGAATCTCCAGCTTCAGTTGTGAAAATGTCCTGTTTCTCTGGCCGTGAGGTTTTTCTTTTTGTTTTCGAAGTCTCATACTAGGAAAGAATTAATTACAAGTGCAGCTCTGTTTTTTGTGTTGTTTATTAAGTTTTTATCTTAATTTTTGTGTGTTGCTTTTGCTTGAGTTTAGCACTGTTAGAATCACGTTGTAGAATGGTCACAAGACTCTGAGTGCAGAATGTTTTAAAGACTTTTTACTTAATTAACAGTTTCAACGTAAGGTATTTTCAATAGTGTACTAATAACTATTAATTTTAGTTAACACATTTCTTCTACTTCAAATTGATTCTACCAATCCCTCAGTGCCACCAGCACAGCAGGGATGGAGGAGAAGGAGGAGAAGGAAAGACCCAGGGCCACCACCCTGAACCCTCCATGTTTGTCCCCATTCACCTCCACACTACAAACCCCAAAACTCTGATTTTTCACCCTGGGATAAACTAACTCCAATCTGTCTCACATTCTCTATGCTTGCAGTTCATCCTGGAGTGTTGGGAGCTTTTTCCAGGGGCACAGATCAAAGGCTGTGTCCCCCTGGGATGTCAGGGGGGAGGTCCCAGACCCCCCTGAGCAACAGGAAAAGTTTCCCAGCTTTCCTGGACTCCAACAAGTTGGAGTATGGAAAATTATTCAATTGACTAGAAAACAAAACTTATTTATCAACATCAGGAGTAAAAGGCAAAATGCATATGTGAAAATGTTCCTCACTATTTTATTTTGTTTTGCTGAAACTTTGTCCTTTTCAGTCAGTATTTCAGAACTAAAATTAAGCTTGTGATAACCTGATGATGATGATGATGATGATNTATTTGCCATTTTCCCACTTGGATCTGTTGCTGTGCAACAGAGATGGAAAATACTGGGGAAAAGAGCACCCAGAATAGTAGTGACCTCACCAAAAAAAAGGCAGACACAGCACCCACTGCTCCCTCTGCTCTCCTGGGCTAATTGGATCAGATTGTGCTCCTTGGGTTAATGCTGGAGTTGCTGCCTCAATTAATAAGCAGGCACTCAGTGAGCACGGGGAATCTGTCAGAGAGGGAGGGAGGGAGGGATAGTTTGGGGGGATTTCTGCATAAATAAAAAGATTTCAGAGTTATTTAAACCATCTCGAGATCACCTGGAGCTGTGAAATCCTAAAGGGAAAAGAGCCTTTAGTGGGAAAATGAGCAAGAGCGTGGCTCTTGTGTGGGGGAGAAACCAAATATTGCCATAAAAATCAGATTTAGTGATTGAAAATGCTCTTGAGCCCCTGGGGGATTGTTGGGGTGCCTGTGCAGGGCCAGGAGTTGGATTCAATGATCCTGGTGGTGCCTCCCAAGCCAGGAGATTCCATGATTCCATCATATCCCAATCTTCCAGCAGCCCTGCTTTGTGGAGGCCCTGGATGCTCCCAGCAAGGGATGGGGAGGCCACGGAGAACCAGAACCCACAAATGGTGAGAGCAAATTCCAGGGGAAAAAAAATCCTTGTGGGAAACCAGGAATGGAACATGGGAAGGGAGATTTGGGCATTTCTTCATTTGTTCTTTCAAGCATTTCTTTAGGGTTGGAAAACAGGGTTTAAATTAAGTGTTCTGTGCATGGTGATGGGTGAGAGTATCTCTAATTTTGGGTCAGATATAGAATTATTACCAGTTCTTATTAATATATTACTAATATAGTATTATTATACTAATATTATTATAATTATAGCAACATTGTATAATATATTGTATTAATATATTATATTATATTACTAATATTATATATTAGTATTATTATTAGTAGTA
The DNA here is from genome assembly GCA_013400515.1 of Erpornis zantholeuca. Taxonomy (NCBI): domain Eukaryota; kingdom Metazoa; phylum Chordata; class Aves; order Passeriformes; family Timaliidae; genus Erpornis; species Erpornis zantholeuca. The sequence continues at coordinate 331,809 of VZTN01028497.1, forward strand.
TTATTAGTAGTAGTATTATGATATTACCAAGAGCTGCAGAAACAGCTGCTCACTCCACACAATCCTCATTTTAACAGCCCTTTGTCTTTTTTTTGTATATTTAATTAATTAAAAAAGAACATTTTTCAATTCCATTTGAATTGAATTCAATTTGAAATCTCCAGGCCCAATCTGGATGTGATATTTTGTATATAAGGGGAAGTCTATGTGAAAATGACTTTAGATTTAAAAACATCCTTTCAGGTGCATGATTTAATTTATTGGGTTTTTTTGGGAGGGGTGTTGCTAGAAGCAAACCACTGAGGAAATCAAGAGAAGATTGAATTTTAAAGTAACTCTTAGTGGCTCTGAAATTCACTGTGGTTTTTAGTTTTACTTGCTTGGGTGGGAAGGCTCAAAGAACAAAAATAGAGATTGAGGCACAATCAATAAAGGTCCTTCAGTGAGAGAACAGACTCACAGTGATGATTTGAAGAATTCCACTTGGAGGAAAAAGCAAACAAAGCAACATTTCTGTGGAATTTTACAGTTGCTTGAAGAAAATAAGTGAAATCTTCATTTTGAGCTCATTCTAATTAATAAATGTGTCTCTTTCCAGTCAGAATTGGATGGTGAACTGAAAAATTGGAGATCAAAAGGAGCCTTTGGGTTCCAACATCCAGTGAGGTGAGTTAAATCCTCTCACCTGACAGAGGAAAAGTGACACTTTCCAAGATGAAACTCCTTCCTTCTCAGGAGAAGGATCAGCTTGTCCCTGGAGAATCTCATTTTAGTAACAGTTTAATTACTCACCAAACTGCACAGATTTTTATCCCTCAGGAAAGATGTCCAGGCTGAACAGAGTCTGAAACAACAAGATAATAAGGAAAAAATAATCTTAAAAACCTTTATTTTTTGGCCTCCTCTAATTTATATTTACATTTATTGCTAGGATAATTAATGGGAATGCTAATGGAGTGGGACTTGGTACAGGTTTGAGGTTGCTTTAATTTGCTCTTGATTAAAAGTTGGACTCCAGGAAAAGCTTTTGAAGCTTGGGGGACTGATAAGGGTTTTCACCAACATTTGAATTCTTTAATTAGGAAACTTCTAATTGGGATTTTCATTTAGAGGGGGGAAATCAATGGAACATCCTCTCTTCTCAAGGAGCATTTGGTATAAAAGCTGTGGCACCTGAAATTCTGCATGACCTTTATTACTGCCAGGTTTCACTGGAAATTGGTCACATTGAAATCAGGAGGGGGCATTTATGGTTTTAACACAAAACAATGTGGATTTTGAAATAAATAAACAAGTAATTAATTAATTAATTAAATGAATAAATATATAAATCAGTCTACACCTCCTCCTCCTCCACATGGAGACACATAATCTTCTAAAATCAACCTCTGTCCCTCAGGCAACCAACCCCAATCTAACCCTGATATCCAAATGTTCATTCCAGAATTGATTAATTTTTTTTTTAAAAGTTTTAATATTCAAGCTAGACTGGAAGGATAAGTGTTGCATTCTTTGACTTTTTCTTTTAAATTCTGTTTTCTTCTCAGACTTTATTTGCCCAAGTCCAAATCCCAGAAGTTTCTGGATAACATTGGAGAGAAGGTTCTGGCAAATTTTCCTGTACAAGCCACAATTCACTTCTACAATGATGATGCTGAGTCAGAGGAAGAGGAAGAAAAAGGGAGCTCAGCCTCATGAGGAACAGCCCTGACAAAGACAGAATCCACGTTAAAAAATGAAGAGATAAAAAAAAGGAACTGCCAGGAATGGATGGACAAACATCTGACCAAAGAGAGAAATGCAGCAAAGCTCAAAAGAAAACTATTTATAATTCTTTTTCCAAGGAGAATGAATCAGTGCACTGGAAAATGGGAAGAAATCCTTTCATGTTTTTAGAGACTTTCAAATAAAACCCTGAAGCTGAACAAAAGATTGTGAGATTTAAATCAGGTTGGTTTAAATAACACAGATAAAGAACATGATGAGCTTTGGACTGAGTCACTCATTATTTTAAACACTGCACTCCTCATAAAGAGAAAATTGGATTGATTATGAAGCTGAATAATATAATGTACAGCCCCAAAATAACCCAGAGGCTTTGAAACACATTGAAATTAAGCAAGGAATTATTTAAAATGCAGAAACTGTTGCTTATTGGCTCTGTGGGACACATTTATCCTGCTAGAAATGCTGAGTGCCCAGCTGGCCTCATCCATTCCCAGTACAACCCACAGAGCTGTGAGATTTTCTGGGGTTCTGCCATTCTCTTGTTATCAGATTTTCCCCCCTGTAATCTTTTACCAGCCTGAAAAAAAAAGTCAGCCTTGATTTAAACCCATGATTTAATTGAATGTCACATGAAAACCTGCATTATGTGGCACCTGTTTTGCCTTCCCCCACAATATTTTGTATGCTCAGAGAGTTTCTCAGCACTTGCCTTGCTACCAGCAGCTTTCAATTACCTCAAGGATTAACCATTTAGCCCCAATATGTTTAAAATTATGTTCAATGTGCCTTAACCCCAACCAAAACTGCCATGGTTTCTCCAGAGACAAAACAAATGTGGAATTCCAGATTTTTGACCTTTCCTGCACCATTGGTGGTTGTGAGATAAGGTCAGGCAGTTTTCAGAAGCCCTTCAAGTGTGGAGCAGCTCCTCCTCTCAGTCGTGGACTGGCAAAAAAAGGGAGGGACACACATTTTAAGTCTGGAAAATTGGGATTCCAAATGAATGAATGTATTAGAACAAGTGATTTTTTGAAGATCTCCCCTTGAAAACTCAAAGGAGGATCACTTTAATTAAAGTTACACAAGGAGACAACATCTTCTCATATAGGGAAGGACAAGAATTAGTTGGAATTTAAACCCCAGTGTGACAAAGGAAAATTCAGCTTTTACATTTCAGCTTTTACATTTCTCCCATTCATCATTTCCACATCTCTACCTCCAAACATCTGGCACTAAACTACAGATAATTTAAAAGGATTTCACAAGAGATCCTGGAATGATTTATGCTCCAGCTTCCTCATTATTTAGTCTGGAGCAAAAGCAAACAGAAAAGCATCCAAGATTAATTGAACTGCTCTGTGATGACACATTACACACAAAAACTGCCCTGAGATCCCTTCCCAGCTCGTTAATAATTAAGAGAAGCCCCCAAGTGAACTGAGGCAGCATCTCTGTGCTTCAGGGAACTTTCAGTTTCCACTTCTCATTTGTTACCTCATCTGCAATCCGACCCTGCAAGGTTTTCAGCGACCTCAGAATCATGCATGATTTACAGGAAAAGGTAACAAAGCAGCCCCAAAAGGAGTTTATCTTCAGTACTTCAAAGGCAAGGCTGCAAACAGAGGAAATTGTTGGCTCAGGTCTCCGTGCCACAAAAACCTTCCCTTGGGAATTCAACAGCTGCAAGACTTCCAGTAAATGCTGCTTTCATTTTCCATTCCCTGAAAGGATGGCAGTAAAAAGCAACTGATTGTTCCTGGTACAGGGATGCTGGACAGCTCTCCACAAAACCTCTACCATTTCAGATTTCTGTTCCATGAAAAGTCATCATTAAAGTTGATGTTCATACAACAGTTTGGAATCCTGCTTCCAAGAGCTTTTAGGACAAGCTCTGAAGGATACAAATACCCAAGGGAAGCATCTCCCTGCATGCCACAGCAATGTGTTTTTCCTAAATAGGATGCAGGGTTAAATTGGATTAAGAGAAAAAGAACCACAACAGGATTTTTTTCCCCCTAACCTACATTTATACAGGGAAAATGATAACAGCAACAGAACTGAGCAAAGGCAATATTCCCAACAGCAGCCCCGTGAGACAAAATCCACCCAATTCACTGATACCCTTCCTATTTAATGTTATTTATTCTGCACTGGCTTCATCTATCAGCTGCTTTTAGCAGAAGGCTGTGATTGAAGTTCACCCATAGCACAGCACACCAAGAAAATTGACTTTGGCAACCCCTCTGGAATAGAACTGGCAGAACAAAAAGAAATCCTTCCAAAACTTTCTCCTCAGAATACAGTTCAGTTCCTGAACAGAGGGATACAAAACCCCCCATTCATCCCAGCTGGGTGAAAGCTGACTGGAAATTCAACAGGACTCAGCAAGCAGGATTCTGAATTAAACTCAGGCTCAAGTGCCCACGAGAAAGGTGCATTAGGAACAAAATACATTTACACAAAATCAGTCAAATATTCTGTTTTTAAGGCAGGAACATTTTATCATTCAATGAAACTGAAGTTCACTGAAACTTGTTGCATTTTTAATGTTTATGGATCTCCTAGCACAGATGCTTATCAAGATGAACATTTAATATTACAGCTTTGTATTGGATATCAAAGGGACTTGGGTTGTCCTCGCTCATCTTCTCCCCCTGCCCAAGCACAGTGGTTGTTTTGGAAGATCCACTCGAGCTGACAGCATTCATATGCTCAAAATAATTCTGGAGTGGTCTGGACAATGCTTTGGGTAACAGCAAAAATATATCCTTAAGTCAAGGAGAATCATGGAATGCTTTGGGTTGGAAGGGACCTCAAAGCCATGGCAGGGACACCTTCCACTGTCCCAGGCTGCTCCAAGCCCCAATGGCCAACCTGGCCTTGGGCACTGCCAGGGATCCAGGGGCAGCCACAGCTGCTCTGGGCACCCTGTGCCAGGGCCTGCCCTCCCTGCCAGGGAACAATTCCCACTTCCCAATCTCCCAGCCAGCCCTGCCCTCTGGCACTGGGAAGCCATTCCCTGCCTCCTGGCCCTGCAGCCCTTGGCAATTGTCTCTCTCCATGCTTCCTGTGGGCTCCTTCAGGCCCTGCAAGGCCACACTGAGCTCAGCCCAGAGCTTCTCCTCTCCAGGCTCAACAATGGCAGCTCTGGCAGCCTTTCCTCCCAGCAGAGTTGCTGCACCCTTGGAGCACCTTCATGGTCCATGTTTACCACCCTTCCCTTTCCTCCTAAGATGGAAAGAGGAGAGAGACACAAATTTAGCCACCACAGCTCTGTTCTTCCCTTTGGCACAGCCCCATTCCATTGGAATCCAGGCACCTCTGTTAATTTTATCGAGACACATTCCCACACAAATTCCTTCCAATCTCACCTGGGGGGATCCTGCCTCAGCAGGTGATCTTCCCAGCAAGATGTGTAAAATCCCACCCATCTCCAACAGGATAAAAACTGTGGGAGAATCCAAGAAAGTGCATTTAAAAGCAAAACTGAAGTTTCATCCCTGGCTTTATTCCAGCAGTTGGTTGAACTCTCCTTGTTGTGCTACACCAATAAGTCAGGAAGGTGAAACACGAGGGCAAAATTTAGGTTTTTGCCTTGTGTATTTATTTAGTTTCCTCTCAGCCTCTGAGAAGAATGGATACCTGATATCCAGGTATGTTTTGTAAAGAGAAGCACCACCTTTCAATCATGAGGGGGATTTTTTTCTCCCTGAATACCTGAGGCAAAATTCATATGAATCCACAAACAAACTCTCCTCTCCTCTTTGCAGAGTTGTGCACCTTCTCCTTAATCCCAGCCACTGTGGATCCCCAGTTCCCCACACCACATTTATGAGCCCCAAACCCCCACATTACCTGATTTTATTGTGCTCACAGAGGCAATTTCTGAGGTGTCAAACGTGCCCAAGTTGAAGCAAAGGTCACCACGGGGCCTTTGAAGCAGCACTGACAGAAAAGCAAAGATTGACTTTCATGCCTGCAAGTTTTCCTTAAACAAACAAATTTGAGGCCCCCCTTGGCCTCCTCCTCACTGTTGGTTTTCCCATAATTGTGGGGTCTGCAGAGAAATGGAATGGCAGATTCATCACTGATCCAATCTTTGCCCAAGGTTTACAGCTCTTTAATTTGTGTGCTCTCAGGGCTGGAGGGCATTTTCCAGCAGCTCCCCTTGATCCTGAAGGGATTTGGGCACCCTTAACAAGGGACTGAATTAATCCTTCCATCAAATGATCCCAGGAGTTTGTTGTCAAGTGCGAATTCCAGATGGAATTGCTCTCTGAGGAAGGAAAAAGAGGTGGAAAATACAGAGGAAAAAAGAGATTACAGTCAATACTTGAGTGTCTGTGATGTGATTAGAGAAGTGGCAGAAGAGCAAACACATCTTTGCTGTCTGCTCCTCATCAAAGCATGGTGTTGTGGGTGTGGCTGCTGGAATGTGACAATTAAAATTAATAAAATTAAATTTATTATTTATAAAAAATTTCTTTTTTTAATTAAAAAATAACATTAATAAAAGGACAGGTCCCCTTTCTCACAGGGGTGAGAAACAACAGCAAATTAAACCCCAAAACTTCATTAATAAATCTAAAACTACCACACCGATTAATGTTCTTCTAATTAAGACATAAATTCATAATTAGACAATGCCAATACACCTCGAATCCAGCATTTCAGAGTGAAATGTTGAAAAGCATTTTTTCCTTCATGAAGAAGCTATTTTTCTCCCACCTGGAATATTGAGCATGGAGATTTCTCCTTCAAATTCAGGCAAAAAACCCAACCAACTACAGATTTATATTCATACCAAAGTGATTGTTACAAAGTCTTAATTAAAACTTTCCTGAGCAACTCATCATTTGATAGATTTCTAAAGAATTCCTGTAAGATTTCTCACACAAATTCTCAAAAAATTACTATATTTTAATGAAATAGTGACTTTTTAAAATTAAATTATCTGCTGCAGTTGGTTTCAGGCCTAATAAATAATGAAGTTCTACTCACTGGGCTTTAAAATCAAGTTAAATAACCTTGAGTCCTGCAGGTGACTCAGTTGGTGATGCTTGGAAGAAAGGAAATAAAAGAAAAAAAAGTAAAATTCACTGTTTAAAAAACATGTGAACCATTTAACCTTGGGCTATAACAACATGGAGCTGTCAGTTCCTCTATTTCCAGATATTTCCTTGAATGTAGTTTTGAGTGTTCTCAAAAATAGCTTTAAAAAGTAATTTTCAGACTCATTTCAGCAAATCTTCACAACCCACCTTTATTATTTTTGGTATTCTTGAGAGTTCAGTAAATCTGATAATTTGGGGGGGGGTGGAGGGGGTGGGAGACCAATGCATTTTGCTGAGCAGAGAATTGAGTGATGGAAAATGGAGCATTACACACCTCAACCCAGGAGAAATCTCCCAGAACCACAGGAAAATGGTGAACGTGGAAAAACTAACCACATTTTATTAATATTCACAAAGGAAAAGAGAATATTTACAATGCAAACACTTCCAATTCATAATAAAAAAAGATCCTCAAAGCCTTTCACTGGCAAAGCATTTTCTCTCCCTAAATTCAAAGAGAAATAGAATTAAACTCTGTCCAAAAGCTGCTTTTTTCCCCCTCTCAGAGGGGAATTCCAAGCAGAAAGCTGCAAGTAGCAGAACACTTTTCAACCCACAAGAATGAATTTATTGGGGCCTAATCCTCATAGCAATGCAGGTGCATAATAATTATTATTAAATATAATTTATTATGATATTAATATATTTTATTATTAATGTATTTCATGAATGTGCACCTTATTAAAGGCTCATCATAATAAAATGTGGCCATGTAAACATGATTAGAAATTCAGGGTGGAAAAAAAGCTGAAAGTGTTGGGTTTGTTTTTTTTTTGGCTTGGAGAGGTTTTAAGTGTTCCTCTGTAAGACTTTTATTAATGCTTTGCTCAAAGAGATTTTCCCAAGAACTATCTGCTATTGCTGACCCCTTTTTCAGGGAGGAAGAACATCCTGTTGACTTCACTGATGGGAATATCCCTCAGGGCTGGAATTGCCTCCTCCTGGAATTTCTTCTGCTGCTGCTTTTTTGCATAGTTATCTACAAAAGAGAAGGAGAACATTTCATGGCTTCCAGATCCTCTTGTCCCCAGAAATGTTCTGTAATTCCACACTATAAATTCAGCTACTCTAAAGGATGCTGAAAACCCCAGCCTGCTCTCTTTCCATACTTCCAAAACCTCAAATACTTAAAGGCTTAAAATTTGGGTTATATTCTTGAATAATTCCAGAATTACCAGTGAAGATCAAAATCATAAATAAGCAGCACAGTTACCTGTGATGGTGTGTGTGGAGTTGAGTGGAGCTGTGCTCATCATGTTAATGCCAAAAAGCAAAATATAACCAATTCCCACAGCAACCAGGAGGTAAACTGGCAGAGCAACTGCCCAGTACCTGAGGAAAAATTCATACATTTCACATAGCAGAATAACAAATGCTTCATGATAAATCAGTTTTAAGGTTGGTTTTGTATCTGTGATGAATTTCTCCAAGAGGTAAAGAAACAAAACCTCTGACTATGGATCCTGGACTCTCCCAAGATTAATGACTCCAATGGAGCTACTGATAAACCATCAGATAAATTCCTTCAAGAAGGTGTTTATTTTTTAATTATGGCCTAAAGTTTATGTGCTTCCATCAGCAAAATGCCAAGTTTACCAGAAAACATTCCAATATCATTTCTTTCATGACACAGGGAAACATTTTCAGCAGAGTAACACCAAAAAATGCTTCACAAACATCAAGAGGAAAAAAATGGATTTAAAAAAAAAAAAAAAAGTTTTATTATTGAAAAATAATTAATGGTGTCTTAAACATATTCAAATTAAAGAGCTTAATTGGCTGAACTTACTTTTGAGGCCAGTATGTCAGTCCCAAGGAGAACAGCCAAGTCTCAGGAATGTAAGCCCAGATAAGGTACAAAACTGCACAAGAGAACTAAAGTCACAATGCTGCTGTTTTACACTTCTTAAATTTTGCTTTTCCACTCCTTAAATCAAAATAACTCTCCCTGAAGACTGCAGGATCTGCCTCTCACAAATCACAAATCCTGCCCAGTACTTGGTTACGTGGGATCAGTTTTGTATTTGCTTTAACAGTTAATTCCTGATTTCCTACGGAGACACACAAGAATTTATTCCAAGCTGAGCTGCAGAGCAACAACAACAACAAATCCCCCCCCCCAAAAAAAAACAAAACCAAAAAAACCCCAAACACCTCAACAGAAAGAGGCCAAAGGAATCTGAACAGAGATAACATGAAAGCAGAAAATGATCTCACAGGGGTCATTTAGCTGGAAGAAAAACAGGTGGAATTGCAGTGTTTGGATGGACTGCTCTAAAAAAATTACTGAAAATTCCTCTTGATTCTTGCCAAGTTATCATTTCCACATCAACAAAAAAGCAATACCCAGAAATCTTGCTCACAACAACACAGAGAAAGGTTGAACTCAACCTGAGGGGAACTCGATGCCAGCACCCAAACAGTGACAGAGAGAACCACAGCAGCTTCCAGGGACAGGAACTGAACCCAAGTCCTCCTCATTTCTCGCTGCCCCAGAGTGCCAAAGACTCACAATGGGATCCTGGTTCATTGCTCACTAAAGGATATTTCCAGCACATTTTCTTGTGCTGCACAAGTGTTTTCTACCCTCTCAAACCTCGGTCCTGAGATGGATGCCCAGTGAAATGAAGAATCCATCACAGCAGCACAGAAAAACTGGTAAGACCCAAAATATTTTCCATTGCTGTTGACCAGGTTGACTTATTTTTTTTTTTCAGTATTTTGGTGGGGAAGATAACACTACAATTACCTACAGTGCTCAGTGAATGTGAAAATGGGTATGATTCAAGTAAAAAAAAATGATTAAAATGAGAATGCAGCTAAGCAACGCTCCGGGTGATGTATTCACTTGCGGGATACTCACTGAAGCCAAACCACGATCCTAAAAAAAGCGCAAATCCATATATTGCCCTTTCTGGCAACGGGGCCGGAGAGTTTTCCACCATCCTCGGCTGTTCCCTTGAACTTCGCGGGGAGGGCGGAGGACGGGATACGGAGATTCGGAGATTTCCTGGGAGCTTTTGGGGGGGAACCTCTTGTACCCGCGGGTGCTGGGCCGCATCCCTCCCTCCTTCCCTTTTCCGCCCGCAACCCCACCCCGCACGGCTCTGGCCCTTTGCTCTGCGGAGCCTGGGGCAGCAGCAGGAGGAGGAGGAGGAGGAGGAGGAGGAGGACTGGGCGAGCAGGAGACAGCCTGGCACATCCCCCCTGGCCCAGCATTGTTTGGGCCCTGCAGCAACAGCCTCTCCTTGCAGCGTCTGCTGTGGGCTGAGCTCTGCCCAGCGCTTCAAGAGCTGCCTGGCCTGGNAGCAGCGGGAGCGGAGCGGTGAGTACAGGGATATAGGGACGGATATAATACTGAAGGGATGGATGAAGGGAGCGGTGAGTTCTTGCCCACTTGCCCCCGCGCCTCGCCCAGCCCGGGACCCCTGGCTCGCTGCTCTGTTGGTGTCCGGCAGCGTGACGCTCGCTCCCGGCCCGCCCGAGGCGGAGCGCGGTACCGTGAGCATCTCCGGGCGCTTGGAGCACCGGCACGGGCAGGGCTGTGCCGGCGGGATGAGACACGTGAGCGGCGAGCCGAGGGGTTTCCGGGATCGGAGGGAGGCGGAGAGGGAGCCCGGGAGCTGCTGGGCCGGGGCGGGGACTGCCCCGGAATGTTCGGCATCCCGGGATGCAGCCGAGATTCCGGAGGTGCAGCCCTGGCTCCGGAGGTGCAGCCCTGGCTCCGGAGGTGCTGTTCCTTGAGCCGCCAGGGAGAAAGTGCCTCAGCTGCCCGTCAGGAGTGAGGCAGCCCTGTCAGGGGTGTAGAACACACTCGATGCCACAGACTTTTAGCTGGGGTGAGGGTGAGTGTGTTCAGCATTAACCTCTGCTTTCACAAAACCACGGCGTTGCATTACCCCGGCTTGGAGCAAGCTGGGGAAGGACCAAAGGACTTGAAAGATCTTTTGATTGAAAGGTTTCCTCCTGTTCTGTTAACTTCCAGTTAATTTGTTCTGTTCATCTCTTGTGGTTATGCTGCAAGTTGTTCCTCTGTACCTCAGTTACCACAGTTCCCTTTTCCCTTACTCTGTCTCTCCTCCCGAGTTAGCCATGATCTTCTTCCTGCCCATTAGGCAGAGATTCCTTGCCTTGTCCACCCTCCTCCCCACCCTTTGGGTGGAGAATCCTTGTCAATCCCCCCAGAGCACACCTTTCCCTCTGGAAAGTTCCCTCTCCCTCGGTGTGCAGTTGGGTTCCCTTCCTTAGTCCCTCCTTTGTTGTTTCCCGATTGGTTACTAAGTTGTGAGTTAGGCCCCAATCCACCCCTGAGCCCCTGAGTTCCATTGGTTCCCCTGTTTTTCCCTCCCCCTGTATAAAATCCCTTGCACAACTCTTCTCTGGGTTCTTTCCCTCTGGAGCCATCCTGGTGAATAAACTGTTGATACCCAAGGAAAGGACTCCTCGTGCCTTCTTTGCTTGCACTGTTGGGGTGCACTTCCCTCAGGGAGCAGCCTTAGGGGGGACCACAAGGTCTGCATGGAGCAGCAAGCCATCGGCCATAGGGAGGTGTGCTGTGAGCTGTGGTGGGGCCTGAGGCAGCCCAGCATCACCACAGCTTCCACAGGAGCCAGGCAAAGTGAGATTTAGCCTTGGGATCGTTTGCACAGTGCCTGTTAATTGCCTCTGGTCTTCCTTGCGTGTATTTCTCATCTTGCCTTTCTTTCAGGCTGATGTGCCATGGATGATCCTGAGCAGAGATCTGCCTTTGAAGCCCTGCGCCTTCTTGCAGGTGCTTCGCCCTGCTGTGATCTGGTAAGTGGGTTTGGAGCTAGGTGGGGACGTTGCAGGATGTTCCAGGTGAGTTTATACCCACATCTGGCACTAGCACAGGCTCCCAGAGCAGCTGTGACTGCAGCATTCATGGAAGTGTCCAAGGCTGGGCTGGATGGGGTTTGCAGCAACCTGGGATAGTGGAAGGTGTCCCAGGCTTAGGGGTGGGATGGGATCCCTTTAAGGTCCTTTCCAACCCAAACCATTCTGGGATTCCCCGATTCTATGATCAGATCTGCAGAGTCATTCCCAGCATTGATTAATTCAAACTGCTTCACAGGTACCTCACACTGTGCACAATTCCCTGGCAAAAACCCCAGTCTGGGGTAGAGCCCTGAGCTTGTGTGTCCCCTGTCAGCAGTGTCACTGGCTCTGTGCAGCTCAGGGCAGGCACCGAGGTGCACATCCTGTCAGCAGAGCTTGCCCAACCTGTTGGTCCTGTGGCCATTGCTGGGATGCTGCAGCTCAGCCTGATGTGTTCAGTGCCTGTCACTGCAGAACAATCAGCTCTTGGTCTGTGGGATTCCAGCTCTTGGTCTGTGGGATTTCATCCATGGGATTCCAGCTCTTGGTCTGTGGGATTTCATCCATGGGATTCCAGCTCTTGGTCTGTGGGATTCCAGCTCTTGGTCTGTGGGATTCCGACTCTTGGTTTCTGGGATTTCATCCATGGGATTCCAGCTCTTGGTCCTTTGGATTCCAGGTCTGCACAGTGATTGCAGCTCCTCTTACCTCTTCCAATTTTATCTTCTTTTCTTCTCTTATCTCTTCCAGTTCTGTCCATTTCTTTGTGCCCAGTAAGGCTCTGCTTGTTTAATCACAGAATCCCAGACCAGTTTGGGTTGGAAGGGATCTCAAAGCTCATCCAGTGCCACCCCTGCCATGGCAGGGACACCTTCCACTGTCCCAGGCTGCTCCAAGCCCCAATGGCCAACCTGGCCTTGGGCACTGCCAGGGATCCAGGGGCAGCCACAGCTGCTCTGGGCACCCTGTGCCAGGGCCTGCCCTCCCTGCCAGGGAACAATTCCCACTTCCCAATCTCCCAGCCAGCCCTGCCCTCTGGCACTGGGAAGCCATTCCCTGTGCCCTCAGTTCTTGATGAATTTTCCCTCTCAGTTACTGCTGTGCTTTTTCTGGATAAACTATCAGACTCTTCTGCTTCGATATTTCCAAGAATGCTTCCCTTGCATGTTTATTTTTCCCCTTCTTCCTGTGCTTAAGGAATCTCAGAAATCCCTGTGCTAATCCACGTTTGTGCAGAGTGGAGAGCTCAGTCAGGAGTTATTTATCAGTGCTGTTGTGAAATCCAAGCTGTGGCTTATTGTCCCCCACAAAGTAGAGATAAATTGAATTTCTTCTTTGAAAAGCTCTGCCTTTACAAGGGTCTGGTACCAGCAGAGCTGTGATTCCATTCAGAATTTATTTACATCAGTGAAGAATTTTTGGCTGTTTGCTGCTGCCAAAACAAAGCTCTGTAAGAGTTGTCAGTCGTCTTTCAAGATAAGCTGATTTTGAAATCACAGTTGATTTCTTTCTTTTCCCTCTTGTTAGTGTGTCCTGGCCTGTTAAATACATCAGTTTTATGATTTAGAAGCAGCTCTGCATTTCTGTGAAGTGATAATGCAGCATTTCCTGTGATACAGAGTGTTTATCAAATGACACTTCCACAGTGTTTGGTAAAACAACAGACTTTATTCTGTAAATCAGAATAAATCATTTCTTCTTCAGCTTGAGGTGCTCAAATAGGCTTTGAACCCCTTAAAAGTAACATGAAGTACAAAATCAACTACTCCACTTATTTATGGTTTTGTTTAAATATACATGCACTGTCAAAACTTCTTTTAAAATATTGTTTTATTATTTCTTTAAAAGCTGTGTTACCTTCTTAAACCTTCTAAGTTTAGTACTCTTGGACATGATTTTGCTGCCTGATTTTTGAATTATCAATTCCTAGAGTCCCATTCTAGTGTGATTGAAAATATTGTTTAAATGAGTAGAGCTTTTCCTGTCCATTGATAACCATTAATCCCTGGATGGTTTTTTTTAATGCATATGCAGGTAAATATAATTTGTTTTTCTCTAAACCACTGTGTAAAACAACTAGAGCAAAATGCTTTTTTTGTTCCTCTCTTTTTGATTTCTGTGTTTACTCTTTGGCTGTGCAATATAAGAAATTGTAAATATGCAAATATATTACATATAAATGTGTAAATAATGTATTTATTTTTAGGCTCATGGAACCTTTGGACAGCAAGTGATACCTAATCCTAAAACAGGTAGGGAAACAAAACCAGTATTTGGACATCTCTGTAGCATTTTGGGTCTTCAAATTGCTAATTGATTTTAGTTTTTCCTTATTCTGCCTGAAAATTAGTTCATTGTTACTTCTGAGCAGAAGCATTGTGAAATTCTGGAACAGTTCTCATCATTTTCTCCTAATACAACTTAAATAATGAGTAATATGTGCATCTATGCAGGAAGTTAATGCTGTTAGGATGAAGATTGAAGGCTTGTGCTTTCATTTGTGTAGGTCTAAAGAGAGCTTCAAGTTGATTTTTATTTTTTTTCAGGGAAGGCTTTGCAGTAATAATTAAGCAAAAATTCACAGTTGCAGAAAAGCAGGTGGCTCAAGTTCTTCAGAATTGCCTTTGGTGGACAAACTGTGGGAATAAACAGATACAAACAGCTGTGCAAAGTGAATTTTGGTGTATTTTCAGCCCCTCAGGTGATGCTGCTCTGCTCTGAGAGTTACCAAAACCACCCCAATAAACTCAATTTCCCTTCTCACCTCCCCCAGAGGAGCCAACGCCACCTCAAGGGCTCCATTTCCCTTGGAGCTCCCCTCCACCCCTCGCTGTTCCAGGCAGGTTCTGGGGAGTGCAGGATGTTTTTGGGGAGCCCTGAGGTGCCCTTGGAGGACAAACCCTGCTGGGTTTGTGCTCTGTAGCTCTTGGCAGCATTGCCCTTCCCTTATTGTCCAGGATCATTGCATGGATCCAGCTGGAAGAGGCTGATGCCTTCCCTGGAGAAGAATTTTTTCCAGCCACTGGAAGGAATCTTAGAGCCCTCGTGAGCTCCTCGTGTCCATGGAGGCTGCATTGATCTTAATTGGTTTTTATCTTAATTGTTTTTTGTCTCAGTTAATTCTTATGTTTTTTTTTCCTCTTTTTATCTTTTTTTATCTTATTTTTTATGTTTATTTTGAGCTTTATTTTTACCTTTATTTTTTTACCTTTATTTTTTTACCTTTATTTTTTTACCTTTTTTGCCTTTATTTTTACCTTTATTTTTTACCTTTTTATACCTTTTTTTTACCTTTTTTTAACCTTTATTTTTCTCTTTATTTTTACCTTTTTTTTAAACATCTTTATTTTTCTCTTTATTTTTCACCTTTATTTTCACCTTTATTTTTTACCTTTATTTTTACCTTTTTTTAAAACATCTTTATTTTTCTCTTTATTTTTTTACCTTTATTTTTTTACCTTAGTTTTTTTACCTTTATTTTTTACCTTTTTTTTGCCTTTATTTTTGCCTTTATTTTTACCTTTATTTTTTACCTTTTTTTTACCTTTTTTTACCTTTTTTAACCTTTATTTTTTTACCTTTATTTTTACCTTTTTTCTAACATCTTCATTTTTCCCTTCATTTTTCCCTTCATTTTTCCCTTCATTTTTCCCTTCATTTTTCCCTTCATTTTTCCCTTCATTTTTCCCTTCATTTTTCCCTTTTTTCTAACATCTTCATTTTCCTCTTCATTTTCCTCTTCATTTTCCTCTTCATTTTCCTCTTCATTTTCCTCTTCATTTTCCATTTTTCTCTTTATTTTTTACCTTTATTTTTACCTTTTTTTCTAACATCTTTATTTTTCTCTTTATTTTTCTCTTTATTTTTCTCTTTATTTTTCTCTTTATTTTTCTCTTTATTTTTCTCTTTATTTTTCTCTTTATTTTTCTCTTTATTTTTCTCTTTATTTTTCTCTTTATTTTTCTCTTTATTTTTCTCTTTATTTTTCTCTTTATTTTTCTCTTTATTTTTCTCTTTAATTTTCCACCTTAATTTTCCACCTTAATTTTCCACCTTAATTTTCCACCTTAATTTTCCACCTTAATTTTCCACCTTAATTTTCCACCTTAATTTTCCACCTTAATTTTCCACCTTAATTTTCCACCTTAATTTTCCACCTTAATTTTCCACCTTAATTTTCCACCTTAATTTTCCACCTTAATTTTCCACCTTAATTTTCCACCTTAATTTTCCACCTTAATTTTCCACCTTAATTTTCCACCTTAATTTTCCACCTTAATTTTCCACCTTAATTTTCCACCTTAATTTTCCACCTTAATTTTCCACCTTAATTTTCCACCTTAATTTTCCACCTTAATTTTCCACCTTAATTTTCCACCTTAATTTTCCACCTTAATTTTCCACCTTAATTTTCCACCTTAATTTTCCACCTTAATTTTCCACCTTAATTTTCCACCTTAATTTTCCACCTTAATTTTCCACCTTAATTTTCCACCTTAATTTTCCACCTTAATTTTCCACCTTAATTTTCCACCTTAATTTTCCACCTTAATTTTCCACCTTAATTTTCCACCTTAATTTTCCACCTTAATTTTCCACCTTAATTTTTACCTCAATTCACCACCCAAGCATGCAAAGCCTTCCAGAATAAATCATTTCTTCTTCAGCTTGAGGTGCTCAAATAGGCTTTGAACCCCTTAAAAGTAACATGAAGTACAAAATCAACTACTCCACTTATTTATGGTTTTGTTTAAATATACATGCACTGTCAAAACTTCTTTTAAAATATTGTTTTATTATTTCTTTAAAAGCTGTGTTACCTTCTTAAACCTTTTAAGTTTAGTACTCTTGGACATGATTTTGCTGCCTGATTTTTGACTTACCAATTCCTAGAGTCCCATTCTTGTGTGATTGAAAAGTCCCATTCTAGTGTGATCCTTAACTCCACCTCAATCCCCTCTCCCCCTTCCATTTCAAACCCCCTCAGGTTGCCAGGTGAGTTCAGAGTGTTCCCATTGCCCTGTTCTGCTCAGTTAGGACCAGAAGCTGGAACTCACCATTGATGTTAGCATTCACTGGCACTTGGCAATGCCTGAATTGTGCAATTCCCATTTTGTTTCCCCTCGGAGGAGTGGATCCCTGTGAGGTGTGGTGCAGTCAGCCTGTGGAGAGATTAAGGGAATATTGCAACGTGATCAAAATCAGGGTTTTTTGGACTCTCTTCTTCACCACGGAAAGTGCTGCTTTTCTACGGGAGATTGGGTGAGTATCCACCTTTTCCAAGGGGGTTTTCTCCAAATCCTCCCATTTTTCCTCCTTCCCTGTGGAAATTCCTTGTGTGCTTCCAGCAGGGCTCAGGCTGCTGCAGGAATATTTGTGGGCTGAGCTGGTCGAGGCCAGAAGTTCTTGAATCCACAGGAGAGAAATATTAAGGATGGGTTTCTGAAAGGTGCAATTGATGCTTAAAATCAAAAGCAGAGACCAGTGATGCCTTAGGTTTTAACTTTTATATTTTTCAAATCCTATACTTACTAGTGTAGCTCTGAAGTTTCCTGGAGCTGTTAAGTGCTGTTCTCTATGCTAAGATAGACATAACAAAACCTCTAACTTGCTCTCCAAGGACACCCAGAACAAGAACTGCAAACCACAAAATTGGGGAGAGGGGGGCAAACTTGGGGGAAATCACATCCTTGGCTGAGTTCTGCTTCGGGAATTTATGTTGTTATAAAAGTGTGAAAAACTCGTGTGAAAAACTGGGGACATCCATGTTGGGATGCACTGAGGCAGGAGCCTCAGGAGCCCAAAGTGTGCACCTGAAGGCCTTTCCAATAAATACCTCCTTTTTCATTTATTCTTGTCTAGTCTCTGTTTCTAGGGAGCCATTTCAGGCATCAACAGGAATAAAGGAATCAAGGAGGGATTGGTTGGAAAGGCCTTCAGAGGTACACTCTGGGCTCCAGAGGCTCCTGCCTCAGTGCATCCCAACATGGACAAGGACAGCTCCCGAGTTCTTCCCACTTGGATCTCAGCATCAATTCCCCAAGCAGAAGCCAGGCAAGGATGGAATTTGCCCAAGCTTGCCCCCCTGTCCCCAAGATTGTGGTTTGCAGTTGTTGGGCCTAGGAGGCTCTGGGTGTCCTTGGAGAGCTGGAGAGGCTTTGTTGTGTGTGTGTGAGCATGAGAGAACAGCACTGAACGAGCTCCAGGGAACTGCAGAGTGACACTGGGCAGGGCAGGGCTGGGAACACAGAAAAGTTCAAACCTGAGGCATCACAATTGTTGGGAATGCAGAGTTTGGGATCTTTAAGAACCTGGGCAGCTGAAGTTTGGGGGTGTTTCAGTGTTAAGCAGAAGTCTGACATTGCATAAGTACCACAGCCTTTGCAGCACTTCTTTTTTTGGAATATTTTTCTCCTCTGAAGGGCTCGATTTATAAACATTCTCTTCCCTTAGATCCAATCCCCCTAAATATTCCTAATCAAGACCCTGGAACACCTGGGTATTTGTCTAAATTATAATTTGCTCTGTTTTCCAACAGTTTTGAGTTCCTAGGCTGGGACATGAAGCCAATCTGTGAGCACAATGTATTGGAAGAGCTTACTGATTTAATTAAAAAAGTTGCTGTAAGTCCTGTATTTTAACTTTATCTGAGTTTTCAAGTCTAATAAATTAATTAAACCTGTCCCTTAAGAATTTTGGGATTATTTTTATTCCTTTTTGCTGGAGTGAAGACATTATTTGAGAACTGAGTTGCAGCTTTCCAGAAAGAAATTGTGGCCTAGGCTTGATTGCAGTTGTGATAATTGAGGAACTATTTGCAGTCAGCAATGGAGTTGATATTTGCCTTTATTGGCAAATAATGGCAAAAATAAAACTTTTATTTCCCCCCCCTCATTTATTTTTCCCTCATTCAATAAATGAGTTCTTAAATTTGCTGTTGTTGCTGACTTCAGGCAGAAACAGGACAGTGAGGAGGAGGATGTGAGGAATATTCTCAGCACCTGAAGGGATTTGTTTTGTTTGGTTTTTTTTTTTTTTTAATTTAGGTAATGCAACATTTCTTATTTCATTCCCTGCTGAACCCCAAGCTACATGTTTTAGTTTTTAAATTTAGGTATGAAACATTTCTTACTTAATCTCTTGAAATTCCCTGCTCAACCCCAGCTCCACTTTGCCACTCCACACCTTTCCTCTCCCCCACTCCCTCAGCCTCTTTCTCCTTCATGGGAAAAATTGGATTTACATCCCAGAGTAGAATGGGTTTGGAGGAGCAGATTTTGGGATGGTATATTTGGATGTCTCAGCTGGTTCTTGAGTATTTAGAGAGCTGCAGGAATTTCCTGAGCAGGTCTCACAGCATCCATGAATTCTCTTTTCCTGTGCTAACACTTAGTTTTCCACAAAAACCTGGAATGGACCAGAGCAACCAAATTCCAGCAGGACAGGGAATGTTACTGAGTTGAACCTGAGCAGACAGAAATTCAAATTATCACAGCTCAAGAGCTCATTTTTTGCTTTCTCTCCCTGTCCTAGAACATCCCACATTTCATCAGTGGCATCCTGAGGATTGGCAGTGGACTAGAAAATGTGAGTTTCTGGAATTGTTTGGAAGATTCCCTGGAAGTGACACCTCCTCAGCCTGAAGTGCTGGGCATGGCAGAGGCAGAGTGGGGTTGGGAAACCTCCTGATCCATCTCTTTTTTTAAAAAAAATTTTATTTTTAATTTAACAGAATTCAGTTTCTAGTAGAACTGAACTCATTAAATTTTCCAGCTTGTAAACTTTGGGCTGGGAAGATCCTGAATTTCCTTTCTGTTTCATCACTTTTTTCCCCACTTGGATGAAAGTCTGGGGTGTGCTGTGTGTTAAATGCAAAAGCTAAAATAAAAGCAATGAGTGTAAAAAACAGCACTGCAGCTTGTAGTAGCAATAGGAAAACCAGAATAAATCCAGTTGTGTGTCACTGCTGGATTATCCAGTTGCTGTATTTTTGGGGATATTTGTCTTAGTCATGTGGATTTTTATATTATTCTTCAACAGTCAGAAGAAGTTCCTAAACCAAATTTTAGGGCGTTTGTGTTGTTTTTTTAATCATTGCAGAAGTTTCTCAACCAGGTTTTAGGGGGTCTATATTATTCTTTTCATCATTCCACTCATCACAGAGGTTTCTGGATCAAATTCTAGCATTTGAATGCTTCCCCTGCCTCCTGTTGCAAGTCTGGTTTGATTTTGTGACTGTGCTGTGCTGGCAACCTCCAGATATTTGCATTTATTTCCTATTGTCCAAAAACCACCTAAACCCTGAACAAATTCAGAGACTCCAGCACTGCTGTTTGCTCTATTAACACCTTGCTTGGGATATTAATGACTTTTTCTTGATTTTCTTTCCTTTTTTTTTCCCCATTTGAGACAGGGTGTCTTTCTCCTTGGAGAGGCTGTGGATTGGGTCAGATGTGTGGGAGGTGTCAAGGTGCTGCAGAGCCTGGAGGAGCTTGGGGACTGTGGTCGGGTCAAGCTTGAGAGTGTTTTTGCTAAATGTGAGTATGGACCCTCCCTGAAGGGGCCAGAAATGAGGAAAAAAATCACTTTGCTGTTAGAAATCATGGAATAATTACTGGTGTTGCTTTTGTTCTGGGCTTCTGTAGTAATAAATAATTGGGTTTGAATGCTGCTGTTGCCAGATCTGTTGCAGTTCCTGAGTTGTGTGTCAGGTTTTGGTGGCAGGCAGGAGCAGAGCAGGATTTTTAGTGGCAGAGGATAAACCTGGTGCCTTAAATGGCTACCTAGAAACAGAGACTAGACAGGAATAAGGGAGTAAAGGAGATATTTATTGGAAAGGCCCTCAGTGGTACACTCTTGTTGCCTTTCCCTAGTCTTAAAATTAAAACCAAAGCACAGTTTATGGGGAAAAGGGGTTTTTACCTTGGTATTTATTTCAGGTGGTGCAGCACTTTGTTCAGGTGGAATGCCCTGAAAAATGTTTGCACACAGTCACACTGAAATACACACAATTATAGGCTTTGCAGAATTAACATATTTATCAAAGATTCCCCAGTGAGAGGCTGGAGTGAAGCCCTCGTTGTGAGGAACCTTCCCCCTGGCTGGGCCTGGCTGAGGTTCCCAAATGTGTTCTGGAGAGGCCCTTGGTGTCTGGGGCTCCCAGGATGTTTGCTCTCCTGGTTTAACGGTGCCGTGGGGCTGAGCTGAGTTCTCAGCCTTGGGGAGTTACAGTGTGGGGCTAAAAGCACTGAGAATGCATAAAACTATAAAAGAGTGTGTGAGAGGGGTATGAAAGAAAAAGCAAAAAATCATTGTGGCATCACTCTGGGCTCCAGAGGCTCCTGCCTCAGTGCATCCCAACATGGACAAGGACAGCTCCCGAGTTCTTCCCACTTGGATCTCAGCATCAATTCCCCAAGCAGAAGCCAGGCAAGGATGGAATTTGCCCAAGCTTGCCCCCCTGTCCCCAAGATTGTGGTTTGCAGTTGTTGGGCCTAGGAGGCTCTGGGTGTCCTTGGAGAGCTGGAGAGGCTTTGTTGTGTGTGTGTGAGCATGAGAGAACAGCACTGAACGAGCTCCAGGGAACTGCAGAGTGACACTGGGCAGGGCAGGGCTGGGAACATAGAAAAGTTCAAACCTAAGGTATCAAATCCTTTGTGGCTCTGAGAAATTCCTCACCCAAATTTCCCTGAATTTGTTCTCCAGGGAAACATTATATCACCAGAGTGGCACTGGAAGGTTGTGATTTAGTGGAAGAACTGAATGCTGAGATCTGTGAGAGCTCCAGGAAGGTGAGAGAAGCTCTCAGAATGTGTTTGGGTTGGTTTTGGGAGGGTTCTGATGGTCGGGGGTGGTAAAAATCCCCAACTGATTGAGGAGAAATGTTCCAAAAGCTCGAGCGTTTCCTTGTGCTGGCACAAGTAATTCCCTTCACAGGAAATAATTACCTTTACACTGTGGAGTTAAATGAGTTTAACCCCAGTGGGGCTTGAAATATTTGTTCTTGGTCTTCTCACAGAAGAGTGAAGCCATGAAACAGAAAGGAAATGCAGAATTTTCCCAAGGATCCCTGACCTGTGCCATTGTGTCGTACACCAAAGCCATTGAGTTATGGTAAGAGCTGAGCTCACCTTCTTCACATTTATCCTCATTTTGTACAATTTTGAATCAGCCACTTTAATTAGAGGCCAAATGATAGCTAATTAAAATTTTTTAAAAAACCCTCTAACCCATTTTTTTATTCTGTGTTTTCCCCATTACTGCTGGTTTTCTGTGCTTTTGCTGCTCCAAAAGTCCTGTTAGGGTTTAAAATATCCAAGAGGAAGGGGAGCAAACCTGCAAGAAAATGAATTATTTGGTGTGAACAAGCATGAACAACCACTGTGGGTGTTTCCCCTCCAAATACTCCTGCAAATACTGCTAATACTTATCACCTAGGATGCAAAAGGAGTAAACACCAAATATTTTGGCAGCTTCCAGGCTTTATTACCTTTGGAAAACCTTGTTTAATTTCTTCCCAAAAGGCTCTGGAAACTTCTCCTGTGAGAAGGAGCTCAAATAGGAATTTTTAGGGCATTTCTCCCCTGCCACAGGAGTGTCAGCAGGGTTGGTGTGTTCACCACGGATGTTGTGGTCATGGCAATGCTGATTTTGCTCCTCCTGGTGTCTGTAAAATCCAGGAAAATGCATAAAATCCCACTTTCCATAAAACCACATGATGCAGAGTGTTGGATTTTGCATTTTGAAGGCTGTGCCCTGGAAAGGATCAGCGTTTTGGATTTATTTACCTTCCCTTTTGCCCACACCGAGGTCTCACCGTGCACAATTCAGTTTAATCAATTAATTCCTAATATTCTGTGAATAAACTCACTTTAATCCCCATCAATGCCACGTGGCAGGATAGGTTCTGATCCCAAATTCCAGCTGATTTCAGCCTTCTTGCAAAACTGAGTCCCTTGTGTCGAGACTGTGGAGGGAGGAGCAGAATTTGGTGAGAAACACAGGAAATCCTGTGGCTGGTAAGGAGCAGAGGAGGTCATGTGATTTCCAGGAACTGCAGAGCTGAGCTGCTTTTGTTTAAGGCTAGGCTGAGAATAATTGGAGTTAGTTGGAAGTTGCATGAATGGGCCCAAATCTTAGAAACAATCCCAGAATTAAAATGAACATTCCCAGGGAGAACTTGGGACTTGCTGTGCCTGCTGGGGCTGGAGTTTCTGCAGGCAAGTCTTGTGAAAATTGAAATGTTCTTCTCTTTAGGGTTTTCAGTAGTAATATCAATTATTAACTCTTGATAATTATTTTTTTGAAGCCCTTTAAACCACCTCCTGTACGGGAACAGAGCTCTGTGCTTCATTCTCACCAAGCAGTACGAGTGAGTAACCCCTGACATGCTGGGGTGAGCTGCATTAAAAATGGGACATTTCTAAGAAAACAATGCTTTTAAAGCTAAAATACAGAATTGTTGGTGTTTATGGGTCTGTAGTTATTTGAGATCCATTCATTCCTCATCCCTGGAAGTGTCCCAAGGATGGGGTTTAGAACAACCTGGGGTAGTGGAAGGTGTCCCTGCCCATTTTGGGGTGGAGCTGGATGAGTTTTAAGGTCCTTTCCCACCCCAGCTATTCCATAGTTCTCTGAATTGCTGTTTTATTCTGATTTTATTTTAATATTCTACTTACTTTAATAATTTATTAATTCTATTTATTTTAATATTCTACTTCTTGTATTTGTATTCATGCTTTTTACACCAGCCTGTAGGTTTTCTCTGAGGTATAAATAAAAAATTCCTCTTTTTCTCCCCTCCCTTCTTCCAGGAGAGCTGCAGTGGATGGAAAAAGAGCCATCATCCTCAAGCCTGATTGGCCCAAGGTTGGTTTCTTACTCATTCCAAAATTGTCTTTTTTTGGCATTTTAAAGCAAGGTGAGGACCCAGGGCTGATTTCTAATGAATGAACACAGAGCCTTGTGGGCTAAGAGCTCTGCCAAGTGCAATCTGCTTGGGTTTTTTATTAAAAATGGTATTTTCAGCTGCCTGGCAGTGTTGGTATGAGGTGCTCTGCATGTGGAAAGGCACAGAAAATCATTTATTATGTTGTGAGGTGTTGCAGTGCTTCACAAAGAATAAATGTGGAATGTATAAAAAAAATCAAAACATTAATGGCCAACAGGTATTTCCCAATATTCTTGGCCTAGAGGAGAGTAAATTAGGGATACTTAGAAAATTGCAAAGTAGTTGAGATTCGGGGGTGGGGGAGAAGCAAATTTGCTCTTTTCCAAAGCAGAGAAAGCAGAAAAAAACCCAAATTTGCCTTTTCCCCCAAGCTCTTCCCAGTGACTTCTCTCTGTTCCCCTGTGCTGAGCAGTTAAAAACCAATTATCCATCAGTTTTTAGCAGTTCACTCTCTGGATTACAGAAAATCTGACTCCTTGCTGCCTGCTGCAGCTGCTCTGGAGAGAAATCCTTCTCTCACTGCCGTGGCTGCAACCCTGAAATGCCAATTTCTGTCCTCTTAGGGTCACTACCACTACTGCAAAGCCCTGGCCCTGCTGGGGAAAACTGAGGTGGCCCTGGAGGCCAACGAGAGAGCCCAGGAGCTCTGCAAGGACAACCCCCAGGGGCTCAAGGAGCTCCTCCAGCAGCATGAAAAATTAAAGAAGCCCCTGGAAGAAATCAATGGTAATTCTTTTTCTTTATTGCTTCAAAACCAGCTCGGTTTTTGTTTTAATTCCTCCTCCTTATTTTGTTTTCTGTAGGTACTAAACATAAACAGAAGGCGAGGAAGCCTCAGCTTGAGAAAAAGTAAGGAATTGGCAAGTTTTAATTTATTTTTTTTGTCATTAGCAATGCTTAGTGGGACATTGAAGCAATACCTGAGGTAGGTGTTGCATAAATTTGGTCAGTCAATAAAAATGGAAGTAATAAATTGATCAGGATGCAGCCTAGGACAGAGGATTTCTAAGAACTAAATAAACTCATCTGGAGTAGCCAAAGCAGTGGGGGCAGGAGCAGGGCCTGGGTATTTTTAATAATTAATTGCCATTATTAATTATTTAATTAAAAAAAATAGAAATGTAGTCATTCAATTCCAGTCCCTCTTGTAGAAAATGTGATTTTTTGTTGTTGTTGTTGTTGCTGTATCTTTGCACAAGTTAAGGCTGTGGAATTTGAAGCTGTAAAAAATGACTGGTGAAATCTTTCAAATATATTTATGGAATCACACCTCTAAGAGGGGAAAACTCCTTTATTAACCTCTTTCTTCATGTTATACATGTGGTAAATATGGAGAAAAGAACAGGGATTCTCTCTTTTTACACATCAGAGACTGCACTTCTTCAAAATCTCCTTCAAAAACCTCTCAAGAAAAGAAAGAAGCAGAAAAAGACAGGAAGAGAGCCCAGGCTGAGCCCAAGCATCACCATGGTCCTCAAAAACACGAAGCCAAGGTAGAGCTGGAATTGCAGGAATTCCATCTGCCTGGAATTCTGCAGTTCTTTCAGCAATTGGGAACTTTTCCTGGCATATTTTACTGCCAAATTGGGATTTTAAGGAGGTGGGAGGTGGTGGTTAGGAGGAGGAGATGATCAGTGCCACGTTTGAACTCTTAATTATTAATTTAAAGAGATATTTGTGATGTTTTTGTTGTCTCTGCTGTTGTTATTGTAAGATAACAAATCATAATATATGTTAAAAAAATATAATTAATATTATACAATATTATATTAATGTATGTATTATATTAATATAATATATGTATTAAATATTATAGATATAATTTAGCCTATTGTTGCTTTTCCCTGGTCTTAAAATTAAAACCCAAACATGGTTTATGAGGAAAAGGGTTTTTACTTTGGTATTTATTTAAGGATCTTTGGGTGCAGCACTTGGTCCAGGTGGAATGCCCTGAAAATGCACACAATGCAATACACATAATTTTAGGGCTTGTAAATTAGCACATCTATCAAAGATTCTTTAATGAGAGGCTCGAGTGAACCTTTTGTTTTGAGGAATTTTTTTCTTGGATGGGTTTATTTTTGTTTACAAGATGTGTTCTGGAGAGGCCCTTGGTGTCTGGGGGCTCCCAGGGTGTTTGCTCTCCTGGTTTCATGGGCTGAGCTGAGTTATCAGGGTGGAAAATGGTAAGTATGGTGGCTAAAATCACTAAAAATACATAAAACCATATAAAATTGGGATATAAGAGGGGTATAAAAGAAAAACCAAAAAAATCATCCTTGCAAAAAAGCTGCACAGGGCAGAAAATGCTGACAAATAATGTGAATTCCCAGCAGGGCTGTGGGGGAGCTCTCGCTGCCCTCAGAGCAGGGGGAGGGCCCTGGGCCCTGACGTGGCCCCGGGAAAACGAAACCAGAGCAGGAGGGCAGGAAATGGAACTTTGGGAGTTTCTTGGCAGAGGAAAAACAAGCTGGGGAAGAGCCCAGGAGTGCTCAGAGATTTTCTTTCGTTTTTTTCATGAGAACTCTGATCTGTTTTGATGCCATGCAAGTCTCCCTGGAGGTCTGTAAATGCTCGTTCCCTCAGGGTGAATGTTTCGGTGGGAAAGGCTCTGGTGTGTGCCAGATTTGTGGATAACATAAACTCCTAAGAGCTTGAGGGCAAAGTCATTCCAAAAGCAAATTATTTTTCTTCACCTCTTGATCAAGAACAGAATTGAGCACGTTTTCATTTCTTTAATGTCCGAGGTTTTTTTGTTTTGTTTTGTTTGGTTTTTTTTTTTTTTTTTTTTTTTAAATCCCGTGAAGGAGATTGCTTTGGGTTTTGTAATCTGATATTTTTGCCATCAGGTGACTGAGCCCCAGAGAACAGAAGGCAAAGTTTCCACGCTGGAGCAGCCTCCAAGTGAGTTTTTTTTTTTGCTCTTTATCAAGCCTGAACCACTTCTGCTGCTGCCATAATTAATAATCAGAAGTGCATTTCCTGTGATTGTCACAATAATAACCAATCAACTTTTACTTCTTTCTTGGTCACTTCTGTATTTCTGTCTCAATTCCTTGATGTTTTTGTAATTTGAATCTCCTTGACAGGGCTGAAATCAGGACTGAAACTGGAATCAAAAAGTAAAAGCTGAGTCTCAGACTGGAAATGCTTTCCCTCCCCCTAAGCCAGGATCTGAAAAGATTTAAATTTAAAAGGAATGTGTGTTTCAATATTTACCATTAATTTGTGGTTCCTAAATCCTCCATCAGAAAATAATTCTGCAGGTAAAGAGGAAAGAGGCCACAAAAGATTTGGCAGGGTAGATTTTGAGCTGCAGACTCTGAGAGGTGTGATTGATTGTTCATGTTTGGGGCTTTTTTGGAATAAATAAATCATTTATATAGAGAGAACTCCCACCCCTCAGAACTCCCCCAGTGCCAGAGTTACAGGGAAAGTGAAGTTCAGGCAGTTCTGAGCTTCAAAAGGAAATCTTTCCCTAAATTTTCCTTGGGGTTTTTACCACCTGCTCTCCCTTGTCTGAAGTCTTTGGTGCCTGTTCCTGGGCATATTTAACTCCCCAGGGAGGTGGCAAAGCACAGAGCACTTGAAAATTGGATTTTAGGGAACCATGGAAGGTGTATTAAAAAATCCTGGTTTTAAATGAGCAGCAGGGGAGGTGCTCCTGCCCTCGTGACCTTTGAACGTCTGGGAACGTCCTGAGGGATGAAAGGATTTCTTGGGAGGTGGAAAATGTGGGGAAGGTTGCAAAGGAAAGCTTGAGATGATTTTTGCTGGAAAGATGTTAAGTGGGAGGATAATGGAGAAAAGAATGAAGGCTTTCTTCTCCTGTGAGAGAGTTGGGATTGTTCAGCCTGGGAAGGGTTTTGGGGAGAGCTCAGAGCCCTAAAGAGGCTCCAGGAGAGCTGGAGAGGGATTTGGGACAAGGGCTGCAGGGCCAGGAGGCAGGGAATGGCTTCCCAATGCCAGAGGGCAGGGCTGGATGGGAGATTGGGAAGTGGGAATTGTTCCCTGGCAGGGAGGGATTCTAAATCCCTTCTCCAGGAGGAGTCTGGGCATGACTGGATCCAGGTTTAGTGACAGACTTGGGCACTGGTTTATGTCCAATGGTTTATTTGGGTGTTACTGATCCTTTCTGTGAGTTCATCCCTCAGGATTAAGGATGGCAAACCCAAAGTATTTATGTAGGTAAAATAAATCATGTATTTCACTTGGTGGTGATATTGATTAGAGGCAGGGATTTTAATCAATCTGTTCCACAATACAAATTCTTATAACTGATACTTTAATGCATTGTTTATTCAAATAATAGTTTGAAAGATAATGATTATTTTTCAGCATGGAGAAGAGAAGGCTCCAGGAAGACTTTAAATCCCCTTCCAGTGCCTGAAGGGACTCCAAGAGGGCTGGGAGAGGGATTTGGGACAAGGGATGGAGGGACAGGACAAGGGGGAATGGCCTTGAGCTGGAGGAGGTGATGCTGAAACCAGCTGGAAACAAACTTTGTAACCTAATCCAGAGCATCAGAAAGGAGCCACTCTTTGCCCTCAGTGCTGACCACCCAGAGACTTCAGCACCACTTTTTCTGAAGTTCATTTCCATGCATCCACCTCTTCCTAAGAGTCCTTTTCATGGAAAAAGTTCATTTTCATGGAAAAAGGACTTCCTTTCGTGGTCCTGGAGGGTTCTCTGAAGGGCTCTCTGGGGTTGTATTGACTGAGAACCCCCAATATTTTGTGTTTCCTGTTTTTGGGCTCCTCTTTGGGTGTGAGCTGTTGTCTCTTGTCACACAGCTCTGCCACAAACCCCCCTGTGCTCCTCACTATCTGTTTGTATCCAGCTGTGTCCAGCATCCTGTGTGTCCCTCTGACATTCCTTTATCTCCTGTGCACGTCGCTCCCTGAGCTCTTACCCAGCAGCTTCAGGGGAGACTGAAAATTCCCCTTCTCCCTGCTTGCCTGTGAGAGAACAGGTGAAATTGGGAATTAAATTAGAAATGGTTCCACAGAGAGGCTGCAGAAGGGGCAGGGCAGCTGATTTTTTGGAGGAATCGAGGAATGAGGAGGGATAATACTTGGAGAGATCCAACAATTCCAGGCCGAAGGCTGCGAAATGCATTGGATGCAGTAATTCCAACAAAACCTCACGCTCATCCTGTGTTTCTTCATTATTTTCACTGCTTTATTTTCACTTTCTCTTCTCCCTTCCTCCTCCCCCTCGTTTTGCATAGCAAAATATTTGATTTGAAGGGAGGAGGAGGCTCCCAGTGACTGGCTGGCCCCAGTTTGCTGTGGGTGGGGAGGAAAGGCCTTTTTTTTTTTTTTTTTTTTTTTTTTTTTCCTTTNTTTTTTTCCTTTTGCCTTTGTTCCCTGAGCTTGCAGGAGTTTTAATGGAGAAGAACTTAATGCCACATTCTATTATTGTAAAGTTATTGGCCTTTTTGATTTATTTTTCGTGCTACTTCCTGTTTTTGGTCTTCATGTACTGCTTCTTTGAGCTGGTGTATATTTTTATTAAATATCTTTGGTCACTCCTAATGGAAAGTCCTAGGAAAAGTAATGCTACTTCTAATATTTTTAAGTGTTTGTGGGGTAAGTAAATGATGCTTTCTGTGGAATTAATGCATTTCCTTAAGCATTTTATCTGTAAGTCAGCTGGATTTGCTTGTTACTTTTATTTAGAAGCTTTTTTTGTTTGGTCTGAAAGCAGCTTTTGAAGTTGGGTGTTGTAGGGGAGGAGTCGTTTCTGTGGGAATTGTTTCTGCAACAATTTTTGTTGAATGGCTTTTGAAACAAGATCATCCTGTGAAAAACCAGTGCTGATTAATTCCTTCCTTTGCTGGTGAAGTGCTTTCTTCTCTTCTCACCAAGATTTCATTGTGAGTTAGATTAAGGAAAAGCAACAAATAAAATGGAGAAAAGGTGAAACATCTCAGCCTCTGGATGGTTCAGTGATGATGTGCTGGAGGTGTTTTCTTGGCTTTCAGAAGGATTCTTGTTTTCCATGGTTTAAATATCTCTGTTCTGAGGAATTTGTGGTGATTTTTGGTGTAGCTTTGGAGTTTTCCCATGTGTTCCACTCGAGGAGTGGTTCATGAAATGAGTCTGGGCATGTTGTGACTCTTGATTTTAGTGCTGACTCACTTGAATTCAGGCCTTTAAGGAGCTTTTAGTGAGAAGTGGCTCCTGGGACAAGGCACTGAGTGCCCATGGATAGGATTTAACCTGAGGAATGTTTATGGGACACCTCCCCTGCCCGAGGGAGAGCACTCAGAACTGGCTCTGGATGTTTCCACAGTCTATGTCTTTCAGTATTTTTTTTTGCTTAAAATACTCTCAGTACCATTTTTAAGCACAGGTATTTGCTAAAACTTCATATATAATATGAATAACTCCTCCTGTTTTCAAATTTGATTTTCTGGTAGTTCAGCATAACAACAAACCCAAAAGTTTCCATCCAGGATTGTTTTTCCCGTGGTTGTGTCCAATAAAAAAGATGATTTTGCACTTAATGGCAGCAATTCCTGGGTCTGCCCATCACAATAAAGTATTAAATCACATTTTCTCCTTCCTCGTTGCTGAGGAATTGTTTCCTCAGTCGCTGTTGCACAGCAGGGTTGGGTCTCAGGAGTGGGGAAGTGCCTCAGTGCACTTTGTGTGAGGTCCTTGATGTGAAATTTGAGAGTTGAAAGTGAATTGGTCTGCCCTGATAAATCCTGCCTTGTTTTTGTCATCCAGCATTTCCTCCCTGTCACAATTTGTTTATTTTGTAGCCAGGTTACACACATTTCTTTTTGGTTACACTTGGGATTGACAGGGGTTGAACTCAACTTTAACTCGGGGGTTTTGAAGTAAAAAATTCTTTCCTCATAATTTTTTCTGGAGAAAATTGAACTTTCACAGGGATCTGTTGTTCCCTTTGAAAATTCTGATTGTTCACTAAAAGTACAACAACAAAAAACAAACCCAAACCCCAAACAATTTTAATATAAAGATATAAAATGTTGCATAATGTTATTTTATAATACATTACATAATGTAGAATATATGTATTATAATATATTCACTGTAATATAATTTATAAGATATGTATACTGTATAATACATTATACCAATGTATTATATGTTTAATATATGTAATGTTTAATAACATAATTACACAATAATGATTATTACTTTATATACATATAATAATATCAGCAGTGCTTTTTATAGATTTCTTTAGCTTGGAGTCCACTTCAATAATTACAATTCTGTGGAGTCAGGTCATACCTTGCAGGATTTTAAGAGTCTTCTATTTATTTGTCATCTTTCCCCTTTGTAGGATTAATAAAATCCTGTAGTGTTGAACAAAACTAAAATCAAATTCGTGGTATTAACACTTTTTGGTTGTGTTAGTCTTGACCTTGTCAGTTTTTAAGATACACAATTTAGGGAGCAGAATGTGAGTTCTGAGTGCATTTTCTTTCAGTTTGCTTGCTTTGGGCAAAGATCATTTTGTTTCAAATCCTTTTCCTCATTTCAGACCAAAGCCAGCAAAACAAACAAAGGCCAAAAACCAAAACTTGTGACTATGAAAAGATGAGGTAAGAAATGTGATTTATTATTAAATTTACTATTATTTTGTGTTATTTTATATAAGATTGATGTCACTTGGATTTGCTGCTTGCTCATTACTTATGGCTTTGTGTGCATTTTTTACATCCTGCCTGTGGGTAAAGCCCCCAAAATTGCAGTTTTCCCACAGTTATTACCTGAAAACTCAACATCTTCCATGCCCAGCTGAATTTCAGTAAATGAAGGCATAATTTGAATAATTGCTGTTAAATCAGAGGCATAAAACAAGAGTTTTGTTTCAGTTATTCCATCCAAAGTTACCCCATGGCACAACTCACTCTTATCTCATCTCCTAAACCTCCTTGCACCAAATCACTTTTCAAACACCTCTGACATTTTCAGAGCTCAGGAAGAAGCTGAAATCTGCTTTTAGGAGTTTCCTACTTGGGAGGAGCTTTACTTGGAGTCCTTTGGTTGTTGACTCCAGTCTGCACCACCAAAGTCTGATTTTAAATGAGGGATACTCATGTAGAACAGGAATGGTTGTGTTTGCTGCTTTGGGGCCAAAATTCAGTTAATGGAGGTAAAAAGCACTGGAGGTTTTATGGATAATAATTAAGCTTCCACTTAAAACAAGGTTTAACAAAGGAATTTATTATTTCCAGTGCTGCTGGGGCCACTGTGCTCCAGAGATTTTTTTGCTTGTGTTCAGCTTAAAACATGAGGGTGCAGCAAAATAAAATTTTTCCATGGAAATGAGGATTAATGAGGATTTTTCCAAGGCAGATTTCTGGTGCAGAAGAGCCCAAGCCTTTGGGAAAACTGATTATTCCCAATGCTAACCTAAATCTAAACCCAAATATCTTTTAGTCAGTATTTATTTCAGTGCAATCCTGTTGTTTCCCCATAATTTTTTGAGTATCACCATAGGTAGGAGAATTGAAATTTTGCCACAGGAGTGCTCACTGGTGTCATTTAGCTGAATTATCACTGCCTTCCTTTTCTTTTCACTTCAAGGAGAGGAAATGTTTTCATTACTTTGGAACAAAACCTCTTTAAAGAGCAGCTGTACCAGCCCTGGAATTGCTTCTCTGCTGGGGGAGCTGATGAGACCTATGGAAATCACAGAGTTGGTTGAAAATAAATTTAATTTTAAAGGACATTTACAAGCCCTTGGTGCCCCTGTCCTGTTTTTTTGTAGGGATCATGTGGATTTGAAGAGGGAGCCTAAAGCCATGGAGGATAAAGGCTGCTCTGCCATGCCACAGGTAATGGGAATTCAGCAGCTCGTGGCCTTAAATTGGAAATGATTTGTCATTTTTGGGGAGTATTGCAAAAAATCTTGGTTGATTCCAAAATGTAACTCTCTGTGCTCTGCGTGGCTTTGATCAGAGGCAGAAATTCTGTGCTTACACTGATTTATTCTGGAGTTTTCTTCTGGTTCCTCTTTTCTCCTCCTGCTGTAAAACCTGGCAGGAGATCATTTGGGGATTTACAAAGCCCTTCCTGAAATTCTGCCTAAGTGTTTGTTTTCCTGTACTGGATTCATTTGGGAATAACCACAGAGCACTTTGCGGGATGGCTGTTGGAAACCCTATAAAATTCATAGACTGAGGGAGAGTCCTCCTTCTCTGGGTTCTAAATTCCTGAAGGAAATCATGGCAATGCACCTAATTAATCCTTTTGTCCCTCTTAATTGGGCATGCAAACACCAGAAATCTCTATTTTGATTAAATAACTCACAGGACAAAGCTAAATTTAGGAGAAGGTGCAGGTTCTACCTGCACTAAGATCCCTTATTTCCCATAAAATACCTATTTTTGTTTGCCTGATTCAGTACTGGTGTTGAAAGGAACATTTTAATTGATGTAATTCAGCTTCATCTGTCATGGAACTTAATCATTAAACTAATATAATTTATTCTGGTCTACAACTGCATGGCACAGCATCAACCCAAGTACTTTCAGGCAATTAAATCTGCATTATTTACAGTCTCCCTCCTGGAAATTCCTGCAGATTTCAGGGAGTATCAATAGTGGAAATACAATAACTTTATAACATAACAGAATAACAGCATCACACAATAAAAGAATGAACTCTGAAACAAAGTGTTGCAGAAGGAAACAATTCCCAGCTTTTCCAAAACCAGCTGGATACAAGGTGGGAGTGTGAAAGTGAGGAAAAACACAACTCTGGGTTGTGCTTTGGGGTTGTGAAGAATTAAAATGATGCTTGAACTAAAGGTGAAGCTTTCTGCAGAGAAACTTGGAATAAAAACTAGGTTTTTAAGAGATGAGCAGCTCCATGAAAATTGTAAGGAGTTTGATAAAAATGCTCCTCCTTTGCTGCTTGAAAAGGGAAATGGTAGTAAAACAATTCAGGAGGAAGCAGAGAATTTCCACTTGGCTGCTGGAAAAGTATTTTAGCAAATACTTCTTTTCCTGAAGCAGTATTCTGTTTGCTTTTGAAGGAAAAAAAAAAAAAGGAAATAATATTTTCTTTTGAATTTACTGCCTTTCTAAATATTCCAGGTGGATTTCAATCCCTTGCCAGATGTTCAGTCCCTTGGGTTGGAGGATGGTGCAGCCTCACTGGACAGGGATCAACCTGTTTTATTACCCCTGCTGAGAGCTTTGAATACTCCAGAATTCCCGGTAAAGTGCCAGAAATAACCTGGTTATTTTTATGAAATGTATCCATTCAAAGCCCTGTTCCACTCCTCCCTTCCCCCTGAACAATCCTGATTTTTGTGTTGGCTGCAGGGCCAAGTGTTTCCCCTGCTGATGGTGAGAACAGGGTGGGAAAACAACCCCAGCAGTTTGGGGGCAGTGTGTAAAAAACATCTGTGTGAAAATATTTGCTAAAATATTCTTTTTTATTTAAAAAAAAAGAAGGAAAATGCAGGTTTTTTTGGCCTGACTTTGCTTTTCCCTGCCCATTGCAGGTGGATTTCAATATTCTGCCAGAGGAGGTGACAGCCTTGGCTCGGGATGGCTGCAGAGCTCTGCTGGAGCAGCAGTTCCACGGAGCTGAGAGAGCCTTTGGGCAGCTCCTGTGCATCCTCTCCCCCTGGGAGAGAGTCAGGGTAACCTGGGGGAGATCCTGGATACACTGGGGGAAAGTCACACTAAACTGGGGAAAAGTCACACTAAACTGGGGAAAAGTCACACTAAACTGGGGAAAAGTCAGGGTAAACCGGGAAAAATTCAGGATAAACTGGGGAAAATTCACAGTAAAGTGGGGAAAATTCAGGATAAAGTGGGGAAAATTCACAGTAAAGTGGGGAAAATTCAGGATAAACTGGGAGAAATCCACAGTAAAGTGGGAACAATTCATGGTAAGCTGGGGAAAAGTCACAATAAAGTGGGAAAAATTCACAGCAAACTGGGAAACATTCACAGTAAACTGGGAAAAATTCACGGTAAACTGGGAAAAATTCACGGTAAACTGGGAAAAATTCACGGTAAACTGGGAATAATTCAGAGTAAACTGGGAATAATTCAGAGTAAACTGGGAAACATTCACGGTAAACTGGGAAAAATTCACGGTAAACTGGGAATAATTCATGGTAAACTGGGAAAAATTCACGGTAAACTGGGAATAACTCATGGTAAACTGGGAATAATTCAGAGTAAACTGGGAATAATTCACGGTAAAATGGGAAAAATTCAGAGTAAACTGGGAATAATTCACGGTAAAATGGGAAAAATTCAGAGTAAACTGGGAATAATTCACGGTAAAATGGGAAAAATTCAGAGTAAACTGGGAATAATTCACGGTAAAATGGGAAAAATTCAGAGTAAACTGGGAATAATTCACGGTAAAATGGGAAAAATTCAGAGTAAACTGGGAATAATTCACGGTAAAATGGGAAAAATTCAGAGTAAACTGGGAATAATTCACGGTAAAATGGGAAAAATTCAGAGTAAACTGGGAATAATTCAGAGTAAACTGGGAAACATTCACAGTAAAGTGGGGAAAATTCAGGATAAACTGGGAAAAAGTCACAGTATACTGGGGAAAAGTCATGGTAAACTGGGAAGAATTCAGTATAAACTGGGAAAAATTCACAGTAAAGTGGGAAAAATTCAGGATAAACTGGGAAAAAGTCGCAGTATACTGGGGAAAAGTCATGGTAAACTGGGAACAATTCAGTATAAACTGGGAAAAATTCACAGTAAACTGGGAAACATTCACAATAAACTGGGAAAAATTCACAGTAAAATGGGAAACATTCATGGTAAACTGGGAATAATTCAGAGTAAACTGGGAAAAAAGCAGAGTAGACTGGGAAACATTCACAATAAACTGGGAAAAATTCACAGTAAACTGGGAAAAATTCACGGTAAGCTGGGAATAATTCACAATAAACTGGGAAAAATTCATAGTAAACTGGGAAGCATTCAGAGTAAACTGGGAAACATTCATGGTAAACTGGGAATAATTCAGAGTAAAATGGGAAAAAGTCACAGTAAACTAGGAAAAATTCATGGTAAACTGGGAAAAATTCATGGTAAACTGGGAAATGTTCACTGCTTGGTGGCAGTGCTGGAGGTTTCTGCCTTCCCCACCCTGTGCTCCTCTCCTCCTTTCCCCCAAAATTATCATTATTGCCTTGCATTGTTGGCAGATATTTTGGGAATGTTCCACACCCACCTGCATTTCCAAAATATTCCAGAATAATTTTCTTACAGAAGTCATACCAAACACTTGGGTCAAATATTTGGGGATTTTTAATAAATGTTGTTTGGGCTTTGATGATCTTAGAGGTGTTTTTGAGCCTCAGTGATTGTGTGATTGTCAGGTTCATAATAATGAAGGGTAAAAAATTGATTTTGATGGCAGATTCTGTGAAATTTGGTGTCTGTACCAACCAGCCCCTGACCCCAAGGTCATCCTGGATTTTTTCAAATTAATTTACAATATTTTTGCCATGTTTTTGTTGTACTGTTACTGTAATTTGACCTTTTTTTTTTGTTTTTTTTTTTTTTTTGTTTTTTTGCAGTCTGTGAATATTCTTAATATTAATTATGTTATATTTATCTATGGACATGCCACTGCCCTCCTGGGAATGGGACATCCTGAGGTAGGACATGAAGGCTATTTTAATTTATTTTAGATTGAAATGCTGCTTTCATTCCAAGCTTCTGCAGTTTCCCATCCCTTCTTGTGAGAGAAAATGAGGGGGGAAGGAAACCTCGTGACACATTTTAGAATTGTACAGTTGGGGACTAAACTCTTGATGATTTTGGATGAATTAGGCTGTCAGATAAAATTTCTTTGTAAGCTTTTTTCTATAATTTTTTACAGAAAGAGAATTATTTCCACTTTGTAACGTGGTTCTGCTCTGGTGTTTTGGACACAAATATTCTGCTCCTAAAACAAGAGGCAGGAATTGGCTCTGGCTTCTGGAAAATACAAAATCCAGAACTGGGGGTTGAGTTTTCTTGGGTGTTTCTTCCTGCAGTGTTTGGTGATATTCAGTGTCTTAAAAGGAATTGAATCATAGCTGAGCTCAGCCACTTAATTCCTTTATTTTGCAGCAAGTCCATGTTTACAGAATAATTTGGGTTTTTTAAAAAAGAAGGGGAAGCTTTGCCTGTGATCACAAGGCTGTGTAATTCCATTTACTGTTCCTAAGACTGATCAAGGAATAGGACACGCTGACCCACTCTAAAGGAGGAAAAAAAAACAGGAAAAGTGGAAATATTCTGGCAAAACTCCCTGTATTTGTTTTCTTTTGAAGGCTTTGGCAAAGGCTGAACATCAGTTTAAGAAAATAACGGAGGAATATCCAGAAGAAATGTGTTTTTCTTTGGCATACTATGGGCTTGGAAGGGTTTACCTCAGACAAAACAGGTTGGTGTAATGGAAAACTTTGGGATTTGATGGGAAAAAACCTTAGCATTTGAGGAATTGTGTGTGTGGTGGGGCTTTAATTACTCTGTGTTAATCACTAAATTCATCCATCAGATGGATTGGATGCAGTGGTACAACTGGGAGGTGTTCCTGCTCAGAATCTGTGGAAGCTGCTGGATTGAGCTGATTTGAGGGAATATTTGGGATCCAGGGCTAGGCCTGCCCTGCCCTGCAGTGGGAGAAGAACAAAACCTCTTTGTTCTGGGGGGAAAATGCATCCTAAAGGAAGAGGAATTCATCTCATCTCTGGGGAGCTGGAGCCTGACCTTGGCAGCTCCAGGGAGTCACAAATTTCAGGATGTTTTCCTGAGCTGGCCACGTCCCAGAGGGATGGGGGGAGCCTCCAGTGCAGGGACAGGACAAGAAACAAACCCAGAGCAAAAAAGGCTGGAGCTGCTCCCATCCACGGATTCCTGGTGGAGTTTCTTCCCCATGGGAAGCACGGAGAGCCTGGGAATCCCAGCTGCCATGGGGGCAGGAGCTGTGGGAAGCTTGTGGAAGGATTTTGGGATGGCACTGGTGCTCTGTGCAATCAAAATCCTCCCTAAAGGCTCATGGTGGGCTGAGCTGGGCTGGCTGTGGGCTCCTCATCCCTCCCCTCAGCAGGAGAGGGGAGAAATTCCATGGAAAGCTCTGGGGTTGGGGTAGAGACAGGGAGACATTTCCTAATCACTGATAGAAAACAGACTCACAGGGAGAAAAAATAACTTACTGTCCATTAAAATAGAAGTGGAGAGTGGGAAGCAAAGTAAAACAGCTAAAATCCCTTTCTCCTCCCCTCCTTCATCCCAGGCTGGAATTGACTCCCTCATTCCCAACTCTTCTCCCTCAGAGCTGCTCAAAGGGATGGGGAATGGGGGAGCTTTTATTCTCTTCTCCTCACAGGGAAAAAAAGAATGTTTTGTGCAGGATATTTTGTCCTTTCATCTCTGCATTTCCTGAGGAGCCCAGCTGTGCCCTGGGCTGGGTTGGTTGGATCCAGCTGGAACTAGGCCTCTCCTGTTCCTCAGGGAATGGTCCCCACCTCCCTTCCCACCCCCATGCCAAAATAATGCCAAATCAGTCATTTTGCATGCTAAACTTTCTGCCCTCCCCATGAGGGATGTGTAAAAGCACCTGCTCAGGAGGTGTTGGGTGTTCAGAGTGAATTCCTCCTTCCTGGGTGCATCCTGTCCATCCCATTCCCGTGGTTGTGGCTCTTCCCCTTGACAGTTTTGACCCCAAAAAAAGTCCCTGCACAGGTGCCAACACCTCTGGGCAGCCAGGCTAATCCAGGCAGAGCCACTCCCATGTCTGCACTGCCTGAACTCAGGGAAAACCCAAATCCAGGCAGCAGAGTCTGTGTGCCCTCCCTGGCTGAGCAGGGTGAAGGTCACTTGTGTCCCCTGTGTCCTCACCCTGAATTCCCAGATCCACAGATCCCTTGGGAGTGATGCCTTCAATGGCTCCCTAGGAACAGAGAGCAGGCAGGAATGAAGGAATCAAGGAGGGATTGGTTGGAAAGGCCTTCAGAGGTACACTCTGGGCTCCAGAGGCTCCTGCCTCAGTGCATCCCAACATGGACAAGGACAGCTCCCGAGTTCTTCCCACTTGGATCTCAGCATCAACTCCCCAAGCAGAAGCCAGGCAAGGATGGAATTTGCCCAAGCTTGCCCCCCTGTCCCCAAGATTGTGGTTTGCAGTTGTTGGGCCTAGGAGGGTCTGGGTGTCCTTGGAGAGCTGGAGAGGCTTTGTTGTGTGTGTGTGAGCATGAGAGAACAGCACTGAACGAGCTCCAGGGAACTGCAGAGTGACACTGGGCAGGGCAGGGCTGGGAACATAGAAAAGTTCAAACCTAAGGCATCAGGAGCTCAGGCTCATCCTTGCCTGGGTGCTGGGCCCCTTCCTGCCTCACACCTGGAGTGTTTTATCTCTGAGATAAATGGGGAACTGAAGGAGCTGGGTGTTCTCTCATCCCACATCCTCTCAGTGGCCACTGTTTGCTCCTGGGAGGATAAAATGAGTCCTGGAAGTTTTGAGGGAATTCCTCCCAAGAGATCTGAGTGGGTTTTACCTGTTCCAAACTCCAGGTTCACACATGCCCTTGACCACTTCGTGAGGTCAAAGCTCATGATGGATTTCAAGATTTTCCCTGGAGTTTTAACCTGGCCAGGAACCACTCAGGTCATCGAGGAGACACGAATGGAGCATTTACAGGTAGGTTTTTTAAAAAAACCCAAAGAGAAAATTGTCCTCCCTCTCCCTGCTGAGATTCAGGGAAGATGTAGGCTGAAGGAAGGATGGGAAGCATCCCATGGACAGGAGCTCTGTGTCAGCCTCTGAGACCCCATGGTGACCTTGGATTCAGTGAGAAATTCCAGCTCTCCTTCCACAGTGGGAATTGTGCTGTTTCCACAGCCCAGTGGGTTTGGAGAATGAGAATTGTCCGAGCTCACCAGGTTCCAGCATTCGTTGGAAAGATGTGGCCCTGGTTCTAGGGCTTGTCCACAAAACAACTCTTATGTTCATAAGATTTTTTCAGAAAGTTTATTTATTATCAAGAAGAAAGATCAAGCTTTTCTCTCTCCAGCCAGGTTAGCTGGAGAGGTTGTCTGTGAGTCTGACTGTGTCTGACTGTGTCTGTCTGTGTCTGTCTGTCTGTGTCTGACTGTGTCTGTCTGTGTCTCCATCACAGTCTCACAAACTAGGAGAACAAAACAAAGACAGAGCTCTTTCATTGGTCAAGGAAAGCACCTTACCAAAACATCTTTTCATATTTACATTCTTTCATATTTCCAAGTCAAAAGATTTCTCCTGGGAAGCTATGAATGTTCCCCTTTGAAATGGAGTTAAATATGGAAGTTACATATTGGAGTTAAATTGAAGTTAAAAAAGGAATTGCTTTCTCCAGCTTTTTGCTGTGATCTCTCTACAATCCACTAGGGAGTCAACACCACAGGCATTGATCATTTATCATTGATCATTTATCACTGATCATTTATCATTTATCATTGATCATTCAGCATTATCATTAATCATTATCATTAATCATTATCATTTATCAGAGGTGTCCAAGCAGGGCTTGGGGGTGGCTCACAGCTCTGATCTTGGAGCTCTTTTCCAGCCTCAGTGGTTTTGGGATGATGTTTGGTTCTCTTCCTTGCATGGAATTCTGGAGAGATCCTGTTCAGAATCTGAACTGACCAAAAGGGGAGGTTGGAAATGGCAGCAGCTGCTGCGTTTAAAGCCAAATAGGAGACTTTGGCCACGTAGTTCCTGGATAAAAAGTGGGATTTCCATGGTAAAATTCCCTGTTTGACTGGAAGAACCTGGCAGCCAGAGCTGCTCTGCACAGAGGCATTTTTGGCACAGCAGAACTCTGAAGGTTTTTCGGTGGCTGAGCTTGGCCAAACCCCCCAGACCTGCTGAGTTTGTGGTGGAAGCAGCACTTTGGGCTTTTTCCTACTGAAATTCCACCTCAGGATTTCTCCCAGACCCCCTGCATCGA
This sequence comes from Erpornis zantholeuca, assembly GCA_013400515.1. NCBI lineage: Eukaryota > Metazoa > Chordata > Aves > Passeriformes > Timaliidae > Erpornis > Erpornis zantholeuca. The sequence continues at coordinate 372,399 of VZTN01028497.1, forward strand.
CCTGGATACAGCAATCCATGGTCTGGGATCTCTGGATAATGCAAATATCTGCCAGGGGTTATCAGGGCTCTGTTCTTGATAAGGTTTTATTAATCTGGGCTCAATTCCAGCCCCACACTGATGTCATGTGAAGCCACTCAGATGAATTTCCCTCAGAAATTCTCCTGGGAGACTTCTCTGGCTCCCCAGGGCTGGGTCTGAGCTTGATCCCTAGCCCAGATCCCAGGTGAGACACTCTGGAAATGCTGGGAATCTTCAAAAATGAGCAAAAAACTCCCATTTTTTGTCAGGAAAAGCTCCCCCCCTTTGGAATTGCTCAGGATGTGGGACAGGACAAACTCTGGTTTTTGCTTCAGGACAAACCTGCATTTCTCTGTGTGTGTGAAGCTGAGTGCTCACAGCTTCCAGCACTTCAAACAAACCCTGGAATATTTTGGCCATAAAAGGCCAATCTGCCATGGCTTTCCCTAGGAAAGAGTTGGTTTTTTTGGGATTAGTCACTGCTTTTTTCCAAGAGGGATGTGTTTTCACTGCAGTCCCCAGGAGTTGGTGAGTAGAAGTTGGATCTTTCCCTGATTTTTGTGCACTTTATCTCACATAATTCTCTGTTTTCCAGATGACTTTAAGGAATTATATAGAGGAATGTAAATTCCCTCCAGAGCCAGATGCTGTCTGTCGATACCAGCAGTGCCATGGCTACTCCAAAATCCAAATATATTTTACAGATCCAGACTTTAAGGTAAATTCTCAGTGGGAAGAGGTTTGAGAAGTAAAACTTGATGTGTTTTCTGCCCCTTTTGATATGATCTGCCAAGCTGAGCAGTGCTTGCTCCTGTGCTTTTGGTTAAAGATGTTCCATTTTTGCCATTTCTCAGGGTTTCATACGTGTTATTTGCTGTCAGCAGTGCAGAGTGGAGTTCCACATCAGCTGCTGGAAGAAGCTGAAAACAACAAGCTACAGTGATAAAAATGATAAGGTAAGGCCTTTGCCAGACAGGAATTTTGGATTTTTTTAAGATTACATCACTGGGATATGTAAAAGGATTCCACAAAATTCAGCAGCCAGGATAAAGTGAAGGGGAAATCAGGCACTGTGGGAACTCCTAAAAGGATTCTGGAATTTGGCTCTTGGGTGTGAAGTTGGAGGAGAGACTAAAAAATGCCACAGGTTTTCCATGATTTTTGATTTTCAGCCCTTCCCAAGTCAGCATCCAGGAAGAGTTTAGGGATTGTGCTTCCTTTAGTTGCCTTGCTCACCCTAAATTAAGAAATTAATTTGTGCAAGAATGTAAATTGTTGTGTGTGTCCTTTTCTCCTGCAGGATTTTCTTAAGGAAATGTGTTTTACTCCTGATTGTAAAGGCCTTATTTCCAAAATAATTATTTTCAGTTCTTCTCGGCTGGTAAAATGTGAAGTAAGTGTGGTCATATTTTATATAGAAATAATGACAATATTAAGGAGATAAAGTGAAGGTGGGAATGTAACTGCAAAAATAAAAATTCTGCTGCCTTAACTCCAGAATTTGAGGATTATTTAGGAATATGAATTTCCTATTCTAATGGAGCAGGAATTGCCTTGTGGTGTTGATCAAAGTGTCATGGATGGGGACTGGAGTTCAATAATCCTTTGGGAATAATTCCCCAGAGGCACGGGAAGGTGGATAATTAATAATTAATGAGTTCTCCCCCAGAGCAGTACTGACCTGAGAGAAGCAGAAATGATTGTTGGATTTGTCATGTCACAACCCAAATGTAATTCTTGTCTCATCCCTTATTTTTGGTAGTTTGAACAAAAAATCCCCAAACTCAAAGAACCACCAAGGGCCTGTGTTAAACAGAAATGTTCAAGGTAAGATCTGCACTCTCAGAATCCATTTCAGAGCAAAGCAGGAGGGACTTCCATGCCTTTGTACAAATACTTTGGAAAGTTCTCCTTGCCCTTTCCCTGAGAAAGCAAAAAAAATCTGGTGAAATCCATTATGATCCAGTTGTAAAAGCATTTAAATTGTTCCACAGAATTTATTTGGTGTGAATGTTTAGCAAGTGTAAATAAAAACATATTAAATGCTGCTGCTGTAGTTGGTGCTGTACAGACATAAATGAGTTTGCAATTTTTTGGTCAAATAACCTTTAAATAATGAGGAATTGGGCTGAGGGGACAAACAAAATAGATTCATTTAAAAATGAAGGGAATAAAATGCTAATACTTGGTTCAAAATGCTGAGTTACAATTAAAAATAAGAGCATTGAAGGCAATCCTAATCTAGACATCTTTAATGCGAGTAAAAATTGTTACATCTTGAGGACATTGATATTTTTATGAAATTCTGTGGTCTCTGCTTCTAAATGAAGACCACTTTTATTCTATTTGTACTTCAAAGTGTGATATTTTCATCTCAGTTCATGGCTGAATTGGCTTTTTTCAGTCTTAGGAAGATAAAATTAAAGCAAGAAAAAAAACTGCGACGAAAAGGAGCGCGAGAAGAGGCCAGGAATTCTGCCAGGAAGAAAACTGAGGAGAACCAGGAGGGGAATGAACAATGCCAGGACAGTCAGCACTGGGGTGCGTGGAAATGTGGATTATTTTCTCATTTCTCCATGGAAAAGGGTGGACATTGGAATGGGAGGTTTGGAGTATCCATCCCTGGAGTGTCCCAAGGAAGGAGGTGGCACTGAGAGCTCTAGGCTGGGGACAAGGTGGGGATCAAAGTGTGGAACTCATGGTCCTGGAGGGCTTTGCCAACCTCAGTGATCCTGGGATTCTGAGGTATCACAAATCTGTTGGAACCCTGGAGGCTGAGAATTTTCAGTGCTCTGTGCTGAAAGGCACTGATCCACAAGGAAACATCACATTTGATCTGAGACCTTGGGATAGGCTTCCAAAATTGAGTGAGGACATTAAAATCACATGTGTGTGGTTTGAGTAGAAGCTGTGGTGTCACAGGGTGAGAAATTGGGGATTTAAGGTTTTAGAATATAGTGATATATATGTACCAAAATAGAGATTTTAAGACACTAGCCAGATACTTCTTCTTTTTCACTTTCTTCTTCATGAGTTCAGACAGTGTCTTATAATTAGACAAGAAAATTTGCACTACTAAACTTAAAAGTTAGAATTAAGTTAGAAATCAAAACAATTTAGTTGGCAAATCATTATTGGACCAAATGTACTTGAAAAATCTCTGCAGAGCCAGAGAAACACCACTGTTAGCCTTGTTTTACCTTGTTAGTAGAGCTCACAGCTCCTAAGGCTGTAACAGAGATAAAAACCAATAAACAACTGAGTGTGAACAAGAAAAAAATCACATCTCCTGTGTTCCATCCCAGCTACAGCAATGGAATCAGCATTCTGAATATCCCAAGTTAAATCACAGCAGAATCCTAATGCTGACCATAACCCCCAACTCTTAAAAATTGATATTTTTACTTAAGACAGCTTTTATTTCACTTCTGGTTTTATTGTCCCAACTGGGTGATGTTACTGTGTGGTTTCATTCCTTGGAGAAAACCTTGATATTTCCTTGGCTGGTTCATGCAGAATCAGCCTGGAGGGGATAAAGGCTCCAATTCCAAGTGAATTTATTTAAGAGGGATTTCAGGAAAAGCACCTTGGGACACTGCTAGGAAAAAAATCTGCATCTCAGATAAAGACAGAGTGATCCCCTACCTGCAGGGACTGGAAAAGCACATTTCAGATGCTTGGGGAAAATAAAAATATTTCAGTCTGTGACTTTGTGGGCACTTAAAGTTTCAGCTGTGAACTTACCCTGCAGCTTCTCAGGCCAAAGGAAAAAGGGGAGTGTTGGAAAATGGATTTTTTGGTCTGTATTAGCAATTTGGGATATAATTTATTTATCATTTCCTAGAAGGATTCCCTGTTAAATACTCTGGGTGTGGGTTTTTTAATCCCATCCATGCCACACTCAGGGTTCTCTGGATCCCTGTTCAATGGCATACCCTGAAAATTTGGGAGATTTTGGCTTCCCTGTGGACTTGTAAAATCACCTTCATTTATTTCCTGTTTGTTTTGTTTTAAATCTGGGCAAGGTGTTTGTTCCTTCAAACAAAAATTTAAGTCAATGCTGGATCAAATTCACGATGCTCAGGCTACATGGGAAAAATATCTATAATTATTTAAATCCTGTAATTTTCAGCATTGTGATCAAGTAAATCATTCAAGGCATCACTTAGTCCAAGTTACCCATATTTTAAAGTTGGTTTTAATGGTGGTAGGGGCATCCTAAACTTCCTAAGACTAAAAATAAACCAAAGGCATTCAAGGACCAAAGTCTGGGCTCTGTAAACTCAGAGAGGACATTAAAATACACTAGGAATTCTCCAATCTGACTAGAAGAATTATTGCTAAGAGGGTTTCATCAGTTATCTAGAAGCTGTTTTAACTGTTCACCTGTGATTTGCAAAAAATAAAAATCAAAATAAGGAAGTGGCTGTGTCCATATTTCAGCCTCATACTGGGAGAAAATGTCTGGCTACTTTCACAGCCAAGGATTAAATTTCCCTAAAGATTTCTGAAATCTTTAGAGTGTGGGAATGAGGGGATGTGAATCTATTTGCAGTCACACCTCTCGTTGGTGTCTGAGTGTTTTTTAGCTGTGCTCCTCNCGAGTGAACCTTTTGTTCTGATGAATTTTCTTCTTGGATGGGTTTATTTTAGTTTACAGAAATGTGTTCTGGAGAGGCCCTTGGTGTCTGGGGCTCCCAGGATGTTTGCTCTCCTGGTTTAACGGTGCCGTGGGGCTGAGCTGAGTTCTCAGCCTTGGGGAGTTACAAGTGTGGGGCTAAAAGCACTGAGAATACATAAAACTATAAAAGAGTGTGTGAGAGGGGTATAAAAGAAAAAGCAAAAAATCATTCTGGCCTCACCTCAGCTCTTTTAAGTTCTCCCGATTTTCCTCCTTCTCCTGCCGCCATTTCTCCACGCGATCCTCCTCGTGGGTGGTTTTTTTTTTGTGGTGTTTTTAATTCCACCATTTTGTGATTCCCCAGGTTATGGCCAGGATTTCCCTGCCGGGGACCAAGTCCTGCAGCACCTCAGCCGCAATCTGGAGCAGATCCAAGCTGCCGTCCCCGAGGCTGCCAGGTTCCTGCAGGAGTTGCTGCTGTGGGGTGTGATCAGCCCGGAGGATTTCACCTCGTACTCCACCGGGGGCAGCGCTTCCCGGGAAGTGCTGCGGCAGCTCCTCGGCTCCTTCAGCCGGGAAAGAAGCCGCGTCCAGACCCGGGGGTTCCTGCATGTGCTGAGCCGCCTGGGAGAGGCGGATCCCAAAGTGCACAAGTGGCTGAAGCACCTCGATAACCTGGGTGGGTCCCGGGGAGCAGCGCGGCACAGGAGGAGTTCTCTGCTGTCCACTTTTCTGTCAAAGCCCTGGGCCCCCGCTGGGGTTGGAACTGGGGGCTCCAGCCCCTGTCCTCTGCCCTGGGGCTTTTCTTCCTTTGGTTCATCGTGTTGGAAAAAATGCAGCAAGAGATCTTCTGCTGTTTCAGAGTTGTTTATTTGTCTTATCAAAACCTTGGAGGCAGTGGCAGCATCCCCCGAGGACACCAGGGCAGAAAGGGCAATGGCTGCAGATCAGCAGCTACTTTTATATCTTACTAACAACCATTCAAGAAACAATACTTATCTTATTTTCTTTTCAACACCAGTAAATTCTCATCTTATTGATATGTCTTTTCAACACTAACTTTTTTCCACCAACCAACACACCACAGGAACTGGTGTCAGAGGAGAGAGGAAAAGAAAGAGGAGAGAGGAGAAGAAGAAAGAAGGAAAAACCACACCCAAAAATCTCCATCTTGTCCCTATATAATACCTAGAGCAAGATCCTAAAACTACAACTAAACTCTCTGTGGTTCACTAAACAAAAATCTCTTCACCTCTCTGGTGCATTCAGGTTCTCCCAAAAGTGGAGGGAGCTTCTCCAAAAGCCTAGGTCGCTGGCTAGGCCACTTTTGAGGAGCTCTGGGGCTATAAAGAAACCACCAGAGGAGCAGGAGAAGCTTTCAGGCTTCCCTGGACTCTGACACTTTTCTTCATTTTAAACAGCAAAAATTTTAATTTTTTTTCCCCTCCTTAGCCTTTCTCTGGTTCTGTTGCCTTTCCCTGGTCTTAAAATGAAAACTAAAACACAGTTTATGGGGAAAAGGGGTTTTTACTTTGGTATTTAAGGATCTTTGGGTGCAGCACTTGGTCCAGGTGCAATGCTCTGAGAATTCACTCACTGCTTCTCACACACTGCAATGCTCATAATTATAGGGTTTGTAAATTAGCAAATCTATCGAAGATTCTTTAACGAGAGGCTCGAGTGCACCTTTTGTTTTGAGGAACTTTCTCTCTGGATGGGTTTATTTTAGTTTAAAAAATGTGTTCTGGAGAGGCCCTTGGTGTCTGGGGCTCCCAGGATGTTTGCTCTCCTGGTTTAACAGTGCTGTGGGGCTGAACTGAGTTCTCAGGGTGGAAAATTAAAAATGTAGGCTAAAATCACTAAGAATACATAAAACTATAAAAGATTATGTAAGAGGGGTATAAAAGAAAAGGCAAAAAATCATCCTGGCATCAGTTCCAGAGAGGGAAATCCAACCTGGGTGACCCAGGAGCTCTGTGAGGCTTTGGCCACGCAGGAAAGAGGAAAAAAAAAAATAAATTGAATAGATTTAATTTTTTAATGGCCTTCAAATTCCAGAATGGGCGTGAATGCTGGTATTTGGAAATTAATCTGGTTGTGGAGAGTAAATAATGGTGAGGTTTTGCCATTCAGCTTGGAAATAATTTCATGTTGGTGCTCTGCAGTTTCCTGTTGGATTTATAATTGAAGAAAGGTGGAATTTTGGGTTTGGGGTTCTTCATTCTGCTCTGTCCCATCCATATCCTTCCAAGAATTCATAATAATATACAAATACTATTATACAAATAATAATTGGTGAGAGTAGCATTTATACCAACCCTATTTCTCATTTTTTGTTTGCATTTTCCAGGTACAAAAGCTTTGGCATCATCTGTAAATTTAATTTCTAGACCAAACTCTTCCCGTTTTGAAGAGGAACATCACATTTTAAACACTGAAAATCTAAAGCTGGAATGAAATATTGGGATTTTTTTCCATCTCTTTCAGGTCTAACAGCTACAAAAAACTTTGTCCTTCAATATGGCCAAGTTCTGCAGGAGCTTGACCTTTCTATTTTAACCCCACTGTGGAACCAGAAATATGGCAATAAATTTGATTATGTGGCAACTCATGGTGAAAAGCAAGAAATTTGGGATTATTTCCTCAAACCCCCCCTGGAGAAAACCCGATGTTTTATATGGCTTTTAGAAGAAAACAGAGAACATTTCCCAAGTCTCCATCAAGCTTTAGATGATTTCTTTGATAAAATGGGTGAGTAGGCAAAAGGATCAAACATTTCTGATGAAAATTCACATTTATTGCTCAGTTTTGAACAGGAAAAGTTCTGCAGCTGCAGTTTTGGGGCTGCTTTGGTGGTGTTGGATGAAAGATTATTTCAATAATTCCTGTGATTTCCCAGTTAGAGTTGTAAATGAGATAAAATATTATTATTTCCATGAATCACCATGACTTTTCTCCTCCCAACAGATGACCCAACCATTATATTAAAGAAGCAGGGAAATGAAAATTTATCAGTAAGTGAATTTCATTTCTGTTTGGTCTCAGCTCAGAAAGAACTTTTGGGTATTTTAGAAAACTGAATCTTCTGCAACCTCATACTGGAGATTTAATCTTTTGTTTTAGCTCCCTTTTCTTAAATTATTTGGTATTTGAATTATTTGATGATTATTTTTAAAGTGTGCCTCATTCTGAATCACTTTCTGGTGGTTGTCATCATTAAAATCCATCCCAATTGGCAGAAATGTATTTTGTATTCCAGTTAATTCTGTGCTTGAGGCACTCTTCATTTAAAGTTCTTTCTGCAGTTAAATTTATCTTTACAAATCCAGAATTTTATTGATTCAGAGTAAAGCTTTGGAGTTAATTAATGTACACACTAATAAATTGCAGAATATTAACTGTACACCTTAATAAAAAGCAACATTTTAAAATGTACCTATTAATAAAATGCAGAATTTTTAATGTCCATATAATTAAAATGCTGAGTTTTTAATGTGCACATTAATAAAAGGCAGAATTTTTAATGTCCACATAAATAAAATGCAGTTTTTAATGAACACATAAATAAAATGCAGTTTTTAATGTGCACATTATTAAAATGCAGAGTTTTTAATG
>VZTN01028497.1:380780-425119 GCA_013400515.1 Erpornis zantholeuca
TGAGTTTTTAATGTGCAAATAAAATGCAGAATTTTTAATGTGCACATTATTAAAATGCAGAGTTTTTAATTTACACATAAATAAAATGCAGAATTTTTAATGTACACATAAATAAAATGCAGAGTTTTTAATGTGCACATTATTAAAATGCAGAATTTTTAATGTACACATAATTAAAATGCAGAGTTTTTAATGTGCACATTAATAAAATGCAGAATTTTTAATGTACACATAATTAAAATGCAGAGTTTTTAATGTGCACATTAATAAAATGCAGAATTTTTAATGTACATGTTAATAAAATGCAAATTCTTAAATGTACACTTGAATAAAATGCAGAATTTTTAATGCACACATGAATAAAGTGCAGCATTATGTGGAATATTTTTGCTTTTTTCATTTCATGAATTGGGAAAATCCAAGAAGGAAATGAAAAGCATCAGGATTAAAGTGCTTTTATTTCAGTCTTACAACTTAGAATAACCTGGGAGAAATTATTCTGTCCATGTGCAGTCACAGTCCTGTTAGAGAATTAATTCAGATTTGAGTTCCTTCCTCTTGGTGGAGCTTGGGAAACTGAAGCAACATTTGCCATTCCTGTGACTTCATTTTTATTTTTTTTGTTCTGTTTCAGGATAATGAAATCAAAGTTAAAAACAAAAACAGGAAGAAAAATTTGAAAGATTCAAAGGTCAGTAACTTTTGAGGGTGCTAAAGTAGATATTACCAAGCAGAAACCACTAATTTGCTACTAAAAACCCACCTCAAAATGACTTTTTTTGGATGAATTTCTGACATTCAGATGGACAGGAGCTGTTTTGTAAATACCTTGAGGAGACTCTTCAGTGTGAAGTGGCTTTTCCTGAAGTAAAATTAAGCTGTGAAGACTCAAATGATACCATTTGGTTAAAATTTATCACTAGAAAAGCTATTTTTAAACTGATTTATGACTAAGTTTGGCTCTGACTGGAGTCACCTTCCACTGGCTTAATTCTGAATTTTTGTTGTGATTCTAATTTTCCATGTGGGAAGATAGGAATTCAGTGCAAAAGTTCCATTTAATGCTCAAAAATGTTATAAATGATTCATTCATTTATAGATTTTATTGGAATATTATTCTGCTTGAATCTTATCTGCCTTTTGGGGGATTTTGCTTTATTGAAAGCCTCAGCTCCAGCCTTGTGCCCTCACCTTTTTCTCATTTTTCCAGAATTTCTAGAGGAAACTTCACATTTTTTTCCTCATCAGGCAGGATTTGGATTTTTTTCTGAATTAAGTGCATTTATTTGTGTATTTCTAAATTCTTAGATAATAAAAATGAAGACAGCTGAAGTGTCTGTAATGGTATGGACAATAATCAATGTCTCATTAAACCATGTGCAATCTGCCTTGTGATTGATTAAATTTAAATTAAATATTGATTAAAGTTTGATTAAATATTGATTAAATTGGTAAAAAAAAGAGGGGTTTGGGGCTAAATATCCCAATTTCTTTTTCCTAAATAAGTTCTGAAGAAGAAAGGAATATTTTTAAATGAAAAACTTTCTTGCTGTGGCTGAGCACTGATGGTTGTAGGTGGGAATGTTGCAGTTTATAGTGACCATGATGAATTTATAGGACAAAATTAAATGTAAATAAATTACTCCTGGTCTTTGCAGTGGATTATTTTCCACAAGTTTTTTTGTGAGGTGAAAACTAAAAGAAATCTATTCTCAATTAGTCTATTTTAGTATTATCCAGTGGAGTTAGTACAGCACCACGAGAAGAAGAGAAGATATTTATAGAAGAAAATAATTTGTGAGTATTATATTCTGCTTTTATTGCCCAAACTCCAAAGTGCTGGAGAAAAATCCTTTAAAAACACCAAGGCTGGGTTAACTTAATTTTTTTCTTCTGCTTTTTTAAGGTACAGAGATTATACAAATGAACCTTTTGTAATCCCAGAATATCTCCAGGAGCAACTGGAGGAATTCGAAGCTCTCTATAATGTTTCAAATAGTAACAATTATCAAATGAATAATAATCCAGATCCAATGTGTGAGAATTTATATGAGTGAGTATAAATTTCTGGACTTGGCAGCTTCAGGGGGTTTCATTTTACTTGGTAGTTTTAATGATTTTTTTGGATTAATTGGAATCGTGGTGTGTGTGGTGTGTCCATGAAGGAACGGATTAATGTTGATGAATTTTAGAATTACATTAAAAAACTTCTATTAATAATAACAATTCTCTCTTTTTTTTTTTTTTTCCCTTCAAGTTATTTCTCTCAAATCCTGGAAGAACATGGCCCTCTGGAAATTAATAATAAATTACTGATTGGGGAATACGAAAATTTCCCTGAGGAAACTCGGAAGGTGGTGGAAGATAAAGGAGGCCTGGAACCCTTCCTGCTGCAATCCCTTCGTTTCATCATGGTGGATAATCTCATTGGATTAAGGAAGCACTCAGTCCTTTTTGAAGGAAATCCAAGCAGAGATGGCACTGGAAATAATAAGGAAAATGATTCCACTGGGGAATTCCAAGGGAATTCTTGCCAGAGCAAGCTGCAGTTGAATCCCTACGCCGAGGAGTTCAGGCCTCTCTCATACCCTTTGGAACGCCCTTTATTAGCTGATTTAACACATTATGAGGCTCCACAGTGTTTGCCTTGTTCTTTCCCTGCTTCCTGCACCCCTAGGAACCCTCAGGAGAAGGAGGATGTTGATTCCATGGATAACAAGCCACCCCTGCCAGGGGCTTTATTGGAGGGCTTTCAATTTATTGAGGGCCCTGCTGTGTTTCTGCCTCAGAGCTCCTGGGGTTATCAATATGGAATATTGCCTCTGCCTCCTGCCCTGCCACAGCCTGGATATGTTTATGCTGATCCTGCAGCTCCTCAGGATAGTCAGGAATCAGCAATTTCACATGGAAAATATGTCCCTGGAGGTTTTGTGCCAGCTGAAACTCAAGGGTGCAAAGGCCTCTGGGGCAACTCGGAGAACTCGGATAAGGAGGATTCTGCTTTTCCAAATGGTTCAGATGAAGCTGAGTGTGGTAAATGTGTTAAGATGGAAAAGGGAAGGAGAAATAAAGCTGGGATGAAGAGCAATCCTCACACAAGGATGGTGGCTGTTCAGGTAAGGAATGGGAAGGGAACAGTGCTGGAGAGATTTCAGGGATGGAGCAGCTCTGCTGGGAGGAAAGGCTGCCAGAGCTGGGATTGTTGAGCCTGGAGAGGAGAAGCTCTGGGCTGAGCTCAGTGTGGCCTTGCAGGGCCTGAAGGAGCCCACAGGAAGCATGGAGAGAGACAATTGCCAAGGGCTGCAGGGCCAGGAGGCAGGGAATGGCTTCCCAGTGCCAGAGGGCAGGGCTGGCTGGGAGATTGGGAAGTGGGAATTGTTCCCTGGCAGGGAGGGCAGGCCCTGGCACAGGGTGCCCAGAGCAGCTGTGGCTGCCCCTGGATCCCTGGCAGTGCCCAAGGCCAGGTTGGCCATTGGGGCTTGGAGCAGCCTGGGACAGTGGAAGGTGTCCCTGCCATGGCAGGGGTGGCACTGGGTGGGATTTTGAAGGTCCCTTCCAACCCAAACCATCCTGGGATTCCTGAGAACTTCCACTTTAAGCTGCTGCCACTTCCTGTGATTACTCATTTTGTGTTGGTAATTCTTCAGAGCTGCTCACTGAATTTTGTTCAGCCTGAAGTTCCTGCTGCTCCTTTTTCTGCATATCTCAGAGGGAGCTGCTGCACATCAGTTTCAGCTTCACTTCAGAGATGAAGCCAAGTCCTTCTGTGTCATTATTTTTCCTTTTGTAATGAGTTCAGGGATTTGTTTTCACTTCCACAACATCTGAGGATTTGGATTTGTGGAGGAGGCTTAGGGGGGACCTTCTCCCTGACAGGAGAGTGAGACACTTCCTGCAAATACTGAATTTTCAGATGTTTTAGAGCATGGCTTTGTTTAAAAGACTGCCAGAACTGCATGGAATTGCTTGTGGTCAATGAAATCAGGGAAAGAAAAAAAAATCCCTTGCAGAAACACCTCCACAATGTTTCCCTACCTCATTTATAGTCTTGGTTTAGAGTTGGATTTGTAAAACCATAGGCGAGGCACAAAAGCTCCAAACCAGAGCAGCTCATCTGTAAACTGAGAAACTTTTTAATCAACTCTTGATTTTTTTTTTTGGTGTTCTAGGTAAACCAGGAAGTTGCTGATAGGGAAACCAATACTTTGCCTTTCCATCCCTTTGAAAACCAACAGGTAAGTTCCCTGCATCTTGGTTTGCATTTCTCCTCAAGGAGGGTAAAGGAATGCCCAAAACCTGAGTGGTGGAGGAATAAAAATCCTCTGAAAACACCAGGTTTTAACAGATATTTTATATTTTGGGTTGCTTGGTGGTTTGGCTGATTTTGTGTTTTGTGATGCTCTTGGAAACATCACCCAGCCCCACAAAGGATGATTTTTGAGCTTTGCTCTGGTATTTGATATTTGTTCTGATAGCTTTGTTCTCAGCTATTCAGATGCTTCAGAGAAATAGTATTTCCTCTCTCAAAACCTGGGTTTAAATATTCCCTTTGGGCATTGAGACAGCTCAGAGTGGTGCTAATGGCAGGTTTATGTCTGTACCAGGAGATAAAAGTGAGAAGATGTGGCCTTTGAACTGCTAGCAGGTACAAATGGAGTTGGTTTTGTAACTGATTAATTTTCAGGGAGATATCCTGCGCACAGAGAAGGAGCACCAGGTGTTAAAGGAACAACTTAAGGAAGCAGAGGAGAAAATTGAGCAATTACAAAGCAGAAGCTTGGAGGAAATTGGTGCTTTGGAAGAGCTCCTGAAAAAAAGTATTGAAGAGACTGAGGTAAAGCTTTTCCCCATGGAGCAGAGGTTGTGGAATCAATCCCTTGGATCCCTGGAAGTGTCCATGGCCAGGTTGGAGCAGCCTGGGACAGTGGGAGGTGTCCTTCCTACCCAGAGCATTCCAGGATTCCCTGATTGCTCATCCTCACTCTGCTCCAGATTTTATTTGAACAAACTTTTATTTTCAGAAAGTTTCCTTCTCTTCTGCCTTTAGGTCTCTCAGAATGAGCTGGATTGGTTCCACCAAGACTCTGAGACACAAATGAAGAAATGGCAGCAGGAGAAGAAGGAAAACAGAGAGAACTTAAAAGCACTGAGGAGCACAGCTAAAAAACACTCAGACACCAACGAGAGGTGTGACTGCAAATAGATTCACATCCCCTCATTCCCACACTCTAAAGATTTCAGAAATCTTTAGGGAAATTTAATCCTTGGCTGTGAAAGCAGCCAGACATTTTCTCCCAGTATGAGGCTGAAATATGGACACAGCCACTTCCTTATTTTGATTTTTATTTTTTGCAAATCACAGGTAAACAGTTAAAATAGCTTCTAGATAACTGATGAAACCCTCTTAGCAATAATTCTTCTAGTCAGATTGGAGAATTCCTGATTAAAATTAGTGTATTTTAATGTCCTCTCAGTTTACAGAGCCCAGACTTTGGTCCTTGAATGCCTTTGGTTTTATCTTCAGTCTTAGGAAGTTTGGGCCAAATCTCTTGAAAAATCATCAGCCTGTTTTTATATTAATTACTGATTTATTAGGAATAAATTTAAATGTATTTAGAGTAGAATCCCTGAATAGTTGGGGTTGGAAGGGACTTTAAAAACCATGTCATTCCAACCCTTCCACTATCCCAGGTTGCTCCAACCTGGCCTGGGACACTTCCAGGGCTGGGAATTTCACCATTCCAGCATCTAAAACCTTCAGATTGTCCTGGTAGTTCTAGGAGAACACATTCCATATTTACCTATAATCCTTTTGCACAACAAGCTTAATCAATGTTTGATTCCTGCAGGTATTTGAAGACCATTGATGACAAGGAAAAGCAATATAATGTGTGTTTAAATACATTCCTGGAGACCAGGTAAAACTCATGTCCCTTCCAGCAATATTGACATTTTTCTGCTTCACTCTGGGTGAAGCCTTAGGGGAAAATAAGCACTTTAACCCATATTTCTTACTCTGAGTTAGTTTGCTTTTACTTACCATGAGTAAATATGAATATCTAGAATGATATAAATCATAGTGGTACATTTCCCTTGATTACATGATGCTGAGTAGCTGTAAAAAACCTCTAAAATGGCTTAAATTTTAAATACTGCTGTGACCATTACTCAAATATTTCACTTCTGTTTCTTTCACAGTAATAAATTTGCTAATGAGAAAGGAAAATTGGAAGAGCTGATAAAAAAGAGTCAAGATGACAGCCAGGAGTGTGAGAAAAGAGCTGTTAAAGCAGAGGTACAAACAAAAAAATCCTCAAAAACCTTTTTTTTTAAGGGCTGGGATCATTTGTGCTGATTGGAGGTGGAGAAATGAGATTAAAGATATTGGAAGTGCCAGGGATGGAAATTCCACTTGAAAATTCCTCACTGTAGGAACTGTGTGTACACTTTGAAGCATCAAACTCTTGTTTAAATTAAATTAAATTAAATTACATTAAATTACATTAAATTCCTATTAAAATCTAGTTTAAGGTTTTATCCCTTTTTTTAAAATTTTTTTTGTTTGGTTCCAGGTCTCAGTGCTCCAGACCTGGAAGGAAACTGAAATCTGGAAGCTCAAAGGCACCATTGCCAAGGGAGAAGGAAATCTCAGGATGCTGAAGGCACTCAGCAGGTACTGAGAGTTCCTGCCAGGAATTCCACTACTTCTGCTTGTTAATTATTTATTATTTAACCTTAATTTTCTATTATATCATTATCTAAAATACAGTTTTTATCTTCTGTAGTGATAATGTACAATATTTATAGAACATATTATAATATTAATATAAAAGTGCACAGAACTGGGGGTAAATAATTTTGTCCCAAACAAAATTCAGCTGGAAATTGAGTCTCATCCTTCTCCTTGTGTCTTCCTGAGCTGGGAAAATCAGATTATTTGGGTAATAATAATAATTCCAGTTATTCCTGCCCAGCATCCTTAGAAAAAAAGCTGCAGTGCAACTGATTTTAACCTGAAATCCATGGAAAACTTTAACTGTGATTAACTGCTGAGGGAGGGACTGGTCTCAAAAATAATGGGAATGTTGGATTTTAACTGCAAATCCTCAATATTTCAGCAGCTCAGCTTCAGCAGCTCCTGTGTTGAAGTCTCAGATTGATTCCTGGGAAATATTTACTGCAGAGGTCAAGAAACAACTGGAAAAAGTTGAGGTAAAACTTCATTTCTCTCCATGAGCTTTTAAGTGGAACTTTGGATATGAAATAATTTGCTAATGTTGCATTCCTTTTTTTAAAACACCAATGGTTTGTCCTCCAAATGCTGAGGGGATTTTTTTTTTAATTACAAAAGAAAGATACAGTTTGGAGTCCAGGTTGTTATTTTATGTTGGATATATTCAGTTTTTTAAAGGCAGAAATCTATCCTTCATACCCTTGCTTCAAAATTGCATCCCACATTAACAAGTGTGAGTTTTTGGCTTTGTGACCTTGAAGAAATCCATGGAACTTCTTAAAAAAACCCCAAAACCAACAGGAAACTGGGAAATTCAGGTGTCAAATGGGATTTTTAATGAAGAGAGAGCTCTGGTTGATGCTGGTGTGGAGGATGGTGATGGTTGGTTTCTTTCTGCAGGCTGAGTATGATGAAAAAATTGAGCTGGTGAAAAATGGTGCCCGGAACTGCCTCAGTAAAGTGGAAATTGTGGATGTTCCTTTTCCTCAGGGAGTTGTTGTGAGTATCCCACCTTCCACAGCACCTCCAGGCCTTGGAATTGCCCTCAGCATGGCCAGAGGTGTCCAGGGAGAGCTGGAATGTGCAGCCTTGGACACACAAAATCCCAGCTCTCTGTGGAGCCAGGGAATGCTCCAGAGGAAAAGGGGATGGAGATGAGCCTGGGGAAGGGCAGGGAGCAGCACATTCCCAACTCCTGGGAGAGGCTCAAGCTGCTTGAAGTTGAAAATGCCTCACTGAGTTCTGTACATCTTGGGGTTCCTGTAGCACCAAAATCCTGGGATTCCAGAATGGTTTGGGTTGGGAGGGGCCTTAAAGCTCACCCAGTGCCACCCCTGCCATGGCAGGGACACCTTCCACTGTCCCAGGCTGCTCCAAGCCCCAATGGCCAACCTGGCCTTGGGCACTGCCAGGGATCCAGGGGCAACCACAGCTGCTCTGGGCACCCTGTGCCAGGGCCTGCCCTCCCTGCCAGGGAACAATTCCCACTTCCCAATCTCCCAGCCAGCCCTGCCCTCTGGCACTGGGAAGCCATTCCCTGCCTCCTGGCCCTGCAGCCCTTGTTCCCAGTCCCTCTCCAGCTCTCCTGGAGCCCCTTTGGGCCCTGGAAGGAGCTCTGAGCTCTCCCTGGAGCCTTCTCTTCTCCAGACCCAAAATCCATCAGGGTAAGCCCCATTCTGCAGAATCCCAGGATCCCTGAGGCTGGCAAAGCCCTCCCAGCCCAGCCAGGCCAAGCTGTGCCCCATGCCCACCTTGTCCCCAGCCCAGAGCACTGAGTGCCACCTCCAGCCCTTCCTGGCACCCCTCCAGGGATGGGCACTGCAAACCTCCCTGGGCAGCTCTTGCCAAGGCCTCACCTCCTTTTCCAGGGAGAAACTTCCCTGGAGGAATTCCTGCAGCACCATGTGGCACTGAGTGCCAACCTCAGCTCCCAGCCCAGTGTGCCAGGGATGAGGTGGAGCAGAGCCATTGGTGGGGATGGAGCTGCAATGAGAGCAGCCCCAGGAAATCCTGTTCACATTTTCTCATGGCCCAACAGCTCCACCAATGCTTAGCTCAAGTCACAGAAGTTTCTTCTGACCCCTCTGATTGGTCCTTTTTTAGGTTTTTGGTGGGGGTTTTGGGGTGGTTTTTTGGGGTTTTTTTAATTTTTTTTTTCCCTCTGCAGAATATCTTGGGGGATTCTGTGTTCTGGGTATAATTTAGATTCAGGGCTCTGTTCTAATATTCAAGACTGTTACTACACTTTTTCTGGATTTCTACAAGTAACTGTTCCACTCCTCTCCTGCATCATTTCCCTTCCCCACTTACACTTTTAGGCATCTCCTTTCTTATTGACACAGAATATGGACACAATCACCACCAATTTATTGGGAAAAAGCAGCTTTTGAGCCTCTTGTTCTGTATTTGGAATGTATTTTTCTTGCAGTAACATTTTAGAAGAGAAGTAATCACAGGGTCAAACACCTGCCCTGATCTTAGGGAGTTTTTAAGATAAATTGCTGTGACCTTCCAGGTCCTTGGCACGACCAAACCTGGCACAATTCACACTGCAAGTGCTCCAGAGTTCAACCTGATTTGTTTTAATCAGTGTTTTTCCTGTGAAATGTGTTTGTTTCCTAGACCATACCAGGCAGACCTCCCATGTGTGATCCTGCCATTGTCACCTGTTCCTCGGCATCCTCTCATCCCAGCTCCCTTCCTGCATTTTCGAGTTCTGATGGAAAAGCTCCAGCCCAGCCTTCACTCCAAGCACAGACCAGAGCTAAGGCAGCACCTGCCACCTCTGAGGCTTCTTCTGGAGCTGGGAAAACACATCCCAGAGCTGCAGAGGGATCACATTCCAGTAAGGGAATGGGATCCTCACCATCCTGCCCGGCGGGGAGTTCTGGGAGTAACACCCAGCAGGTGCAGCCCAGCCAGAGCTGCCAGAATCCCTCAGCTCTGCAGCCGAGGTCTTCTGGAATTCCAAACAACAAAAAGCTTCCAAAAGCCTTGGAAAATATTATTGCCCAGCTCCAGAGTATATTCCCAAACTACAGCAGGTATGGATTGAAGGAGTGCTGTGAAACAAGGTCTGAACAGCCAGGGGTGAAATGGAAAAGGAATTGATTTTGTTCTGCTGACAAGGGCTGGAGGGCCAGGAGGCAGGGAATGGCTTCCCAGTGCCAGAGGGCAGGGCTGGCTGGGAGATTGGGAAGTGGGAATTGTTCCCTGGCAGGGAGGGCAGGCCCTGGCACAGGGTGCCCAGAGCAGCTGTGGCTGCCCCTGGATCCCTGGCAGTGCCCAAGGCCAGGTTGGCCATTGGGGCTTGGAGCAGCCTGGGACAGTGGAAGGTGTCCCTGCCATGGCTGGGGTGGGATGGGATGAGATTTAAGATCCCTCCCAACCCAGACCATTCCACAATTCTGATGATTGTTCAGGGGTTTGATCCTGGTTGCTGAGTTACTGGGAGCAGGAACCTGCTCCAGTTGAGGGGAAAAGTTGGTGTCTTTAGATCCTGTTGGGATCACACACAAAGCCTGCACTGCTCTCCAGGTGCCATCCCTGATCTTGCCTTTCCTGTCCCTCCAGCTCAGACTTCACTGCCTTCATCAGGGACGTGCAGAGGAGAAATGGGAACACCCTGGCAGGCCTGAGCCCAGAGGAAATCCTCAGCCAGGTCACGGAGCTCATCCTGGAGGTACTGGGGCTGGAGCTGCTCCTCTTCCCCACGTGGAAACCTTGGAGCAGCACAGCCCCAAGGGACACAATTCCTTTTGCTCCCTGTGCAGGCACCACCTCCAGCAGGCAGAGCTGTGCATTCCCTGGGCTCTGCTCCCCCAGCACGGAGCTGGGAAGTGCCTGTGGAAGGAATCAGCTCCAGCTCCCCCCAGGCAGCACCTGGCCCTAAACACAGCTCCAATAAAAACCCTCCTCAGCCAAACCTGCAGCCCTGGGGCAATGCTGGAGCCACTCCTAAAGTCAAATGGAAGAAGAAGGATGATGCTGTAAGTTCTCCACTGTTTCACTGGAGTCGTTGCTTTGTACAGGATGTGAAATAATCCAGGAAAAAAAGAATTGCCTTGTTTATTTTGTGTACAAAAGCTTCAACAGACTTGGTTAAAGTCAGTGACCTCGTTAATTGAGGAGAAGGTGCTGGTTAATTACTGATAATTGTTAAATAACTGAGCATTCCTTTGCTGGCCAGGCCTCCAGTGAGGATCCGTGCACGATCTGTCACGATGAGCTGAGCAGAGACTGCTGTGAGCTCGAGTGTGGCCATCACTTCCACAGGGAGGTGAGTTCTGCTCTTGTTCCTCATCTCCCTATAAACATCCCTTTACCCTCCCTGCACCCTCCAGTGCTCTCACAGCAGGGCACAGTTTCATTTTCCAGCCACTGCCCCCCAAACTTGCCCCACAGCCAGCCTGGCTGTCAGAAAGCTTTAGGTGTTTTCTAAAGTAAAGTAATTTATCAGAGTGAAGTTAAGATGATTCTTCAGGTCAGGATAGTTGGCAGCACACTCAGGGAATGGACTATCCCTGAAAATGCTGTGTTTGCCACCTGATAGTGGAAATCCATGGAGTAAAAATGTCAGCATGATTCCAAATTATGTTGGAATAACTCCACGTTTCTGTTTGGGACTTTTCCCCTTTACCTTTTTTGTTTTAACTCCAATTTCTTCTCGCAGAACGAATTTGATTGGAGCAGGAGCACAGTTCTCCAACCCCAAATTCCAGTGGTGTAGAACTTGTTGCAGAGTTTCCCCATTAGTGCCAATTACTTGCAGCCTCTAGCTGGACTCCTGTGCCCAGACTTTGCCTCTCACCCTCTCCCTGTGCCCGCAGTGCATCCGAACGTGGCTCAAGCAGCATTCCAGCACCTGCCCTGTCTGCCGTGTCCATGCTCTGCTTCCTGAGGATTTCCCTGAGCTTCCTGCCTGGAACAAGTACAGCTGAACCTGCTTTTACCTGCACACTTTGTAATTAAAGATGGAAAAGGGCTGCAGCACACCCCCAGTGGTGGGGGACAGGACAAGCCTGGGTTTATTGGCAATGGGAACAGCCTCAGGGTTTGGCACTTGGCATTAAGCCACAATCCAAGCTCCAGGATTTCTCCTGGTTCCTGCTTAAAGCTGTGGAGTTCAGGGCTGGCAGCACACAAAACTGGTGGGGTTTTGGCTAAGGGACACTCAAAGTACCAAATGCTTTGATCTGAAAGGCCAGTGCATAAAGCCTGTGAAGGGAGGGGCTTTTCTCTCACATATATTCCAATATCAAACAAGTAGGTGACCCAAAGGATGGAGCAGCAGAACTGGAACAGCCACACCATTCCCTTCCTCTGGCACAAACAGTTCAGGATTCAAGGCTGCTGTGGTCCTTGCAGTTCATCCCTGCAGCTCCTCTCTCTGCATAAATCCACAGCTGAGACTTTAAATTGTTTAAATAATGACTTTTAGGAACATTTTGAAGCAAGAATTTTAAATTATTCATATGGATCAATTCTTTAATCTCAAAATGGGGTTGAAATTTGAATTTCTCCCCTTGTTGAAGAGTTGGTCTGTTGAAAGGGGGAAGATTTTTTTAGAAGGATTTTTAGAAGGCTTTTTAAGCAACACTTCCTCTGTATTTTGTGCAGGAAGGATCACCAGTAGCAGGAGGGGCAGAATTCCAGCAGCTCAGGGAATTGTTCTCCCACTGTTTTTCGAGCCTGAACTGGCCCAGAGCACCTTCAACACAGCCCAAAGATGAGGACCACAGCCTGAGAATCTTGGAAGTAAAAATTAAATATTCTGTTGCCTGAATCCAAGGAGCATGACATGGATTAGGAGCTTTTGGCTAATTCCAGGGATCACTTGTTCCCCACATCTCCTCCAGATGAAGTTTTAAACTCCTCTCTCATTAATCAGTGTTTTAATTACCACTTGAATAAAAAATAAAATCACTGCTACAGCCCAACACGTTGTTCTTGTGCAGTATTTCTGCTCAGTGTGAGTTAGTGGTGAGTAACTCTGTGCTGTAGAATTAAGGCCTAAAAATTCCAGCACTGGAATCCTTTCCAGTATTTCTGGGGGGGTTGGAGCTCTTCCCAAGGCCAGGCACTCTTTCCATTCCACATCCCTTGGGACAGCAGGAGGTGCCAGCTCGTGGCACTGCTGGAGCAGACTGGAGACTCCAAGGAGTGGCTTTCACTTCCCCAAATCCCCCTGGACCATGTCCTGTTTTTAGGGAAAAATCCTAAATTTCACTCAACAGCATTTTCCTCCTCTTCCCAGACACTGAAATAAAAATTTCAGCTTTTGCTTCCTAAAACATCAGGGCCCAAACTGGAGTTAGATTCTCCTGCTTGGCAATGCTGCTGGATAATCCAAAGGAAATGATTTTTCTTAGTTTTCTTCATTCTGCTTTTATCAGGTGCTCATCTTTACAATTTCCATCATACAGACTGAGCCTGCCTCTACCCTACATGGAAAATTAATGAAAAGTCCACAAGCTGTGGCTGCTGCATTAAAACAACACCAAAACCCACAAGCTGTTGGTGTTGGGAAGGTTATTTCTTACTGAACTGCTTTTCCTCTAGGCTGTACAGTCACAAACACATTCATTTATTCCTCCAACACAAGCTCCTGGTCCCAGTTTGACCAAAATTTCCGTGATGTGATTTGCCAGCACTCATTTCCCATCCCACAGCTCCACCTTCCAGTGTTGTAGCACCATTTTTTTAGACCTTCAAAAACCTTATTTCTCATTATATCACAATTCCCATACCCTCCCAGTATGGCTGGAATGGGATTTAGGAGTTTTGAGAGGTCTTCAAAGGACTTTGGAATGAGTGTTAGAAAATTAAATCCAGAGAGGAACTTGCTACATACTTCTGCAAGCTGTGGGAAGCTACAGAATGATTCCTTCAGCATTTTCCCCAGAAAAAAATGAGGAAAACATGATTGTTGAAGGCAGCAGGATCCAGATGGGCAAAGTCCTGGCCAGGCTAAGAGGGAAGTGAAAGCACAAGAAGCACCCACAGGAAGAAGGAAGGGAGGTGGCTCCAGCTGAAGTCAGGCACGGATAAAGTTCCACTTTCCCTCTTAGGAATTCCCAGTAAATCCTTCCCTGGTTCTCCTGAGGGTGCTCACATCCTGCAGAGCTTCAGTGGGAAGTTCTCTGTGATGAGATGGTCGTCGTGCAGAAGGACCACGATGTTCACTTCAAACTCTGGGAGCAGGGGGAAAAAAAGGGGAGAGAATTCCATAGGAAGGTGAATCTCAGCAACAATCCTACTCCAGTTCCATATGGAGCTGAATCCTAGCAGCAATCCTACTCCAGTTCCATATGGAGCTGAATCCTAGCAGCAATCCTACTCCAACTCCATAGGGAACTGAATCCTAGCAGCAATCCTACTCCAATTCCATAGGGAACTGAATCCTAGCAGAATCCTACTCCAGTTCCATATGGAGCTGAATCCCAGCAGCAATCCTACTCCAATTCCATAGGGAACTGAATCCCAGCAGCAATCCTACTCCAATTCCATATGGAGCTGAATCCCAGCAGGATGAGGCAGGAGCACCTGGAACACTCCAGGCAGAATCTCACCCAGGCATCCCAGACCTTGCATCATTCCTAGAAAATCCTGCTTTGTTCTAATCTTTGGGATTCCTCTGGATTGGTTTATCACTGATAAATTATGGCAAACAATCCTCTGGAAAAGAGGATTCAGACATCAAAGAGGAAAAGGTTTTGGGAAAGACACCTCCACCAAGATGGTGTTTGGAAGCAGGGAATGGGAGAATTCCAGGACAGAGCCATTCCCTGTTTCCAGCATATAACAGCCTTAGGAAGTTAAACACTGGAATACAACAGGCCTGCAAACTGAGGAACAAAAATTCCAGAGGAAAATCTACTCCTTAGATACTACATTGTGTCCTTAAAAGCCAAAATCAATGTCAGGTCAATAATCAATCCTAAATGGAGACAGAACAAAAAGCCAGGCAAAGGTAATAAATGAAGGGAAACAGAAATCAAAATAAATTGAAAATCTCACTGCAAATTGCTACTTGAGAGCTAAAAATGGCAAAAAAATAAAGAATATTATTCATTTGGAGAAAATCACTGCCCACAGACTGTGCCAACAGATTCCAGCAGGATGAAGGAAAGAAATACAAACCAGCCAAGTGGATTCTTGCAGTACTTATTAGAACAAGTGAGGAAAATCCAGATTTTGTTAAAAGTTGGATTTTGGCAACAATCAGCAGGGAGGAGCACATGGTGTAGGTAAGTCACACCCACACCAACCCTGCTGCTTCCAGGGCTTTCAGCAGGGGAGTGGGAAACAAAAAGGAGAGGAAATGGAAAGAGAGGCTCTCAGCAGTGAGGAAAAGGAGGAATTTTATTCTTGGACTATCACTCATGTATTTATTCACGTGACCTGCATTCCACTGCTCCTCCTGTCCCTTCTTCATGGAATTTTGTTAGGAGTAGCTTAGTTAGCTGCACAACTCTTTGTGTGGGAAGTTTCTGGGCTGTATTTTCCCAGCCTGAAATCCAGCAGGATTCAGGTTCAGGGAAGCAGAGGGATTGGATTCTAAAGGGAATGTGGACTCTCATCTCCCATGAAAATGCCTCCCCTACTCACCCACTTTGAAGTTGGTTGTTTCCAGGGTGGGGCAGGTGAAGAGCCTGGGGAACACCATGTGGATGGGGATGGGGAGGCCCCTGCACACATCCCCATCAGCGATCTGGATGTTCTGGATCTCCGTGGCATCCCTGGCATAGCCCTCGGCACACCCTGGGCACGGCAGGAGGGAAAAGGGAGAGGAGGGAAAAGGGGGGAGATGAGAGGAGGCAGCAGCCAAAATTTCCAAAGGAGATACACCAGGACTGGGGGAGGAAGTGCCCTGCAAGTGATGCCTTAGGTTTGAACTTTTCCATGTTCCCAGCCCTGCCCTGCCCAGTGTCACTCTGCAGTTCCCTGGAGCTCGTTCAGTGCTGTTCTCTCATGCTCACACACACACAACAAAGCCTCTCCAGCTCTCCAAGGACACCCAGACCCTCCTAGGCCCAACAACTGCAAACCACAACCTTGGGGACAGGGGGGCAAGCTTGGGCAAATTCCATCCTTGCCTGGCTTCTGCTTGGGGAATTGATGCTGAGATCCAAGTGGGAAGAACTCGGGAGCTGTCCTTGTCCATGTTGGGATGCACTGAGGCAGGAGCCTCTGGAGCCCAGAGTGTACCTCTGAAGGCCTTTCCAACCAATCCCTCCTTGATTCCTTTATCCCTGCCTGGGCTCTGGTTCTAGGGAGCCAATTAAGGCACAAGTTTTCCCAGAGTTAAGGATCCTGGAGATAGTTTAATGTTCCTCCAGAGTGCAAACCCTGCAAAGCTTTAATGCTCTGGCCTTTCTTCAATGCTCTTCCCTGTTTCCTTGGGAAGGGATGGAGGGAATTCCTGCAGCCTGTTCCCAGCCTGTTCCCAGCCTGTTCCCTGCCCTCCCCAGGGACAGAAGCTCACCACAGGTCTCCACACGCACGAGCTGCAGCTCAATGCTCTTGATGGCTGCCTCAGCACTCTCCACCACCAGCTCCCCTGTCAGAGGCTGTGTGATCACACAGTTGGTGGAATTCAGGTGCCCTCTGATGAGGAATTTGGGAAGGGAGGCTCTCTGAAAAGATTGGAGGAGAAGATGCCACTGTAAGAGCAGACTAAGTAAAAAAAACCAAACCACCACCTTATGGGAAGTTATCCAAATAAGCAGGAAGTTCCCCAGAAGTTCCAAAGTTGAGAACTCAAGAGTTCAGAAATTCCTCATGTAGCTTAAATGTAATTCTTTCAGTCTGCATCAAGATTTCTCCTACAGTCTTCTCCCTTCACATGCTTCCTTCCTGCTCCATCCACCCATGGATGGACTCTTCCTGGGGAGAACTGACAGAACTTGGCTGATAGAATTCATCCAGGAGCTGGAACTGTGTGGTGAAGGAGGTGGGGACACCTTCCACTGTCCCAGGCTGCTCCAAGCCCCAATGGCCAACCTGGCCTTGGGCACTGCCAGGGATCCAGGGGCAGCCACAGCTGCTCTGGGAATTCTATTCCATCTAACCCTGCCCTCCTCGAGGCTTCCCAACCCACAGGGGCTGTAGAAAAAGACATAACCTAGGCTCAAAATACACATTTTTAAAGGCTCTTGGCTGTACATGCTATAGAATGTTTTCTCTTGCTCCACTTCCATCCTTCACTGAGGGAAGGGATAAAAATATTTAACCATTCCTGAGCAAAATTCCACCTCCAAATGGTCACCACAGTGCAGGAGATGAGGCAGAATTGCTTTATTGCTTACAAAAGTGAAAAAGAAAATGGAAAAATCGAAAAAAAAAGAGCTGATTATCTACAAAGCAGAATTCAATCACTCCTCTGGGCTCACTCAATCACACAAACATTACAGTTTAAAATGAAATAATAAGAAAATCCTTTTACCTCTTTAACATTTTGCAGAGTTTCAGGAGTAATGGTGAAGTCCACGGGGCTGGGCAGCAGCTTCCCTTTCTGTGACTGCAGGGAAGGAAAGGGTTAAACTGCAGCTGATCTCCAAAACACAGAGAGAATATCGAAAACCACAACAGTTGGCTGCCCTAAACCACCTGGAAAAGCAGGAATACACTCCCCATGTGAAGCAGAGGGGGGAAAAAAGTTCAACTTCCCACTTCTGTATGTACAAATAAATTCATTTTACATGTCCCTTGGAATGCTTAGTTTCATTATTAAATTTGGGGAGGGGAGATTCTAAATGAACTTGTGTCCATTGCTTCAAATCTGCTTTCTAAACTCTGCCTCCCTGCTTGGTCTCCAGCAGCAAGGGAAGGATGTGGAGCTCTGAGTGAGGATCTGCCCTCACTGCTCAAGAATTCCAAAGAGCTGCTGCTGCCCAGCTGCAAGATGGAAGAGATTAGCAAAAGATTGGCTGAGTTTTCCCAAAATGACAAATTCTGGCACAGAATAAGCTTAAGGGAAATGGTACATTGAGCACTGACAGTGAGAATTATATGTTCAGTAAAAGCTCATTAATTCACCCTGACTGAGAGATTCATGATTTACTGACTTGTGAGCTCAGAAGTGCTGTAGTGGGAACGAGAAATAAAGGCAGGAAAACTGCATGAGATGTGATTTGTCACTCCTCTGACAAGTGTGGCTCACTTATAATGCAATAATGGCCCAATAAAATGTAGCATCAGTTATTTCAGAAAATATTGAAACCTCACCAACAGGAAACTTGTTTGTAACACCAAACTAAAGCTTTTTAAAAGGTCCTTTAGAACTCAAATAACATTTCCACCACTAGTCCTAAGTAACACAAAAGGTTTTGATATTTCCTGTCCTGTTAAAGAGCAAAGGAATGATACAAGCAGGATGTTCCAGATGGAAAAGGAGACATTCCATCAGCTCTGTCCTGTCCTCAGGACAGGCACAGCTCAATCTAAACCAACCCCAAATCCTACACAGGAACTTCTGTAACAACCACGAAAGCATTTCTGGGAGTCCAAGCTCCTCCCACAAGGATTAGGATTAAAACCAATTTTTCCCTGCAGGAGTGGTCAGGCATTGGGATGAGCTGGCCAGGGAAGTGCTGGAGTCCCTGGGAGTGTTCAGGATGTTCTGGATGTGACCCTTGGGGACATGGTTGGGATGATGCTGGCACTGGATGATCCTGAAGGTCTCTTCCCACCTTGAAAATTCCATGATTTTCACCTTGATGCAGACCCAGCTGTGATATTTTTGAGTCAAGGCTCTAACTCCTCATGTGAAGAACAGAAATCAGATATTTTTACCACCCAACTCCCATTTCCAGGACTGGGGGAGCTCAGAACCTCTGGCTGAGGACTCCTGGGATAATTCAAAACAGTGTTTGGGAAAATGACATCATATTTATGGGACCACCCCATTGTCTAAGAACTGAAAGGATGAATAAGAGAATAAACTCAGGCACTAAAAACCTCTGAACATCCAACTCCTCTTTGTCCTTTAAAATGAAAAGAGGGATGGGTTTTTCCAATCAGAAGCAACAGTTCTTCAGGGTGGTTTTGCTTTGGGGCAGATTTCCTTTACTCCTACATTTTGGACAATGCTCTCAGGCACAGGGGAGGATTTTGGGGTGTCCTGTGCAGGGCCTGAAGTTGGATTTGATGATCCTTGGAGTCCCTTTCCACTCAGGATATTCTGATCCTACATTTGTGTAATCCCTCGTGTTGATAACACAATGTCCATGGGTTTATTTGGGTTTTTTTTTCCCCTTACTGTCAAACTTTAAGTGAAGTGGGTGGGGGGGGGGAAATCAATCAAAAAAACGAATTAATTACAAAAAAAACTCACCAGGGAGTGGACAATGAATTCACAAGTCTTGGTGAGGTCCTTTGCCAGCAGGGAGCGTCTCATGTCACAGCGCAGAGTGTACTGGGGGAAGGAGAAAAAAAGGGACAAAAAACAAGAGCCTTAAAATTCAGATTTCCTCAGCCTTTCCCAACTTCTCACCTCCTTTCTGTGCAGAGTGCTGTTGCTGTTATATCCATTAAGGGTGGTCATGGTCTTGCTTTTCACCCTGCTTTGGATTATCAGGGTGGTGTATTCACAGCAGCTCTGATGTTGGTTTTATTGTGGGATTGAATTTATATTTGTTGGGATATTTCATGGGGAACTCTCTGCAGCCACACAGCTGAGCTCAAAGCAGCACTTTGCACTAAAATCAGACAATGAGGTGAATTTGCTTCCAATTTCCTCTCCTAAAATGGGAGCCTGTTGGAGTCAGGGGAAACCTCTCCTGCTCCCCTGGGGCTTTCATTTATCCCCAGAGCACCCCAGAATAGCTTAGCTGTTGACCTAAGCCCATGGGGAAAAACTCTCCTCAATTCTGGATGAACTGCAGGCACCCAAGAAGTGAGAAAGGTTTTTGTTTAGTGAATCACAGAGAGAGGAGCTGTAGGTTTAGGTTTTGCTCTATATATTATATAGAGACAACATGGAGAACCCAGGGTGTTGTCTTCTTCTTCTTCCTCCTTTCTTCTCTGACCTAAGTTCCTGTGATTTGTTAATTGGGAGAAAGAATTTAGTGTAGAAGAGACATATCAATAAAATTGATACTCACTGGTTTTAAGGACAAAGTAGAATACATAAAACTTCCTAACTGGCTGATAAAAGATATAAAAGCTACCTGCTTCTGGTAGCCATTGCATTTTGCCATTGTGCTCCTGGAAGCCACAGCAGAGTCTGTGCTTCTGAAACTTTGATAAGAAAAAATAAACAATCCTTGAAGCAGCAGAGAGAAATCTTATTTCATTTTTTCCAACATGAAGAATTGAAAAAGAAGCTCTCCAGGGCAGGAATCAGAGACAAGGGCCACCCAGGCTCTGACAGGAGCCATAAACCAGTGGCTGAAAAATGGTGAGGCCTTGGTTATCCCAGTGCTCCTACACTGCAGCATCTCCCAGGAAACCTCTCAGTGTCCTCATGGGACAGGGAATTTGTTGGGATGGGGGAGTTCTTGTTCAGTTTGTTTGATTTTTAATTCCTCCCTCAGAGCAGTTCCAGGATTTGGAATGCAGGGATTTGGGTTCCTCACTCCTGGTTCATGGCCACAACCCCACAGCAGTGTCTGATTAAAGGTTTTTGCATCAGAACAGAGAATAAACCCACAATTAATCCCTAAATCAAGAAACAGAGGCTCAATTAAACTTCCCAGAGGTTTAGGAAGTGTCTCTTAACACCAGCCCCTCAGTGTTACATTTTCCTCTTCAGGAGAGCAGGACTCTCAAAGTTTGGCTGAAATTTAAATTATTGATTTTTTAATGACTTTTTATCCAAGAGAAGCTACAAATAAAACAAATATTCCCCATTAAAAGTGCACCTCAAACTGACTGATATTGATCACAGTAAGTTATTTGGGATATGGGAAGGAACTCAACCAGTGCTGCACCATTTTTGATATCCCTACCAAAAACAACAGCTGTAACAGGAGCAAATAGATGGAAAAGGTTTAAAAAACATTCAAATATAGACAAAAAACAAGGGATTTTTTTTTTTAGTTACTTCTGACAGGCTACTGGGGGTTATTTAGTTTATTAGGTTGTTTTTTTTAATTCCAGTGCCATAAAACTTCATTGTCTAACACAGTATTTACCTTCAAGAGATGGCTGAAGAAACTTTCCCCCTAAAAAACCCCACCAAAAATCCTCCAAACCAACCAACCCACCCATGGCAAAGCAGTTTTTAACCAAAAAAGCTCAAATTTCAAAACTGTATTTCCACAAGATTGTGTGCAAGCAGGTTTTCCATACAGATCAGGGCAGGAAATGTTACTCCTCCTCTCCCCAGCAAACAATTCCTGATTGGTTTTGCTCTCAATACATGGAGTTTTCATTATAAAATTCCACATTTATTTGGAATAAAACCACACTGTGGTGCTGGGTTTGGGTTTTTTTCAGGAATGGAATGGATACAGTTGCCTACAACATCAGGATGGATCAGATTTAGGTTACAGTAGTTCTGCTAAGGTATTTCAGGCAAAACATCTTGTTTGTGCCATCATTCCTTAAAGATTTATAGGATAAAGGGAAAAGAAAACCCCACCAAACTTCATCCTCTATTTCCATGGGTGAGGAGCTGCTTTAGGACACATTTTGCAGATAAAAGTTCCTCTTTTCTCTCCAGACAGGACTTCCTCACCTGGATGTTGACAAAGACTCCGTGGTATGTCTCATACAGAACTTTGTTGCCCTTCATTTGCAGTGGGAATTCAAAGGGAATTTCTGTCTTGCCACTGGGGAGCTTCCCTGGTTTCACCATTTCAATGGTGCTGTTGATAATCTGAATAGGCTGCAAGGATAAATATTAAAGAGGTTTAGGTTGAGACAGAGAACCAACAACATCTAAATTCTAAGAGAATTTCTGGATTTCCAGAATCCCAGGGACCTCTTTAAACACACAGTGCTGGCATAATTCTTTACAATGAAAAGAAATATTAAAACTTTGCTCAAGAAACAATTTACATTTTATGGCTGAATCACATTAATGACCAAAGATATTCAGGGAGCTCAACAGGAGCATCTCCAACTTTGGGAAGTGGAGCTTCATGTCCTAAATTATGGCTCCCAACAGCAGCAGGAATGACCAAGCCTGTGCAGCTGAGCCATCCCCTCTGACTCTAAAGTTTATTATTATTTAGGGGAGGTCCCTCCCTGGAATGAGGGTTAACTGTGGTCTGACTGGGGAGTTGATATTTCTTTTCTCTCTGCAGTTTTACCAATGTTTGCCCAACTCTTGGGCTTCCAACACAAGAAGGAAGTGAAGCTGTTGGAGAGAGCCAAGGGGAGGGCACTAAGTTGATCCCAGGGCTGGAGCCCCTCTGCTCTGGAGCCAAGCTGGGAGAAGTTGGATGTGTTCACCTGGAGAAGAAAAGGGGAGAGCTCAGAGCCCTTTCCAGGGCCTGAAGGGCTCCAGGAGAGCTGGAGAGAGACAATTGCCAAGGGCCAGAGGGACAAGATCCAGGGAATGGCTTCCCAGTGCCAGAGGGCAGGGCTGGCTGGGAGACTGGGAAGTGGGAATTGTTCCCTGGCAGGGAGGGCAGGCCCTGGCACAGGGTGCCCAGAGCAGCTGTGGCTGCCCCTGGATCCCTGGCAGTGCCCAAGGCCAGGTTGGCCATTGGGGCTTGGAGCAGCCTGGGACAGTGGAAGGTGTCCCTGCCATGGCTGGGGGGGCCCTGGATGATTTTGAAGGTCCCTTCCAACCCAAACCATCCTGGGATTCCCTGATTCAAGGCCATCCTAACTTAACCAAACTTTCCCAAATGTAACTGCCTGCAGACAGAGCCTGCCCTGCTCCAGCAGCACAGCCCCATCCCTGTGGAGCCTGGGGGAAGTTGCCCAGCTGGGATCCAAACCCCACAGCTGCAAACCTGGGGAGCAGCACAGAGCCCCTCCAGGAGCTCCACAGGTCCCATTCTCTCCAGAGGAATCTGGGCAAGTCCTGTCTCATGGGCAGGAACCCCTCCATGGCCCCCTCAGGAACTGCTGGGATAGGGACTGACCTGGCACAGAATTTCAGTTAAACCTGGTCACTTGAACACAAATTAAATAACATCACCCAATTCATTATTATTCTTTAAATCACAGCCCTTCAATGCATCACCCAGGAACCCTTTTTAACTATTTGTGGAAGTGCATTTCAGCCTGAAAGAAAATTCTCCCATCAGTGTGAGTTCCTTCCCCAAAATGTCATCATATATCCCTCCCTGGGGATATTCCAGAAGAGTCTGGACACAGCTCTGTGCTCTGGGATGACCCTGCTGGAGCACAGAGGTGGCACCAGTGACCCACAGTTGTCCCTTCCAGCATCACCCACTGTGAGATTCTGTGATCTCCAGACAAAGCTGAGCATTTCCCTGTTTCCCATCATTTCCACACCATGGACAGCTCTGACAACCTAAGAGCCATTGAGGAAAGATTTCACTAGAGAAAAAAAAGAGTTTTTTATGGCAAAAATATTCACCTGTGCAGGTCTTACCTTGGCAGTGTTGCAGAAGGCCTCAAACACGCCCACATTTTTGGCACTGAGCTGCAGATTTACTGAGCCCTCCATGGTTAAGGAGATCCCTTGGTGCTGCACTGTGTCCTTACTGGTTATGACCACCACTCCAGAAAGGATTTCCTAAAAGGAAAGAGGAAAACATCTGCTTAAATCCATTTTTTTCATAGCTGTGTGGAACTGATCTCCAAACTGAAGAAAAAAAAACCCACCCTGTTCCCAAAGAATGGTGTGAACTTGTCCAGATAGGCAAACACTGATGAAGGAATTTAGGATGAGAGCTCTGCATTTTTGGTTTTTCCTTAAAAACATCATCCTCCTCTTGACAAGTATTAACCTGAGCTTCAACTTCTTCCCAAACTTTCAAGGTTTTCCTCTCCAGAAAGAGGAAAATCCCTCTCATTGGGTCAGCTGGTAACAGCCAAGTTCCATTTGATGTGTTGGAATAAACTCCCAGGAGGAATTGCTGTATGAACTCTGGGATGGTGCCAGCCATGGGAGAGGGAAGAGAAGGCACAACTGGAAATGAGATGGCCAAGCTGAAGGTGAGAATCAGCTCAGGAGTGGAGCAGAAGAGATTTAAATTACAAAAATGAACATGAAGAAACAGTTTCAAAGTGAATCTGAATGAAAGGCAGGAGCTGTGTGACTTCAGGAATGGCATCACTCATCCCATGAAGGATGTGCTGTCCACAGAACATCCTCTGCACAAAAATGCTGCATCCTCAAAGTGTTAGCTTGTCAGAGTCCAGGGAAGCCTGAAAGCTTCTCCTGCTCCTCTGGTGGTTTCTTTATATCCCCAGAGCTCCTCAAAAATGGCCTAGCCAGCGACCTAGGCTTTTGGAGAAGCTCCCTCCACTTTTGGGAGAGCCTGAATGCACCAGAGAGGTGAAGAGATTTTTGTTTAGTGAACCACAGAGAGTTTGGCTGTAGTTTTTAAGATCTTGCTCTGTGTATTACATAGGGACAAGATGGAGATTTTTGGGTGTGGTTTTTCCTTCTTTCTTCTTCTCCTCTCTCCTCATTCTCTTCCTCTCTCCTCTGACACAGTTCCTGTGGTGTGTTGGTTGGTGGAAAAAAGTTAGTATTGAAAAGACATATCAATAAGATGAGAATTTACTGGTGTTGAAAAGAAAATGAGATACATATTGTTTCTTGAATGGTTGTTAGTAAGATATAAAAGGCAGCTGCCTTTTAGCTGCCATTGCCTTTCTGCCCTGGTGTCCTTGGAGGATGCTGCCACTGCCTCCGAGGTTTTGATAAGACAAATAAACAACTCTGAAACAGCAGAAGATCTCTTGCTGCATTTTTTCCAACATGACAAACCAAAGGAAGCAAAGCCCCAGGGCAGAAGACAAGGGTTGGAGCCCCCAGTTCCAACCCCAGCGGGGTCCCAGGCCTTCAACATTAGCTCAGCCTTCTTAACTCTGAAAAGCTGATGAACTGCAGGAGAGTGACACACAACTCCCTTCTCCCACTCCGTGGTTTATCCTTCCCTTCTCCCACACCAGAGAATCCATTTCAATCCCGAAATATTCCCAGCTGGAAAGGGTAGCAGGTGATTGAGAACTGGAGAGTTCCCTGGGGATAAACCTCCTCTGCTGCTCCCTTCCCAGGCAAACAGGCCCTGAGGTACAGCTCCTCCAACCACAGGAGAATCCCAACTGCTCACCCTGCACCCATCCAGCTCAAACCAGGATCTCTCCAGCAGACTGGGAATTTTGGCAGCCTTTTGTCTTTCCTGGTGATGCAGGATGATAAAAATGGGTCAGAGGGGTTGAGGTAACAGGAAAACATCCCCATCCAACCAAGGCTGACATCCTGAGAGGCTGGAAAGAGGAACTGCAGCAAGTGGGAAATGCCGGAACAGGAGGCACGAGCACAAAAGGCCAGCAAAGAAAAGCTGACCTAAATTCTGCACTGCTCTGCTAAAGGGCCTTAATTAGCACAAGCAATTAGGTTATTGCTTTAAAAAATGAGTCCAGCTCAACTATGAGAAGCAAGGACAACGCTGAACGTGTGAACTGCTTTAACAAAGGAGAGGTTTCCTGTCACACGGCAAGAACCCATTCCAGAGCTGCTGCCTGCACAGTTCCACATGGGAAGGGTGCACATCCTGGGAGTGGGAAGGGGAAGGATGACTTGAAGTTAAATATCAATTTTTCTTTCAGTAGCTCTTCAGAAAGGAAAAAAACAGCTGAAAATTGTGCCCCTCTGTTCTGGTGAGACCCCACCTGCAGAGCTGCCCCAGCACAGGGAGGATGTGGAGCTGCTGGAGAGAGCCCAGAGGAGGCAGCAGGATGAGCAGAGGATGGAGCAGCTCTGCTGGGAGGAAAGGCTGCCAGAGCTGCCATTGTTGAGCCTGGAGAGGAGAAGCTCTGGGCTGAGCTCAGTGTGGCCTTGCAGGGCCTGAAGGAGCCCACAGGAAGCATGGAGAGAGACAATTGCCAAGGGCTGCAGGGCCAGGAGGCAGGGAATGGCTTCCCAGTGCCAGAGGGCAGGGCTGGCTGGGAGATTGGGAAGTGGGAATTGTTCCCTGGCAGGGAGGGCAGGCCCTGGCACAGGGTGCCCAGAGCAGCTGTGGCTGCCCCTGGATCCCTGGCAGTGCCCAAGGCCAGGTTGGCCATTGGGGCTTGGAGCAGCCTGGGACAGTGGAAGGTGTCCCTGCCATGGCAGAGAGGTTGGAATGGGATGAGCTTTAAGGTTCCTTCCACTCCTTTCTGTCCCTACAAAATTCCTATTAAAAATCTGTGTTGGGTTCCTGGTGTGCAGCTCTTCCATCATTGTGTTTTCATCTCAGACTTACAAATTCCAGGCCCCCTTAACGAACTAAAATTACAAACCTTTCCACATGGAGTTAAAGTGGAAGCTACAAACAAAACTGACAGACTGACCAGAGGTATCCTAATTTCAGCATAAAACAAAGGGAATATCCCTTTCCAATATTAAAAAATATACATATCCAGCTAAAAGCAAGTCAAGTTCAGTCAACTTGAAAAAGAACAGCACTGAGATATATAAATAACCAAGATCCTTCTAATAATTTCTGATTTTATAATGTACAAAATTATGTGAAAGTGAGACACAGACAGTATTTACCACTCTGGAGTGATTCCTAAAGGGAACAATTCAGCTTTGCCAAAGCCATTCTCTAGATAATCTGAAAATTGTAGGACATGGTGCACACCCTTCCATCCAAATCCAGATTTCCAGTGTTAAAATCACTCAATAAATGGAATTTCAGTGGATGGAAAGGATTTTTATGATACAAGTGTGTGACTGGATGGCAAGAAAAAAAGAGAGACCTGAACGTTTCTGCTGAACAACTCAGGATTTCTAGATAAATAGTAATAAAAATCAAAAATATTCCTTCCCTTCAAGCCACATCGGCCTCTGCAGAGCTGACTCAGGGTCTCCCCGCGGTACCCAGGAAAAGAGAAAGGAAAAAAAGCAACACTTAACCCCAAAGGCAACGCCCAAAATCCCGGAGCTGAGCAGTGCTGGTTACAGGAGGCCGCGGGGAAGCCGTGCCTGGATCGGGACAGCTCCGGGCAGGGACAGAGAGAGAGTTCGGAGCAGGGGAAAGCTCCAGGAAGGGGCACAGGGAAAAGGTCCGGGCTGGGACACTGTGAAAAGCTTTGGGACACAGGGAAAGCCGCCGACACCGCGACAGCACCGACAGGAGAGGGCGAACGACTCCGCTTCGCGAGGAATCCCCGCTGCCAAGGGCGATCCCGGGCTAGTCCCAGCGGGAAGGCCGGGCCAGGACACGGCCACGGAGCCCAGCGAGGACCCGCGGCCGGGCCGGGTCGCGACAGACCCCGAGTGTCCCCGACAGACCCCGAGAAGCCGAGACAGACTCACGGAATCCCTTCAGCTGAGGCTGAAAGGGACGTCTGGAGATGATCCAGTCCAACTCCCTGCCAAGGCAGGGTCACCTGGAGCAGGTGACCAAGGAACGCGTCCAGGAATGTCTCCAGAGCAGGAGACTCCCCAGCCTCTCTGGACAATGTGCTCAGGGCTGGGCCCTGCCCAGGGCACAAGTTGTGCCTCCTGTGCAGGGAATTGCTGGGCTCAGTCCCTGCCCGTGGCTCTGGGGCCATTGCTGGGCCCCCGGAGCAGAGCCCGGGCCCTGCTCGGAGCCTCCCTGCAGCCAGGGACAGCCAGGCCTGAGGGCCCCTCTCAGCCGGGGCTCCCCTCCAGCCTGAGCAGCCCCAGCTCCCTCAGCCTTTCCTGGGCACCGAGATGCTCCAGGCCCTTCCTCAGCTGCGCAGCCTCCGCCGGCCCCGCTCCAGGAGCTCCCTAGCCCTGCTGTGCTGAGGAGCCAGAGCTGGGCACGGCACCCCAGAGGTGTCCCCAGGGCTGGGCAGAGGGGCAGGATCCCTCCCTGCCCTGCTGGGAACGCTCTTCCCGATGCCCCCAGGACACTCCTGCCCTCCTTGCCCGCTCGCCCCGCGGTGGCTATCGCGACAGACGCACCCCATCGCGATAGACCTTCCCGGCGCGCTTCACCCGCACGTCCAGCGCTGTGCCCATCGCTCCTGTCACGTGACCACCGTGTTCACGTGACCCGAGACGGAGGTAGGGAGCGCGGGAGCCCCGCCCCCCGACATCCGGGTCCTCGGTGCCGTCACTTTCCAGCCGCTGACGCCGCTTCCCGCGCGGCCCCGCCCACTGCCCTGGTTGTCATAGCGACGCGCGGGCGGGGTGAATGACGCAACGCCGTAACGCACTTGGAACTACAGATCCCGGCGTGCTTTGCGTGCCGGCAGCACCCGCTGCGGGCGGGGGGTGCCGCGTGGGCTGATGGGAGTTATAGGCGTGGCCGCCACGACCTAACGCAGCCCGCGAATGGCGCTTGTGGGGACTGTGGGGCCGTGTTCGGAGCGGGGCGGTGACAATGGGACCTCGGGAAAGGCTTCGCTGTCCTGAAATTTATCCCTCTGACTACACTGTATAGCCACAAGTACCCATATAAACGACGAGTGAACTTGTCTGTGTTCTAATTCCACACCGGATTCATCGCTTTGGATGTCCAAACACGGCCCGACCTCGATCCCCAAAGTTCCCCGCAACTCGTCCGATAAATTCAGGAGGGCAATGCCTTGCGAAATACACAGTGAGGAATTTCGCCTCAAAAACAGGGAGCACGGAAAGGCTCCGTGTGGAAATGTCCGAGTGCTGAGGGCAATCTTCCAGGTGTGGCCTCAGACGGAATTCCCGTGATTTCAGCGGAACCAGGAGTTGTCCATCGGTGGAATTGCAAGTCCTGAAGGAAATCTCTAAAGCAGGAGTCGAGTTCTGACTTTTATTGCTTTCCTAAGTCATTATTTTCACCTCATTCTTCATACATTAGTCACTAAGAGTAGATTTCCTCCAGATTCACATCATTAAAATAAACACAGCCCTATCAGTGCTGGGAGTACCTGAAAGATGTTTCTCTCCTCTTCCTCCCTTGAGTACTGAAACCCATCCATGTCCCTTCCTCCTGCACTTCTTATGGAAAACTTGGCAAAACCCAGTGCCTGCACCTCTTCTGGGAATAAAAGGAGGTATTAAAACTGTCCCACATTTCAGGGAAGAGAGGGAAAGAGGTCTTTGTAATCAGAAAGGAGCATTTAACTGGGAGTACTTAATATTACTGGCATGACTAAGGCAGCTAATTACTGTCATTAATTACTATGGGGAAGGTAAAGAAGGATTTTTATGTTTTATTTTTTACCCCATACAAAGAGAACTTGAAAATAAAAGCCTGGACAGCAGAGCTGCTTCTGAGAATGTAGATTCTTTTGCCATCACTTTCACAATCAGCTGTTTTTCTTGGGAAACGTTTCCCAAGGTACTTCTGTTACTCATTTCTAGGAACTGGAACCTCGTATCCAGAAAAAGCTCCCGTTGGTGCAGGCAGGAGCTGCCCCTCTGCCTGGCAACACAGATCCCACAAACAAACCCAGGGAGCACCCACCTTCCTGAGGAATCTGTGTCCAAATCCAGTCTTGAGAGTGAGAGTTCAGCACCCTCAGTGTGGTTCTTTTGAATTACAGAATCCCAGATTGTTTGGGTTGGAAGGGACCTTAAAACCCATCCAGTGCCAGCCCTGCCATGGCAGGGACACCTTCCACTGTCCCAGGCTGCTCCAAGCCCCAATGGCCAACCTGGCCTTGGGCACTGCCAGGGATCCAGGGGCAGCCACAGCTGCTCTGGGCACCCTGTGCCAGGGCCTGCCCTCCCTGCCAGGGAACAATTCCCACTTCCCAATCTCCCAGCCAGCCCTGCCCTCTGGCACTGGGAAGCCATTCCCTGCCTCCTGGCCCTGCAGCCCTTGGCAATTGTCTCTCTCCATGCTTCCTGTGGGCTCCTTCAGGCCCTGCAAGGCCACACTGAGCTCAGCCCAGAGCTTCTCCTCTCCAGGCTCAACAATGGCAGCTCTGGCAGCCTTTCCTCCCAGCAGAGCTGCTCCATCCTCTGCTCATCCTGCTGCCTCCTCTGGGCTCTCTCCAGCAGCTCCACATCCTCCCTGTGCTGGCCCCAGGGCTGGGGCAGCTCTGCAGGTGGAGTAAATAAAATTATTAAAAATAAAACCCCAATAAACCCCCCCAAAAAACAAAAGCACCACACCAAAAACCCTACAAAAAGCCCTCTCAACCCTGAAAAACAGGGAGGAATAAAAGAACTGTTTCACAGGAGAGAAATATCCCCGTGTGGGACAGGTAATCACTGTCAGCCCAGCTGTAGTGACAGGTGAATTCCCTTCCCCCCTCCAGGCTGTGGGCACCAATATTCCCCTGAGAAGCTCCTTTTTTGATTTTCTGAAGGAATTCCCATTCCCAAATGAAGCCTAAAATTTTCAGTCTCACCATTTGCCCAAATTTGGGGAGGATTTTCCAAGCGGACGAATGCAGCAGGCTCCTGACAATGAGAGGGCTCAGTGCCAAAAATTCCAGCCTTTGCTCTGACACTTGAAATGTTTCACTGATTTTACCAAAATAATTCAGTAGGAGGTGGATATCCTTTAAATTTATAATTTGCATCAACTATAAGAAATCCTGTTCATAAGGACAGGGGGAATGGTATTAAATTGCCAGAGGGCAGGGCTGGGTGGGAGATTGGGAAGTGGGAATTGTTCCCTGGCAGGGAGGGCAGGCCCTGGCACAGGGTGCCCAGAGCAGCTGTGGCTGCCCTTGGATCCCTGGCAGTGCCCAAGGCCAGGGTGGCCATTGGGGCTTGGAGCAGCCTGGGACAGTGGAAGGTGTCCCTGCCATGGCAGGGGTGGCACTGGGTGAGCTTTAAGGTCCCTTCCAACCCAACCCACTCTGGGGTTCTGTGATTTAGCAGCTCTGAATTCATGTAGAAATGTAGTAGCTACTGTGGTAACACAGCTCTTAATTACTTAATTGCTATAATTGTTGCTGCTGTTGGTTCGTGCATTGCTGTGTTCAGCTGCAAGAACAAGATTAAATAAATATATTCTGATTATTCCTGAGTTTATCACAAAGAACTAAACGAAGAGAGTCCATATTTTGCTCCAATCCATCCTGGATGTAACTCCACTTGTGGAGTCAACCAAACCCAAATTGACTTGGCCCTTCAGTTGTTGTTTTCAAGCTTTGCTGAGCCAAAACTGAATAGAACAACTCCAGTAACAAATGAACCTAAACTGAAAGAAAACAGGAAAATTGTATGAACTTAGACTAATCCATACATTTGTTTTATGTTATGTGTATTTGTTTATGTTCCTGATTATCACAGACTCCATGTGGAATGGTTTGGGCTGGAAGGGACCTTAAAGATCATCCAGTTCCAACCACCTTCCACTTTTCTCCCTGATTATTTCTGGGACATCATTTACCAAATGTATTAAAATTGTTTAGAATAATCCCATTTCTATATTTTCCTCAACCCAGAGCTGAAATGTGTGGATTAGCTGGTTTAGAATGAGAGCATTCCTCATTTGGAATAACCCTAGGGAAGCTGGGGCTCCCCAAACATTTTGGGTACCTAGAACCTGTTTTTGGGGGCTTTTTAATAGTTTTGAAATCTTTGCTCAGAGGGCAATGGTGTAGAATCACAGAATGGTTTGGGTTGGAAGGGATTTGATGTAAGGAATTCAATAGGAGAAGTTCTACAGTTGATACAAAGTCATGACAAAATCCTGCACTTGCAAGTTCACTACTTGCCACCAGAAGAGCTCGGAGATGATTAATAAAACAGGAATTTCAAATATTGCTCGTGTGTAGGACAATTTTGAGATCATTTCATGGTTCCTATAAGCACATTTGACAAACTGTTTTTCAGAGCACCTGGGTGGAAAGGCTGTTCTTGAACACCAAGGAGGGAGCAGAAGAAATAAGTGAAGCCCTGAACAACAGGAAGTAAATTGAAATCCATTAACTTTGGTGGAGAAATCACCAAATCCCAGCTCTGCACCACACAAGTGGTGGTGAATTCCTGAATGCCTCAGAAAGGAGGAAGGTAATAAAAAAGAAATTAAAAATCTCTGCACCACATAGAGGGACTGAACACACATTAAATCTCACCAATGTTTCCTAAAACATTTCCCCACTGCACAGAAATTTCCTTTGCATTAAAAATGATGCTTTAAAGTATATCAGCCTAAAAGGAACTAATGAGAAAAGACTACAGAAGGCAACGAAATAAACTTATTTATTCACAAAGCAAGGTGAGAAAAGCTAATTGAGATGAAACAAAGCTGGGGGAAAACCCAGAAAAAAAGTCTAAAGAAAGTGTTTAAATTGAGAGAGGTACAATAAAATGCAAAATCCCCATAAAGTATAATGTTGGTCAAGGATTTTTAAAGGTATTTAAGAATGAACTAATTTTCCAGCCAAAGTACACAGTTTTGAAGGGAACTCCCTCAGAGTGTCATTAGATACTTTAAAAAGGGCTTGAAGTGATTGAAAATTGTTCTGAGCTTTACTTGTCACTCAAAAGAATTAGCAAATAAGGAAAATGTGTTGTTATGAAATGTGTATGGGGTGACAAAAACAGTGGATAAAACAAAAGAAGTGACTTAGACATTAAAAAAAAAGAAAAGGAAGAGTTTGGCAGGGAAAGAAAATAATGACTGAAAATCCTGGATGAAAAGTACTTAGGAATCTGAAAAAAAGAAAGAAATAATTAGGTATTAATTAGGTATTTTTTCCCAATAAAAGGTTGTATTGTGCTATCCTGAATGATGATGGGCAAGTTGATATCTATAAAAATGTTGTGGAAAAAGAAACTTTACAAAATAGTGAAGATTGCAGGGTTTTTGTGAGAACTGATGGACATGGAGGAAGTGTTTGGGAATTTGGCAGATAACCTATGGCAGGATGCAGGTATGTAAAATAAAACCACTACAAAATAAATGTACATTTCCAACTAAAACTTGTATATTCTGCCAGCAGCAGTGAATTGTAGTGGGCAGTGTTAAAAAAAAAAAGTGTTTTGTTAAAAGGATTTTCAAATAATATTAAAATAATCATTTTTAAAATTAATGTGTAAAATTGACTGACTCTTGGAGTGCTGATAGCACTTGAAAAATAATGTGGGATTTATAGAGATATTGAAAACATGGGCAGTTGTATTAAACAAAAAAATATTATGCCCAAAGTTTATGTGGGAGCAAAGTTTTGTCGTGACCTCAAAGGGGACTGGAATGGAACAAAAATTTGTAATTTAAATTTTTAAAATATTGATTTGGGACAAGGGAAAAAAAAAATTGTGTCAGGATTTGATCTCCACAGCCTCAGCTGTTTACATTTTCCTGTGACATAAATAACTCCAAGTGTAAGATTACAATTGATGGCTCAGTTTTTATCTGCTGGTGTTTCTCTCTCCTGGTTTAAGGAGGGTGTAACTGGGGGTGCAGTGGGAGGTATGGTAAGGGCAGGATATTTCCACCCTACTGCTCTGCTGGTTGGAGCTTCCTGAGGCACTGAACACAGATTTTTTAGTTTTCCTCTTGTCAAATAGAAGGAAAACTTTGTAACTCATTCCCTTAAATAGATTTTTCCATTTGTACCTTAGAGGTAGGAGATACCAACGCAAAATGTTGAGTGATAGATGTATTTTAATTATATATTTTCAGTATTTTAAGCTGGAGTAAGGGACGCTATGGGAATTATTTTTTATTTCATAGAAGCCTGGATGGGGTTTGTAGCAACCCGGGACAGTGGAAGGTGTCCCTGCCCATGGCAGGGGTGGCACTGGATGGGCTTTAAGGTCCCTTCCAACCCAAACCCTTCCATGATTTTGTGATTTATGAGCTGAGCTTGAGGAAAGACTCACAAACCCAAATAATTTCCGTCAGGATCTGGAACAGAGTGGGCAGGGCCAGAAGACCATCGAGGTGTAAAAAGAACACTCCGAGAAAGCAAAGTCACAGAGAAAATTCCTGTTCTTGCCTCTGAGTTCAGAGAGCAACAGTTCCACAGAATCCCAGGATCCCTGAGGCTGGCAAAGCCCTCCCAGCCCAGCCAGGCCAAGCTGTGCCCCATGCCCACCTTGTCCCCAGCCCAGAGCACTGAGTGCCACCTCCAGCCCTTCCTGGCACCCCTCCAGGGATGGGCACTGCAAACCTCCCTGGGCAGCTCTTGCCAAGGCCTCCCCTCCCTTGCCATGCACAAATTGCTCCTGGTGTCCAAGCTGAGCCTCCCCTGGCCCAGCCTGAGGCTGTTCCCTCTCCTCCTGTCCCTGTTCCCTGCCAGCAGAGCCTGACCCCCCCCGGCTGCCCCCTCCTGTCAGGAACTTGTGCAGAGCCACAAGGTCCCCCCTGAGCCTCCTTTTCTCCAGCCTGAGCTCCTTTCCCAGCTCCCTCAGCCTCTCCTGGGGCTCCAGCTCCTTCCCAGCTCCCTTCCCTTCCCTGGACACACTCCAGCCCCTCCAGGGCTCTCCTGCAGGACCCACAACTGGACACAGCCCTCGAGGTGTTAAATCCATGTTGTCCCAAATCCATGTTGTCCAAGAGCTGAAGAACTGCCTGCAGGGTGTTCCCCACTAACCAGGTGGGGAAGGCAAACATGAAGATCCATGTTTAAGTGCTCCCAGGATTTCCAGGGACAATGAGCTTCCTAGACAAAGCACCATGTGAAAAATAATAAATAAAAAAAAAACCTTTATGCAAAAGAAGCAAGAGAAGAATGGATCAAAAACTGGCTGGATGAGAGGAAACAGAAATAAAACAGAACTCAAAGGTCACTTTTCAGAGAAGGGGAGAACACAGGAGGAGTCTGCAGGGAGCTGTGCAGTGACTGGTGCTGCTTAATGTATTCCTAACAGATCTGGAGAAAGGGGCTGGGCAGGGAGACACCACAGACTGCCACAGGTATTGAGGTATTCAGGTAAAGGAAAGGTAGAGGACAAATTGTGATGCAGTTAAAGGGCTGGCTGGAGAACTGAAGATCTTACAAGACTGAATGACTGGGTAATAAAATGAAAGATCTGATGGAGTAAACACATGGGGGGAAATTCTGTGTACATAAGGATGGGCTGTAAGTTGTTTTTCCACTCACAAATGAGATCTCTGGGTTCTGATTAATATTTCCATGAAAATGTCAGCAC
This sequence comes from Erpornis zantholeuca, assembly GCA_013400515.1. NCBI lineage: Eukaryota > Metazoa > Chordata > Aves > Passeriformes > Timaliidae > Erpornis > Erpornis zantholeuca. The sequence goes on from VZTN01028497.1 coordinate 415,616, forward strand.
AATGTTCCCTTTTACTGAGAGAAACAAATGAAATATGTGGAATTATTAAGAGAACAAACCAGAGATTGTTGCAGCACACCCACCCTGGTATAAATCCATAGTTCCCTGCATACTGAGCAGTGTGTGCAGTTCTTTGCCTGACATCTCCAAAAGGCTTCCAGTACCTGGAGGAGTTGGCAAGAAAGAGGGAGAGAGACTCTGGACAAGAGTCTGGAGTGACAGGACACAGGGAATTCCCAGTGCCAGAGGGGGTGGCACCTCAATCCCATTCTTTCTCCCTCTTCCAACCTCTGTGTCACAGCAAATCTTTTCACAATAAGCCTCGAATGAATTTTGATACATTGACAGAGGAGGTTTTGAAAGGTCTTACCTCAAACAGGTGAAAGTGGACTGCTGAACCCAAATTTCAAGCAGAACAAAAAGAATTCCAGTTAAAAATTCAAACAAAGCTAAATGAAAAGCATAGATAAAATTCCAAGTATCCAGATGCATCTAAAATAGTATGAATATGAAAAAATTAATGTAATGTATGTACTCTATTTATTCTATTTATTCTGTTAGAATGAACTCTAGTCCATTCTAGGTGTATGAGTATCAAATGTAAATCTCATATTTGACACATAAAAGTCTGAATTAATAAATTTTTGAAGAATTCTATTCATTAAATACTAATTAATGCCATTTATATACAGGCTAATAAAAAGCAATGCTCAAATTTACACTGGAACTTTATACCTGGGATGGACAGAATGCACAGAGGGTTTTCCAGCATGAAGCATCAGGAACAGAACCATTCCTGACCTTATTTTGGTGATTTTAGGATAGTTTGGGAGGGGTTTTGTGTGTCCAGAACATTCAGGCTGAGACAAACATTCAACTCATCCTTGTTTGTTTGTTTTCCATTGTTTGCAGGTTTGCCAAGCTTTAACTTCTTGGAAGAAGTTTTCTGTCCTGGGTGTTGCTTCAGGCTGATTTTTTATTCTTTAAGCCTCCTCTCTCTCTCTGTTTTTTTGTTTTTTTTTCCTGTTTTAAGTGGAAGGAACAAGGAGAATTTGGGGGGGTTTTCAGAAGGGTAACATTTTGGTCAGGGAAATTTATAAGCAACTGCAAGTTTCAAAGGCTGAAAACAGCAGCAAAAAATATTTCTTACTTAGATTGTCACAAGAAAGAATTTTTTTGTTGTCTCTTTTATGTTGCTTTTCAAGGCAGTCAAATAGACATGTAATAAATTACAGTAAATATGCCAATTCCATGGTATTAATTTTTACCCAAATTCCAGATTTTAAGCATCACCTTCTTAGCCAAAGGGACTAGAACACAAGGAGGCAACGTGGACCTGTTCCACAGGAGAAAAAACTGCTTAGAAGTTACTTCTGAATTGGGAAACTTTTCCAAGCATTTGCTGTTCCTTTTTCCAACAGTGTCATAAACTACAAACCCAGGGCTCCCTGCAGCAGCTTCCAGTTGTCCTTGAAGGCCATGGCTAAGGATGTAAGGGAATGTTGGGGTGAGAGGAGTTTTCTCCCAAATTCTGTTTTTCAAAACTGGCATGTTGAGGTCACGGAATCACAGAACCACAGAATTACAGCATCATAGGAATGACAGAATCCCAGATTGTTTGGGTTGGAAGGGACCTTCAAAATCATCCAGTGCTACCCCTGCCATGGCAGGGACACCTTCCACTGTCCCAGGCTGCTCCAAGCCCCAATGGCCAACCTGGCCTTGGGCACTGCCAGGGATCCAGGGGCAGCCACAGCTGCTCTGGGCACCCTGTGCCAGGGCCTGCCCTCCCTGCCAGGGAACAATTCCCACTTCCCAATCTCCCACCCAGCCCTGCCCTCTGGCACTGGGAAGCCATTCCCTGTTCCCTGTGTCCCTTTATGGTCCCTTCCAACCTTTCTTTTATTTTGGTGCCAGACCCTTTACAAAGTTTTCTCATGTCTCAAGACCTGAAATCCAGGACTTCTCTGTGGTTGTTGTAACTCATCCTGGCAGTTCTGCAGGTGGGTGGGAGTCACTGACAATGACAGCAGGGACTGCACAGTCCTGTAGCCTCTTTCAAAGGATGGGGATGGAGAACTGTAAGGTCCAACAAAGTCAAGATGATGATTTCATAGCAAACCATTCGGTGCCTTCTGGACTCCTCCACCCCTTTACAGCAGTGGAGGGAACTGGGCCTGATTTACACATGGCAGACTGGGCTGGCCCCAGCACCCAATGCTTTGTGTGCCATTGTCCCTCCCACACCAGTTTCAGATCGGTGTCCACAGTGCTTCCCGCTGAGGTGCCCGTGGTGCTGTGCCCTCTCCAGAGTTTCAGTCAGCATGGGGAAGCTAGCCTGGGAATGCTCCAGGGATATCCCTGCCCTGGGAGCACAGCCCTGCCCAGCAGTTATTTTAGGAGCTCCATCCTGGTAGGACTGGGCCCTGCAGGCCTGGCTGGTCCCTCTGGAATGCAGAGGGATCTCAGCATAAGGTCAGCACCGACCTTGCCTTGCCAGTTCCCTGGAATAGCTCACGGAGGGGAAATGCAGGCTCCGAAAACGGTGCCCTACAAAAGAGGAGTGCTGGCCCACAGAGCAATTAGCCTACATTAGGGATGCCACAGAACATGCTCCAGGGCCACAGCAGTGGGGACACCCAGGGAACTGGGGCTGAAATGCACCTCACAGGGAGGGAATGCACACACAGCTCCTCTGGTTTATGTGCATAGCAGAAAATACAAACTCTTTTTTCTGGGTTAATAACTCTGAGTGGATGTTGATCAGACCCTCAGCTCAGCTCTTGTAGTGGCTGTTTTTACTCCTCATAATGCTCAGCCATCTCTGACAGACCTACCTTGGGCAGAGATGGTGAATGAAGAGGTTCAGAGATGTTCTGTGAAAGCTGGTGGCTGTATGAAGGATTGATCCTGGCTAATCACTAAACCATTCTGCACTTTGGGAAAAGCTGTTACAGGAAGTTCTACCTGAACAGAAAAACTTCCACACTGAGCACTGGAACAGAGAATCACAGAATTATTTGAGTGGGAAGAAACCTTAAAGATCATCTCATTCCACTTCCTGCCATGGCAGGGACACCTTCCACTGTCCCAGGCTGCTCCAAGCCCCAATGGCCAACCTGGCTTGGGCACTGCCAGGGATCCAGGGGCAGCCACAGCAGTGCCAGGGCCCACCCACCCTCACAAGGAAGAATTTCTTCATAATCTCTAATTTAAATTTACTCTTTTTCACCTTAAGTCCATTCCCCCTTGTCCCATCACTCCATGCTCTGGAAAAAAGTTCCTCTCCCTCTTTCTTGTATATTGAACTGGGATGGGATAGAGGATCTGGGAAGGAAAAAGGGACAGACAACCAAGCATTCCTGCTCCTACTGCTTGAAGAATGACTTCTTGGCCTAATGAAGCTCTGTAATTGACAATTTTAGAGACATTTATTTCAAACTTATCACAATTTCTTTTTCTCAGGTAGCAGGAGTTTGATCAAGTGGACAAGTGGACGAAGCAGAACATACTTCTAAGAACTTTCTTGTATGGATTTATGTCAGGATACCACAAATAGCATGTGCTGGAATTTCAAGAACATCCCTGTGGAAGCTGCACAAGGGCCAAGAACAAAGTTTTCCTTTTGGCCAGGAAAAACACTCATTTTTCTGCACAAGGGAGCAGGGAATTTGTATTGCAAAGGGAAGGGGCCAAGGAAGGTCCTCATTTTAATGGAATTGAGGACAGTTCTTGACTCTTCCAGGGATTCCGACAGAGAAGCAAAGCTGGGCTGGTGTAGGTAGATCCAATGATGTTACAATCAGGAGTACAGAAGAAAGATTTTTAAAGAGATATGGATTTTACTGGTTCCTTTGGATGTAAGGGAAACTATCATTAAACTAACTTTTTTAAATTTTTTTTTTTTCAAACACAGGGAGACTAGATTCCTCTAAAAGTTAGAATTAAGGGCATAAAGAAGCTCCTACATGGGAAATACTTAACATTGTAGCACTTGATTTACAAAAGTTTTAAATAATCACACTTCTTCAGAATGTCTGATTTCAACAGGAACTGCTCTGCACTCCTATAAATACATTTATCATGGAAAGTGGTCTTGGGAGGATTTCTGGGATACAACTTCCAAATATAAATTTTCCCTAGGACTACTAACACAGCCTCTTTCCCAGAGACTTCTTCCCCAGAAAACTCCATGGTTTTGGGGAACGATTTTTCACAGAATCAAAGAATTACTGAGGTTGGAAAGGATCTCCAAGAGCATTGAGCCCAAGCTGTGCCCCATGCCCACCTTGTCCCCAGCCCAGAGCACTGAGTGCCACCTCCAGCCCTTCCTGGGACACCTCCAGGGATGGGCACTGCAAACCTCCCTGGGCAGTCCCTTCCAATACTTGAAAACCCTTTCCAGGAAAAAAAAATTCCTCCTGATGTCCAGAAATTCCTGTCCTGTTTTAAACCAGAGAAGAAACTTTTCATACTCAGGAGCATCTTCACCATGAGTGAGAACACCACGGAACACAATTCCAGGGAGTACCAGGGAGAACTCAGGGAGATGCACATTTTTTTTTCGGAACAAACCTCATCCAGCAGCAATTCCAGGACCTTCTGGTCCAGAGGCGTGCCAACCTACACAGTGTGCAGCTCTGGCTGTCAATCCAAAGCCAGTACTATCGAAGCTGGCTCTGATGATGACTCAAAAGCCGATCTATCTCCATCCGAATGGGTTACCATGGCAACCTCTCTGGCCTAAAAAGAGCTGGACCACATTAGTTACTTAGCAGCACCTTTTTGACAGGCGAAACACAAGCTGCTCCCTCCAGATGATGGTTTCATTTAGAATTGAGGCTGTCTGGGAGCTGCCGCGGTGCTCTGGGAAGTGTTAATGATGTAACCCACGGAGGAGAACTTCTGCTGGGACTTCACTTGGGGTTGGGGCCCAGTACCAAAGGAATTGAGCTCTGTGGTGCCTTTGGTGGAGAAACACAACAGCAGCAGCATCCTGTTTTTCTGTATTGTGATGGAATTCTTCCTGGAGATCTTCCAGCTTGGGTCTGGTGACCCAAGAAGGCCCCTCTTGCAGTGGATGTGCTGGATACAGAGGATTATTGGAACTGCTGCTGGTACAACACAGCATTTACATCAAAAATTATACCCAAAGTACAAATGCTGAGCTCTGGAAAAGTGAGGGTGCCCATGGCTGCTGTGAAGGAAGCCTGGAGTTCAGGCAGAGATGCAAATGCTCCAGAAGGAAAACTGCAGGGCTACAAGGGTGGGTTGGGTCATGGAATGAAGCCTCCCAGAGCACACGGTGAAGAGGCAAATGGGCCCCTCTACACCATGTAGGAAGGCTGAAAAGGGAAAAACTGGGACATATTACCCATACTCACACTCAACAACCATAAAATCATAGTTTGGGTTGGAAGGGATATTAAAAACCACCCAGTGCCAGCCCTGCCATGGCAGGGACACCTTCCACTGTCCCAGGCTGCTCCAAGCCCCAGTGGCCAACCTGTCCTTGGGCACTGCCAGGGATCCAGGGGCAGCCACAGCTGCTCTGGGCACCCTGTGCCAGGGCCTGCCCTCCCTCCCAGAGAAGAATTTTTTCTCTGTATCTAACCCAAATTTCTGAGTCTTTCAGTCTGGAGCTGTTCCCCCTTGTCCTGTCACTCCAGTTCCTTATGAATTGTCCCTTTCCAGATTCCCTGCAGCCCTTCGGACACTGGAAGGTGCTCTGAGGTCTCCATACAACCTTCTCTTCTCCAGGCTGAACAACCCCAACTCTTCAGCTGTTTTGTTATTTCTTTTACATCTGTTCCATTTCTCTAGATTGTTGTACATTATTTTCTCTCTTACATCTAATTTCTCCACTCTCTTTCCTCCGTATTTTTAATGTGCTTTTTAAATTTTTTTCTCTGTTTTTCTACTTTTTATGGGTCTTTATGGCCCCAAATATTCTGCTTTCTGAGGGGTGGTATCTTAGGAAGAGAAACTCAAGTATTTCTTACAAGGCTGTCTACTAATTCATATTGAATGTACACAAACTCCTATTTTCAAATACTGCAAACCTACTCCAGGTGGTTTGTGATGGAGAATTTAAAAAAAAGGACCCTCAGTCTTCCCTGTCTAGGCAGTCCCTCCCTTCCTACAGAAGATAAAAAAAGTAAGATTTGATAACTCTTGATAAGCAAGAATTTGGATCTCCTTCATCCAGATCACAACTATTTCTCATTCTTCATCTTCAGTCTCTGTTATCTCAGCTGCTTCTCTCCAAAGCTGATCCCTCCAAAGTGAGCCTCTCCTGCTGCCGTTTTTATTTTTGCCAAATGAACTCCATACAACTCCACTCTTGTATGGAGTTCCCAGCCAAACCTGTGGCAGTGTCCTGTCACCTCCTGCCCCTCATGGCCACCCCACATCCGTGCCATGCCAACTTCTTGGCTTCTCCAGTACAGCCATTTATGGGATGTGTTACACAATGGATCAGGAAGCTGAGCTGGGTTTAAAATCCACCCAAACCTTCTCTGGATGGAGCACAATTCTGGCCGAGTGCCACCCTGGCAGACCATCACTTCCCAAATGCTGGAAACCTTTATCTGCATTTCCAGCACAGAGGATGACTCCCAGCTCCCAGGGCACCTCGTGTGCCAAGTTTCCAGGTGAGGCAGGATTCTGGTGGAATCCCAGGCAGGAGGATCTCTAACCCAAGCCCTAAACCTGCCTGCAGCAGAGAACAAGAGTCCAATGCCTGACAACCCTTTCCATGAAGAAATTCCTCCTGATGTCCAACCTGAACCTCCCCATGTTTTTTAATAAAATGGACATTGAAGAGAATATTTTTTTACAAGGGAAGAACCATGCAGGTTATTCATTATCAAAATAAAATTAACAAGTCAAAAACTTCTAGTTGTTTGTGCTGGAAAATAAAATTTTAAAAAGATGCCATCACTTCTTAAAGGACGTTTTATCTCTGCCCAAGGTGCCAGAGCTTGGATATAGCCAGCAAAATAAAAGTAGGGGATGACTGAGCAAATGCAAAAATTATTTAAAACTGTGTAATACTTTTAAGTGTTAGCAAAAAAAGCCCTACTCAAAACCTGACAAACCCCCCAAACCCAAAGAAGTTACAGCAATGCAGGGACAGTGTAACAACTTTCTGTGAGCTTTGTAGTTACCTACACTGAGCAACAGAGAAACTGTTCTGTCACTGCACTCACACAGAACAGAAAGAGATTTTAGGGGGAAAAAATCCTCAGGGAATGCCCCCCCACCCTCTTCTCTGAGAGCGGAGCTGTCCTCCCTGACTGAGGGATTGGGCAGTATCTTGATATCCAAGATACTGATACTGGATACTTGATATCCAAGATATCAAGTATCTTTGATATCTTGGAATTGTTCATGTTGGAAGAGCCCTTCAGGATCCCCCAGTGCCACCCCAGCAGCAGCAGCAGCATCAGCCCAAACCCTGTCCCCAAGGGCCACATGCAGACTCCTCCTGAGCACTCCCAGAGACAGTGACTGCACCACTCCCTGGGCAGCTCATCCCAAGGCCTCACCACTCTGCCAGGGCAAAATTGTTGCCAATCTCCACCCTGCCCCTCCCCTGGGGCAATTTGAGGCCATTTCCTCTCCTCCTTTCCCTTGGGACACGGCAGCAGAGCCTGACCCCCCCTCAGTGCCCCTCCTGGCAGGGACTTGTGGGGAGCAATGAGGTCCCCCCTGAGCCTCCTCTGCTCCAGGCTCAGCTCCTTTCCCAGCTCCCTCAAGTGTTGGCTTTCCACATCCCTGGACAAGAACCACATTCTGGCCACACTCAGAGTCATTGAGAGAACTGTCAAAAGCAGCTCCAAGTGACATCAAATCTTTCCGGAGCTGAGGGGAATGAGAAAGGACCACTTAAGTCATGCTGCTCCCAAGCACCTCCCACAGCTCTAAGGTGCAATTCCAGGGATAATTTCAGCTCACCTAACACCTCACTGTGACTCCTGGGGTGGTCCCATGATCCACCTGCTCTTCCCTGTGCACCTGTGTCCCTGGAGAGGGACTTTTCACAGGGGCCTGGAGTGACAAGAGGAATGGCCTTAAGCTGAAAAAGTTTAGATGGAACACTGGGGAGAAATCCTTCCTTGTGGGGGCAGTGAGGCCCAGAGCATGGCTGCCCCTGGATCCCTGGCAGTGCCCAAGGCCAGGTTGGCCACTGGGGCTTGGAGCAGCCTGGGACAGTGGAAGGTGTCCCTGCCATGGCTCACTGGACGGGCTTTAATGTCCCTTCCACCCCAAGCCACTCTGGGGTTCTGTGATCACAGAATTTAAGTAAAATTCTCAACACTTCAATTATTTGGAGGACTTTGGCTGTGGCTGCATCCGTCTCCCAATCCTTGGCTGCTTATTTCCACCTTTTAGGCCAAGATAAAAAAATATTAAAACAGGAAGAAAAAGCAAATGGAACAAGTAACATGTCCTAATTTCTCCAAGGAGGCTGGCTGGGAACCGAAATGACTAGATTAAAGTATCACACGTCAGAATTAAAGTATTAGATAAAGGCCAGACTCTACTTTTTGATCTTTGTGGGCATTCCAGAAATTAAAAAAAAAAAAAAAAAATTACTTAAAACCCCCCCTGTCACAGATTTAGGCTGGAAGCACCGACACGGCAATTCCGAGGGGAAAGGAGCCTTCCCTCAGCAGCTCAAGGCTCCCACACTGGGCTACTTATAGTGCATATTTTAACTCATTTTTTGGGGAATATATTGATTTTTTTCGAGGGGGATGAAGAAGACCCCTGAATGCAATTCCAAGGGGAAAAGAGCCTTTTATTCTGTGATTCCCTCAGCACCTCAAGGCTCCCACACCAAGCTACTTTTAGTGCATTTTAAAGCTCATTTTGGGGGAATATATTGATTTTCAGACAGGGATGAGAAAGACCCCTGGATGCAATTCTGAGGGGAAAGGAGCTTTGCCTCAGCAGCTTGAGGCTCCCACACCTAACTCACTTCTGGGGGAATGTATTTTTTTTTTTCTGAAGGCAATGACAAAAAACCCTGGACGCAATTCCAAGGGGAAAGAAGCCTTCCCTCAGCAGCTCGAGGCTCCCACACCGGGTGACTTTTAGTGCGTTTTTAAACTTGTTCTTGGGGAATATATTGATTTTCTGAGGGGATGAGGAAGACCCCTGGATGCAATTCTAAGGGGAAAGAGATTCTGTGACTCCCCCAGCAGGTCGAGGCTCCCACACGGGACGACTTTTAGCACATTTGCCAACTCGTTTTTACGGGGGATATTTTTTGAGCGGGTCGTGAAAGACTCGCGGACGCAATTCCGAGAGGAGTGGAGAACCTCCTTCTCTCAGCAGGTCGAGACCTCCATCCCAGGCTACTTCCAGTACCTTTTTCGAACGGTTTTTCGGGAATGCCTCGCTTTCCGAGGGGGCCGTGCCCGGCCCTGTCCCTCCCCACAGGCGGCGGGCGGGAAGCCCCGGCGGGCTCGGCCTCGCGCTCCCGGCGCCCCCTGC
>VZTN01028497.1:435608-467603 GCA_013400515.1 Erpornis zantholeuca
GCCCAAAGTCAGTGGGTGAGTGCCCAAAGTCACCTGGTGAGTGCCCAAAGTCCTTGGGTGACAGCTCAGTCACAGGGTGACAGCCCAAAGTCATTGGGTGAGTGCCCAAAGTCACCTGGTGAGTGCCCAAAGTCATTGGGTGAGTGCCCAAAGTCACCTGGTGAGTGCCCAAAGTCACTGGGTGACAGCCCAAAGTCACTGGGTGACAGCTCAGTCACTGGGTGAGGTGACAGCCCAAAGTCACTGGGTGACAGCTCCGTCCCTGGGTGACAGCCCAGAGCCCCTGGGTGACGCAGCGGGCGGAGCTGAGCTGAAGGTTTCCGTGTGTGATGCTTTAATAGCAGGATGCTCTTTGCAGTTTCGTGTGCCCGGAGTTTGTATTCCGAGTGCTTTGTAACTTGGAGAAGCAGCCTCTTAAGGTTGGAGAGTGACTCAGCACATCCACATAGAGGTCTGCTCAAGGAACTTAGGATTTGGTTGGAAATTTGGGGGAATTAGACTTCGAACTCGTTTTTACCTAACAGAGTTTGTCTTAAAAAGATGCTGATTTTTAATTTGCAATCTCTTTTCCCATTTGATCTGCATACCTCAATTTTGGGGAAAGTGATGGGGTATTTCAGTAAATAATATCATTTTGGGGGTAGTGGTATTGACTGGATGGCTTGTTTCCTGTGTGCTCTCCTCCTGGTGCACATGAGAAGCATCTGTGTGATGAATAAACATGAATGTCAATGGATATGACACTTACACAACTTCTTTCATAAGGAAGGAGGCATTTATGGGGTTTGCCCACTTTGTGTGATTGAAACATGGACTCATGGAGTGGTTTGGGTTGGAAGGGACCTTACAGATTGTCTCATTTCAACCCCCTGCCATGGGCAGGGACACCTTCCCCTATCCCTGGTTGTTCCATGCCCCATCCAGCCTGGCCTTGGGCACTGCCAGGGATGGGACAGCCACAGCTCCATACTGTCAGTCCAGAAGCTCCAACCTTTCCGGCAGGGCTGAGTTCTGAACCTTAGGGAGTGACCAGTGTCCACTGGGTATGTGACCCACCCTTCTCTGTACTTGAGTTTGCTTGGATTTTAGAGAGAAAATTGGTTAAATGTTTTAAATAAAACTCTTTTATGATAATAATGTGTTCTAGTTTCAGCTGACCAAACTTGTGACAGAGTCCTGAGGCACTGCTGTAGTGCTGGCAGTGGAGGGAAGCAAATTGATTGGAGCCAGGGAATAAAGTTTGGAACTGTTGGTCTTCTGCTGCTACACCCTCTTAAATTTGGGGGACATTCGAGAAGACTTCATTGTCTCTTTTTCACCCAGTTCAGTCTTCTAGAATGAGATAAGGCCATAGGCTGGTACATAATTCCAGTGCTGAGGGGCTGCTGAAGGGCAGCACAGCAAGAACAGGATATTCAGAGAAAAACACAAGCAGCATTGGTTTTCTCCCCCTTTTTCCTTCCACCCACCCAAATCTATCCATGTTCTCCTGGGGTGGGTGACAACGACTTTGCTCTCCCCAAACCTGTACCTATGCCTGATTTGAAATAATTGATACCAAAGAAGCATAAAGATGAAAAGAATTTTCAGTATTTAACTTGATGTTCTGCATGTGTTACAACTATTGGCAAACCAATGGGAAGTTCCTGCACAGGGTGTAGATCATGGAAACACTTGGAGGGAAATTGTTGGAAGAGTTGTTCCGAGGCAAAGAGTGCAACCAGGAGTTCTTTGAAGGCAGTGACCCCTTGAGCAGCTCCCCTTCCCTCCCTTTGGGCTGCCTGTTCCCACCTGCTTTGTGTTGGCACAGCTGTTTGTAAGCCCAAGCAGTGAATCAGGCTCGCAGGGCGAGTTGGCTGAAATACAGAATTTTATATTTTTACCAGTGGGGTGTGTGCGGGGGCAGGGAATCAGGTTACAGATCGTGGAATGGGCTGGGTGGGTAGGCAGGAGCAGAGGCAGGGCTTGGTTAACTGGTCCTGATACCACTGTCCCTTAATGGGCAACATCATTCCCAGGAATTCTTGCCACCCCTCCTTTAGTAAATCATCCCTCTGTCAGTCTCTGTTCCCTCCTTGCTCTGCCTCTCTGACTTTCTGCTGTCTCAAACTTCCGAGCTCTCCTCTTGGCATTCCCATTCGGATGCTGCCCTGCGTGTGCACTCCCAGCACGAGCTACCAGAGCTGTAACTTGGGAATGAGTTCTGGCTCCACTTCTCCTGCTCTCTCCTGATGCTTCTCTTCTTGCTCTCGTTTCCCTCATGCTCATCCTCAAGTCCTTCCTCACCTTTTTAACAATTCTCTAACTTCTGCTCGTGCCCTTTTTCTCCCAGGTCATTTCCAGCAGCTCTCTTACTGTCACTTGCTCAGTTACTTGTTCTTCTTTCTCTTCCACAATAGGAAAAAATCCCCATTTTAAACACTAAAACCTCTTAAGAACCCCCAAGTTTTTAATGTCCCGTGCATTCCCCCCAAAACATTACCACAAACTAATGCAACGTACAGGTTTCTTCTCCATCTCATTCACTTTAGAATTTTCACTTCAGTTCTGTATTGCCTTAAGACAGCACAAAATATGTGCTGTTCCCTTTTGGACAAATGAAAGATGAAGTTCCCAAAGTTAACTAATAATAAAAGGAATTTTCACTGCCTCTATAAGCTGTGAGCAGAACCTACTGATGCTTCATTTTCTTCTTCCTGCTCTACAAAGGAGACATTAAAAAATATTTCCATTCCACACAACCACCAGCTGGGCCAGTTGTGTTAAAAACCAACCCAAACTCTTTTGGAAATACCATGCTTGCTTACCCTCTTAAATAAGTGACCAGTTTCCTATTTATATATTCAGATACCCAATATTCTAGCCCAAATTATTTAAATCTTGTTGATAATTATTTACCTCTTAGTTGGGAAAGTAGACAGAAGTGCTCATGCTTTAATATCTGAATCCATCCATTTAATATCTATCCATATTTTAATGATCCAAAGTGACTTCAAATAAAAATGTGGAAGATTAGGCAATACACTTACTCTTTATAGCAGGAAAAAAGCAATGAGTTTTCTCTGCTCATCCCCTTTGCTTCTCTGAGTTTTTGGGTGGACTGAGGGCAGGAGCACTGGCAGTACCCAGCAGGATCTGCTTTCTCCATGCCAGGTGGGATTGTCATCATCTTTGGAATTCTTGTATGATAATAAACGTAAGTGAGAGTGTGAATTACATCTTTGGAGATGTTCAGTGGTTTCCTCTTAGTAAATAAAAGTGTTACTCCTAAATGCTGTATCTCTGGTGACTTGCAGCTTGTCTCATTATTTTCTTTCTTAATTTTCTTAATCCCTTTGAGTCTTTTTCCAGTGAACTCTGTCCATCGTGGTTGGTTTCTCTGGGGTTTTTTTTTTCATGTCTTGTGCTGAACAACGTGGCACTGCTCAGTTCTAGGAGTAGCTAAGGTTCCTTAGGCACAGAATTCTGTAGGTGCTTTGGTGTTTGGTGCTTGTCTTCTCCCCTCCATCCCCTTCTTTGGCATTCCATTGCACTTTTCCTAAAGCCAAATTTCTCTTTCCCCTAAGCTGCCTTGGGTTGACTGAGCAACGTGGGCAAGTTCTAGGCCTTGGCTGCTGGATCAGAGAATCACAGAATAATTTGGAATATGGTTGGGAAAGCCCTCCAAGGTCATCAAGGCCAAGCTGTGCCCCATGCCCACCTTGTCCCCAGCCCAGAGCACTGAGTGCCACCTCCAGGCCTTTGTTGGGCACCTCCAGGGATGGGCACTCCAAACCTCCCTGGGCAGCTCTTGGAATGTGTCAGAGCACACTTAGGACCCTCTTGCTGAGCTGTTGCACAATGTGGGAACAGGAGCAGCACTGTATCAAAAGTTCCTTTTTGCAGCAGTGTTTCCTAAAAAGCACAGCACACCATTCACTGAATACACCAGTTCAGTATCATTAGTACAAAAGCAAAGAAAAAAATCTGCTGGAAAAGTGGCTTTGTTTTGGAGTCTTTCCATCCATCCCAAGCTATTCTTGGGAGTGTGAACTTCAGTGGGATACTGAAGGTTTTCCTGCCTTTTTATTTCCTGGATACTTTGGACGTGGTGATCCTGAGTGCTCTTTGGAGGGCCATAAGGTCAGGATTTGAAAGTGTTTTTTTTTTTTTTATTTGTCCTCATTTCCTTCCTGCAACCTGCCTTATTAAAACCATTTTAGGAATTTTTATCAGGGAAAAAAATGCTACAGGAAACCAAACTTCTCTGGTAAGGCCCTTATCAACTTCAGATGCTGTCAAGGATACTGTTATTTAATAAAAATTGTATAGTCTTACCATGACCTAAATACTTAAATGGATAATTTTGTCAAAGATTTAGTGCAGTGTTTACTTCTTGAACAAATGAGAAGTATCTTGGAGAGCATCAGATTGATCAGTGTCAACTTCATATTGGGATGCTGGAATTGGTGAAGTTCACATGACCTTGTCCCAAAGGTTCAACTTTTTCAATTTCTCCTCATAAAAGTCGAGTTAGACCAAATGAACCTGAGAGGCCTCTGTTAGAGAGACTTTTTCTGGGCTTTTATCTCACTGAGAGATGTCTCTTAGACTTTTATCTTACAGCTGCCATCAGGGAATATTCAAAAGTGAGTTCAGTGTTTCTCCCTAGTGCCTGGACTCAGTGTTTCTCCCTAGTGCCTGTCCCCTCACAGCAGGGTAGCTCCAACCTCTTGTTGGATTCCTGAAGCTCAGAAAATCATTGTTTTCCATGTTAAGAAGCAGGAAATAATAAACTTCTGGGGATGATTGGCAATCAGTTCACTTGAAAGAGTGTCACAGCTTTTTGGTCATTGAAGGGTTTATAAATGATTAATTCTTTTTGGGAGGTATCCATACGTGGATGAAGGCTTGATGAGGAATTCCTGGATGAAATTCTAAGGAATTTGGGTACATATCAGATTATGATGAGGACATTCTGGGCTTTTTTTTTTTTTAAACATTTAAGACAATGGCTTTATCTAGGAGAAAAAACATTCTGGAGTCCCCAATGAGCTACCAGTAACTGTATTTTTGGGGGTGAATGTTTGATGAAATCTCTATTCAGAGTGATAATAAATATACCAGGAAAGCTTTTGCTGCTTGAACTGCACCCAGTGTCTGTACTGGCTTTTCTCCCTTGCATCCACATGCTTTTATCACTTGGATAGGATGCCTGAATTATTCTTATGGATTATAATACCACATAAAACGGAGGAATTTGCAGCTTATTACCTCCCCCTGCCTGCATCTCAGTATACCTTGGGATATACCAAGATTTGCTTTAATATTATGCTTAACAGCAAGGGATGGAGGCTGAAAAGATAATGCAGCAAGACCTTGGAATTCTGAGTCTGAAAAAGGTGTTTTGACTCCATCCCCAGCTGATATGAAAATTTCCTGAAGTTCGTTAGTTTATCTCCTTCTTCAATGAGAGTTTTCTAGGTCAGCGGTTCCTTAACCGGGGAATAAGGCCATGGCAAATGCGCTGCAGATGGAATGTAAACCCATCCTGAATTATGGGAAGTTAAAAAATATTATCCTAGGGATGATTCATGTTTAGTGAAAACTGTTTGGAGCTGACAGGGATGTGTATTTTGAGACGTGGAAGGGCTTGGAGTGAACAATGTGAGGAAAATGTGGGAGCTTTATTTATTCATGTCTTTCATGTACGGTGAATCTCCCCCTCTGCTCTCGTGAGATCCCACCTGGAATGCTGCTTCCAGCTCTGGGGCTGCCAGCATCAGGGTGTGGAGGAGGGACATAAAGATGGTCTGAGCCCCTCTGCTCTGGAGCCAGGCTGGGAGAGCTGGGGGTGTTCACCTGGAGAAGAGAAGGCTCAGGGAAGACCTCAGCCCCTTCCAGGACCTAAATGGGCTCCAGGAGAGCTGGAGAGGGACTTGGGACAAGGGCTGGAGGGACAGGACAAGGGGGAATGGCTTCCCAGTGCCAGAGGGCAGGGCTAGATGGAATATTGGGAAGAAATTGTTCCCTGGGAGGGAGGGCAGGCCCTGGCACAGGGTGCCCAGAGCAGCTGTGGCTACCCCTGGATCCCTGGCAGTGCCCAAGGCCAGGTTGGCCATTGGGGCTTGGAGCAGCCTGGGACAGTGGAAGGTGTCCCTGCCATGGCAGGGGTGGCACTGGATGAGCTTTAAGGTCCCTTCCAACCCAGGAATTCCAGGAGTGTCAGTCAGATCAGGCTGTGGAGCTGTGCAGAGTCAGCACAAAAGTAACCAAACAGGAGCGAGCGTTCCTGTGCTGCTGAGCTGCAGCTGTGACTCACAGCTGGGGCAGGTGCCAGATGTGGTGCAAGACATGGGCTGGGGACAGGGAGGGCTCTGGGAACACAGCAGCCAGGTCAGCATCAACTTTGGCTTTTGGGACACTTCAGCCTAAATATTCCCATTTTAATGAAATAATTCCATTTATTCCCATGG
Source organism: Erpornis zantholeuca (assembly GCA_013400515.1). Taxonomy (NCBI): domain Eukaryota; kingdom Metazoa; phylum Chordata; class Aves; order Passeriformes; family Timaliidae; genus Erpornis; species Erpornis zantholeuca. Next base: position 442,064 of record VZTN01028497.1, read on the forward strand.
ATTTGAATACATCTGGTTGTCTTAGAGCCTGAACCTGACCACTGTCAGTTTTCAAACCTAATGAACTTCATTGGAAGTGCTGTTTTAAAGGGTGTTGAGCAAGAATTTTAAAGCTGGTGCTTCTATCCTGACATGCCTGGAGAAAGCTGGAGCTGGTGTGGTGTTCTCCAAGTTAAAAAGAGCTGGAAGAGCAGTTTGAGAGGACCCAGCCATGTCTGCCCAGTCTAAATCTGAATAATGAAAGGCAAAGGTTGTGGCATTGCACTTGTCAATGGGAACTGTCAGAAGGGTGTAATTTAAACAGCAGCTCCTGGTGGTTTTGAAAAGGTCCAAAAGTCCTTAGAGATTCTCACAAACCAATATATGGCTAAAAAAAGCCACTAACACAAAATCTCCTGAATTAGCATCATTTCTGTACAGAGCCAGGCAGCAGTTACACCTTGGTGTGTTTGGTTATTTTATTGTGGTTTTTGGTTTTGTTTTGTTTTGTTTTTAATTTGGGAGACTAAATCCGTGCCTATCTCCAAGTATTAAAATATTTTAGAAGCCTTCAAGATTAAAGGTACTACTGTATCAGGGCAACAAACATCTACATTGTTATACTTGAAATATGTAACTTTCAATCTTTGAGAGCAACACCAGAACTATCTGCTGCCAAAATTGATCTGGAGAAGTAGTTTTATTTCATTTAAACACGGGATAGCAGCTGCACAGAATCTTCATCAATATATCAAATATTTCTGTTTGTTGTGGTCTGAGTAAGGTTGAACTTGATTTTTCCAGCTCTAGTCCTGAAGAAAGAAGTTCAGGTGGCTGCACCCAAGTCCCCTCCTTTGCCAGGTCTCAGAGAAACAGAGCCCAGTTTGTAAATAAAGAATACAACAGAGTGGAAATTGTAGTTAGTGACCACTAAACTGGAAGAATAATAAGCTGTAGCAATATCGAGGTTGTAGTAAAGATCTGTAAATTGAGTGTTTGGCCACGTTCTGTGGAAACTTGAGGCAGCTTTAGGTGTTCCTGTAATTCTTCTTCCTTTATGGCTCAGAAATTCAGGGAGAAGTAGGAGGGTTGTGCTCCCCTGAGACTTCTGGGTCTGAAGTTCTGAAGTGATGAATACAATTCTGTAGTAGGGCATGTTTGGCTTTGCATTTCTCAAGTTCTTTTCCCAACCACAAGGAACAGAAACAGTTTTTGTACATGAAATTATCGGCCTTGTTTGAGGACATCTGTAGGAAAAAAAATACCTTCAGAAAAATTTCAGCTCTGAAAAACATTTCATATCACTCTGGATAAACTAATTTACAGCCATCATTCATGTTCCATTTAGGAATATGACTTTATTCCCATGCTCCTGATGTTGCAGGGGATGGGCAATCCAGCTGTAGCATCTTTTCCTTTTGTTTGGTTGAGGGAGGGGAATGCAAATCCAGTGGTTTGACTTTTGTCTGACACCATTAAGTGGGTGGAAAAAAGAGCCACTCCCCCCTCTAATTGGACGTTCCTTATAAGGCCAGTGAACTGAAAATATTTGAAGTTTGTGCTGCTAAAATTAATATTTTTAGTCAGTGAGTAAGTAAAGCATCACATGCAAATTGTCTAAAAAATCTCAAGTATTTCAACCTTTGTTGTGGGGCTTTTCTTTCCCTCCTCTCCCCACTCTCTGTGTCAGTTAAATTCTTCCTAAAACCACAGCCTTTATTCTGGGGTTCACATGAATTAATGAATATTTAACAAAACAAACCCTGACTTCTCTGGCTGGATGGGTCAGTTATAAATTTGACATTTCAGTTCCTTCAGACACCTGGGAAGCAGTACATGTTTAGAAGGGATGCATTTCATAAATAGATTATAAAAAATCATCTATTATAAAAGAATGGTGTGTTATAAATCAGGTATTTCAGACTCAAATTGCACTCCCAAGGCTGCCTGAATTAATACTGCTGTGACACCATTGGTCTGTGGGTGATAAAATCACACTTGGGTGTATTTTAGGTGCATTTTGAGGGTATTTTGACACCACCACTGGCCTGACCAGCCCTGTTTTGTCCCAGCTGTTTGTTCCTGCTGCTGCACAAGTGAAGTGGCCCAGCTCAGAGGACTGGGATGGGATTAATAACTGTGGCCTTGGTTTTCTCCTGCTTCCCATTCTCCCCAGTGCAGTTTGCTGAGTGCCCCAGTCCCACTGCAGCAGCAGCAGTGGGAAGGGCAGAGGCTGCTTCAGTTCTTGTGCTGCTGGAAAGAAATTCCTGCTCTGCTGCAACTGCAGTTCTGCCTGTGCCAGGTCTGAAATTGGGTGAGAAACTCAGTGATTTCAGGAGAGCTGCTTCCACAAGCTTTCACACCTCAAGGATGGCTTCTTGCATCACGTGGTGTAAATTTAGCATAAGAGTGAAACCAGTCATTCACATCATCTTCTTTTCAGAGGAACCAGTGCTTTTTGGAGCTCTGAAAAGCATTTGCAGCACACAAAAAAATAATGGTTGGGCATGTTTTGGTTGAGCTATGCTTGGTTCATGAGCATGTCACGAGTCCTGATCTGGAAAGTCACATTGCAGCTCCTCAGGAGGATGAGTAGTGTGTTGGGGAAATCTGCAATAAACTCAGTTTTGCTCGTTGTTGACTTTTCTCCAGTGATGTACAAAAATACCCAATTCCCAATTTTTTAATATTCTCTTTCCATGTTTAAGAAGGAGAAACGTGCACCCCATGTGTGAGGGTGAACTGCCATCAGAAAGTGACTCTGCTCATGGTTCTGTAGAATACACAAAGTCACCTCAACAGAGGTAATCCATTTTTACTGAATTATGAACTTTAAAACCTTTGCCCAGAGAAGCTGTGGCTGCCCTGTCCCTGGAAGTGTCCCAGGCCAGGTTGGATGGGACTTGGAGCAAGCCAGGATAGTGGAAGGTGTCCCTGCCCATGGATGATCTTTAAGGTCCCTTCCTTCCCAAAGCATTCCATGATTCACTGATTCTGTAGTTCTAAGGTAGTTGCTGTTTCAGTGAAAACATTCAGCTAATAAGTGTTCCACAATCCCATAGAACTTAAACCTGGAGAAGGGAATCTGTGCCTTCTTTGGGAACAGGACAGAGGTGATGGTGATCCCAAATTCCTTGTGTTTTGTTTAGTGCTCACTCTGTTGGCTCTGGGGTGTACATGGGAACCTGCAGGTGCCCAGAAGGGACATATTGACTTTTTATACTGGAATCATCATCTGCTCTTCATTTGCTGCTGTGACTTTGCAGGTGAACCTGAGTTGTTGTGCAAGCAGAACTCGGTACCAGCTTGCCTGGGTTTTTTACCTTTTCATTCCAGTGAATTATTCCTTAGATAGTTCATCACATACATCAGTCATGAGGAGAACAGCAGCAGTGAATTCAGTGAATTCAGCTCTCAGATCTGTGTGAATTTGGACATTAAACACATGGGATTTCCCTGGTAACAAAGCACACTGCATGTGCTGGGTGTTGGGAAAACAATGATTCTGGAATTCCTCAGCTTTGTCCCTCTGGGAAGCTGCCAATCACTGAGCACCCTGTAAGATTTTATTCATCTAATTCCAGTTGGATTGATTGTATTTCACATTTCACTGTGCACTATTTGAAATTAAACATCAAATCCTGGTGTGTTTGAGGAATCTTTTGCCCAGTTTGTCTTGCATCAAACCTCATCACTGGTTGCCTCTGCATAGTTCAGATGTCTAAATCCATTATATTCCAGTATGTTAATAACTCCATTTTCATGGTGGATACCTCAGGATAATTTTCCTAGTAAATAAATAAAAAAATTTCGGTTTCCAAGTAAGTATTTATATTTTATGTTGCTAGCAACAGGCCTGCCTGTGTTCACCGAAGGTCAGTGACCTGAATTATGTTCAGCTCTGCCAGAAGTGTGTGTAGCCATGAGAAATGCAGGGGTTTCTCTGTATTCCACGAGCATGACTTTAAAAAATTACAAAATAATCTTTTCACAGAGGAAAAACTTGAACCTGGCTTTGCAAAAAGATTCCATATTGAATCTTACAATACAGTGATCCCAAATAAGGAAAATAAATCCCTCTATGAAGTGTTTTAATTAGTAAAATGTACAAAGTAAACCCCTCCCCAGCAGGCTTCTCTTGTAATTAAATTTTCATGTTAATAATGCTTTTTGCACTTTAACTTTTAGGAGTTTAGAAGTCTGATTGCTCTGAACCCAACTTTGATCTGCAGCGAACTTATTGATTGACATGTGTTTTGTATTGAGTTTTGCAGCAAGGGATGGCTGCTCCAAAGAAATACAGGGAATAAAGCTTGAATTCTCAGAGAAGCCAGCAGGGAAAGCAGGCCTGGGGTGTGAGGAAAAGTCAGAGATGTGAGGAAGTTTTGTTATTCTGTGTCACCATCTTCATAACACTGTGGCTATAACCTGGAGTAGAGCGTGCTCAGCATCCTCGGTGTATCTGACTAAGCCTTGTGTAACTCCACACTTGGAATTGCTCATGAGCAGGGAGTGGCTCTGGATAGGGGATGCCATTCCCAGTGTTTGAGGAGATCACAGGAGCCTCCTGTGGGTAGGGAAGAGGAAGAGTAGAAAGCAACAGTGATTGAAACAGGAAACAAAAGCATGAGGTAAAGTTTTAAGCACAGTTGATTTCCAAGAACTGCTCTCTTTGTTTAAATAAAAGACTTCAGCTTTTATTCTTCTCTTTGCACTACCACTTTCAATAATTTGGTTTTTAACACCTTTCCTGTCATCTGCTCCTTCCTCTCCTCCTGTGTTTCCAATTCACTTCTGTTCTATACTGGTAAGTAGATCAAACTGGGTTCTTGAAGCCCAGTAAATGTTATTACTGAGGGGATTCTTCTCGTAATGATCTTACAGACTGTGTGATGAGTAGGATTTGTTCTTGCCTCCTCTTATCATCAATTTATTATCTAAACCAAGAAGCCTTTGTACAGGCTGTCTGAAAGGCCTTTTGGTTTAAGAACCTGGCAGTGCAGACACAGCAAAGACACTCAGTGACTGAGTTTAAGGTGCTGCCCCTACAGCCATTGGGTGCAGTTTGGTTGTATTTATTTAAAAAAACTCCAAATTGTTCCCCTCTTATGTTGTGTGTCTGTGACACTGATGCTGTCACAGGGATGTGCCAGCTTTGGGCTCTGCTAAGGTTTTAACCTCCTCCACCTGCTTTTCCACTCTGGAATCCCACATGAGTTCTCCAGGATGGGCTGATTGTTGGAGAGTTGGAAGGAGACTGAAATTGGGGTGGATCTGTGTTCCTGGTTAGCTCTGAAATGCACAGATGTGTTGATTCCTGTTCATTAACCTGTTAATGACTTTCTCACATCAGCAGCCTTTCCTTAGTGTTGGTAGCTCTTGAAGTGTCTTCTGTATTCTAAAGTAACTCAGGGCTCTGTGGTTACCTCTCCAGCTGGTTTGGGAGCTGACCACTCCCATTGTGGAATGGGAAGGAGGCAATGTTTGAACACTCCACGAGATTTTGGCTGAAAATTGCTCAAACTCTGGTGATAGTGTGAACTAAGCTGGTTTGATATTGAAACTGCTCTTGCACTGGTGGCACTGGGAGGGGATCAAGCTGTGGCTGAGCTGCAGGGTGGTAAAGACAAGAGAGTGATGCCTTCAGTCCTTGAGCTGCTGCTGGCAAAGGCTTCTTGTAATCCTGGTGTCAACCCAGAGGTGCTGCAGTTAAAAGGAGTAAAAGGATATTGGCCAGAGAGAGCTTTCAGAAATAGGACTGAGGCTCTGTAGCCTGAGGGCACCTGTGTGGGATGGACAAACCTGGTGCTCCAGGACTTGGAGCTGCTGGAGAGAGCCCAGAGGAGGCAGCAGGATGAGCAGAGGGATGGAGCAGCTCTGCTGGGAGGAAAGGCTGCCAGAGCTGGGATTGTTGAGCCTGGAGAGGAGAAGCTCTGGGCTGAGCTCAGTGTGGCCTTGCAGGGCCTGAAGGAGCCCACAGGAAGCATGGAGAGAGACAATTGCCAAGGGCTGCAGGGCCAGGAGGCAGGGAATGGCTTCCCAGTGCCAGAGGGCAGGGCTGGCTGGGAGATTGGGAAGTGGGAATTGTTCCCTGGCAGGGAGGGCAGGCCCTGGCACAGGGTGCCCAGAGCAGCTGTGGCTGCCCCTGGATCCCTGGCAGTGCCCAAGGCCAGGTTGGCCATTGGGGCTTGGAGCAGCCTGGGACAGTGGAAGGTGTCCCTGCCATGGCAGGGGGGTTGGAATGGGATGAGCTTTAAGGTTCCTCCCTAGCAAAACCATTCTGAGATTCCATTGTTTACTCATTTAAATAAGAGTTTGCTTTTCCATTCTTTTTTCTTGCTGAGTCCCAGTGCTGGCTCAGTGGGACTCAGCTCAGGGTGGGAGGTGTTCACTCAACACCTGGACCAGACAAAGCTCTTCACCCAAACTGCAGTGATTTAGGCACCAGAGTGCCCAGTTTGTAGGAGCTGGTGTAGCCTCAGCAGTGCTCATGGCAGCTGTGGATGTGGCAGTGACCTTCCAGGGCCCTGTGGAACTGTAGCCATAAAAAGGCTGTGGATTCAGATGTGGGATGCCCACTTTGAAGGGTTTTCCCTTTTTTTGAAGGCACAACAGCAAGAATTCGCCTGCTCCTAAAACACCAACACAACCACTGCAGCACCTGCTCCTGCATGCATCCAGAAAGTTGTTCCTTGTCTCCTTGCCCCCTTCCCTTTGGTGTGTGTGACACTGGAGGGGCACAGGGACGAGCCCAGCGTGGTGGCAGGAGGGCAGGCTGGGCCCAGGGTGGGCTGGGCAGGGTTTGAACTCTCATTGTTGGGGGGAAATGGAGCGAACGGCGCCGCTTGCTGCTCAAATTGCAGGGTCTGAGTGCATTTCACACTGCTCACACTTGCCTGGAGTTACATATTTCAGGAGGTGTTTAAATAATAATAACTCTCCAATTCCAGCTGGTCAGTAATTTGCAGGGTTCTCTAAAATTCTCAGTAATTCTAAGTGGGTTTGATATTTCCATAGGTTGTAGAGTACCAATGATTGTATGTTGGAGAACAAGTGAAAAACAAATGCTGGAGCAATACTTTGACCAGTCTTAGTTGCTGGGTGTTGTGTTTTAGGTTTTAATTTTATTTTTTTGTTCATAATCCTGCTGTTCTCTTTAACTTCTGTTGGAGTTTTCTTCCTAGAAACTCCTGTCTTTGTATCTCTTTGTCTTATCGGAAGTATAATTTTATTTTTCTGAGTATATTTTAATTGTTTGCAGCAAGGTGAACCTAATTCAATTTCATCAGGCTATGAGGAGAAATGAACTTTAGCATTTAGAAATTTATATACATTTATAGTTCTATAGCTTGTTGGTTGGGGAAAATCCCAGAAGTTCAGTTGTGTTTTAGAAATACTGTCCTGAATTTCTGTAAAAATCCACACATTTAAGGGCTTCCCAAAGATGAGTAACTGTCAACTTTTTGGGATGACCTTAATTTTCAGAACTATTCAATGCCCAGTTGAAATTTAAGTTAATCCTTGACATTTTGACACTTAGAAAGTTTTTCTAAAACCAGATGTCAGTGGAAGATAAATCTTTGTAATGCCTGTCTCTGCTTTTCCTGTTGGAAAACTTCATTTTCTGTTTGGGTTTCCTTGCTTTAGCTCAGGGGTTGAACTGAGCAGTTGTGGCTGCAGTTTAAGAAGTTTATTCTTTTTTTTTTCTTTTTCCTTTTTCAGTGTTGTTTGCTGCTGGACTCCCCCCATCCCCACAACCCCGCAGGATGATATGAGACTTGAAAGAAGACGATGCATACAGGTGATTTTTATATTTAAGATTTTTACAATGAAAAATTATGGATGTTCTTGATGTGCTTTTTGTTGCTGTTCCATTCTCTGTCCCTCCTCGAATGATGTTGTTCCAACTTAGCAGAATATTTAAGAACCTGCAGAATTGTGAAATCTTTCTTTGCCCTTTCAAAACTCTTCTGCAGCTTGGAAAACTCTTCTTCTTCCAGGAAGAAAATGCTTTTCCTGAATGGAAATACACTTTTCAAAGTTTTTATAGGAATGCTTTCAAAGATGCCAATTTAATGGACTGATTGGTATTTTAGGAAGTTCTTCCATTTTTTTGGCTAATCAAAAGTCCTGGAAGTGCCAAGTGTTTTTGCAGATTCAATGGCTGATTTTTAGTTTTGTTGGAAATACAGTTCATATTTTGACATAGCAAATCACAAACAGCAGAAACAGAATAAAATTGAGTTTGTCCAAGAGGGTTGGTCTAATTATTTTATACCCAAATGCCCTTAATTTAGCAATTCTGGGGCCTGTAAAGGTGTAGTAGATTCAAACCACATCTTTGGTTTGCTTGTTCAGCTTTAAACCCCAGGAATCCTTGGGGCTGGAAAAAAAGCTGGGTAGATTTCTGTGTGCATCCAGCTCATCTCCTGATTGACAGTTTTCAGTTGCATCAGCTGTTCATGCATAAACAGCTTTGGAGGGTATATTTACATGGAGCCTTTGGATTAGGACCAAGATGCTGGAAGTGGAGATTTCATTCCATGAAAACCAAACATCGTTTATTCCACTCCGATGTTTGTGAGTCGTGTGCTGAAAGCTCAAGTCAAAGTGGGTCTAAAGAATTCTAAAATTAGCATGGGTAAAGAAGAGGAGAAGGAAAAACTACTCCAAAGGGATATTTCATTGGTTTGAAATATCTACAGCTAGAGGAGCAGCATTAAAAGTCTCAAAATTGATGTCCCATCAGATTCGGGGAGCTCTGTCTAGTAGGCAGTGACAGATTAAAATAGAACTTAAATATTGAGAAAATGTTTTGAAAGCTTTAAAAATATTCATCCCATAACTGAAAGGAGAGATAGTGTTATGAAATAGCACCTTATGCATGACAGTGTTTGAGAGAATTTGGTTTCATATCACAATACATTAATCTGATTTAAAACTTCCAACTTAAGCACTTTCAGTTTTGGTCAGAATTTCTGATGGTGTTGAGCTTGTGGAATTATGAACAGAATAGAAATGGCTACAAGATTTTGAAATTTAAGTGGTAATTCTATCTTCTGCAGCCCAAATTCTTTATTTACAAGTCCCTTGATAAACACAGATCAAAAAACAGGACAAGGACCTTTATGTCTTTGATGTGTTGGAAGTTAGAAAAGTTGGATTTATTTGCATTTTCTCTTTGTTAGGAGAGGCAGGCTTGGTGTGCTGAGGTTCTGAGAATGAATAAGGTTTGCAGGCCTTAAAATGAGAACCTGCCTGGGATTATTTTGTGGTGCAGTAAAAGCCAGAGTCATTTGGTGACTCTGCTGATCTCAGTCTCAAGTTCAAAGTAGCTGGGGAGAGCTCAGGCCCGAAACTGAAAAGTTTTGTGGTTCTTGAGGATGGTTCTCTTGCATTTTCAAGAAGATTTTCTGAAGGTGATTGGTCAGAGGTGCCTGGTAATATCTAAACTTCCTTTGATTAAAGGGGGAAAGCTTCTGTAGGGTCAGTAAGTGTTATAATGAGCATCACTTCATTGTCCTGGCAGCTCTAAACCCCTACAATTAAGCATAGCATAACTGGGGAAACAATCCCCTAAAGAAGAGGATTTTTTTTCCCTTCTTCTGCCTTGGAATACTTTAATTTTATATCACCACTTAAGCTGAAAACACAGAAATGTATCAAGGTCCACTGCTTTATAAAAAAGGTGAAAATTTGAAGGAATGGGGATATTAAATGTTATTTTCCAATTTGACTTACCAAGGAAACAAACTTGTAGCATGTTTAATTTATCTTTTTGCCCTGTATAATATATAGGACACCTAGAAAAAGGGCACTTTAAGATGCTGTTTGGAGAACTGAAAGATTTTCAATAATTTTATCGATGATCTGGAGCAGGGGATTGAGGGAGCACCCTCAGTCAGTTTGTGGGCAGCACCAGTTTGGGCAGGAGGAGTGTGGATGTGGGGAGTGGAAAGGCTCTGCAGAGAGATCAGGACAGGCTGGAGCCATGGGATGAGACAATGGTGTGAGGCTCAGCCAGGCCAAGGGCTGGGCCCTGCCCTTGGGCACAACAACCTCATGGAGCTCCAGGCTGGGCAGAGGGAATGGAAAGCTGGAAAAGGCCCTGGGGGTGCTGCTGGCAGGGGCTGGACACGAGCCCAGGGGTGCCCAGGTGGGCAAGAGGCCACTGGCAGCTGGGCTGGATGAGGAATTGTGTGTCCAGCAGGAGCAGGGCAGGGATTGTCCCTCTGTGCCAGGCACTGAGAGGCCCTCGAGGGCTGTGTCCAGTTGTGGGTCCTGCAGGAGAGCCCTGGAGGGGCTGGAGTGTGTCCAGGGAAGGGAAGGGAGCTGGGAAGGAGCTGGAGAACTCCTGAGGGAGCTGGGAAAGGAGCTGAGCCTGGAGAAAAGGAGGCTCAGGGGGGACCTTGTGGCTCTGCACAAGTCCCTGACAGGAGGGGGCAGCCGGGGGGGGTCAGGCTCTGCTGGCAGGGAACAGGGACAGGAGGAGAGGGAACAGCCTCAGGCTGGGCCAGGGGAGGCTCAGCTTGGACACCAGGAGCAATTTGTGCATGGCAAGGGAGGGGAGGCCTTGGAAGGGACTGCCCAGGGAGGTGCTGGAATCACCACCCTGGGAAATGTTCAGAAACTTGAGGATGTGGCACTTGAGTTCATGGTTTAGTGATGGACTGGGCAGAGTTAGGGTAATTGTTGGACTTTGGTGGTTGTAGAGGTCTTTTCCAGCCTTAATAGTTTTATGATTCTGTGTTTACTTGTGGATTTTTTAGGATCTGTTCTGCTTTTCCCTGAAACACTCTGCAATAAGCAAAGCTGGAGTTCAGGTCCTTATAGGAGAAGCCAAGCTTGTATTTCAGTCATATTGTGGTAACACAGGCAATGCCTTAGAATGTGATTTGTGACAAAAAAGTGTTTNAGTTGGGGTAATTGTTGGACCTTGGTGGTTGTAGAGGTCTTTTCCAGCCTTAATAGTTTTATGATTCTGTGTTTACTTGTGGATTTTTTAGGATCTGTTCTGCTTTTCCCTGAAACACTCTGCAATAAGCAGAGCTGGAGTTCAGGTCCTTATAGGAGAAGCCAAGCTTGTATTTCAGTCATATTGTGGTAACACAGGCAATGCCTTAGAATGTGATTTGTGACAAAAAAGTGTTTTCAGAATGGGAATTTTTCACTTCTTTGTCCTTTGCAAGTCTCTCCAGGACCTTTTGGGAAAGGAAGGAACCAAACAGTTCTGTGGGTAGTGAGGCTGGTGGTCACTCATCCTACCCATACTCACCTTTCATGGTGTGGTAGCATCAAATTTGGGATTGTGCTGGGTTCCTACAAGCAAGGATTCATCTTGGGTTTAAAAGTTGGTGTTTCCAGAGTTACTGCTACACCTTGTCCTGCTCCTGTGTAACTCACTGGTTGGTTGTCCTTTCTCTGTCTTTTTTATGGAGATTCCTTATAAAAATCTTTTGGTTTTGTAACAGCTTTCTGGTTTTGACTTTTGTAGTTAGCTGGAGCCCGAGGAATATGGATCTAAAAATACTGAGTTGTCTGATTGTTAATCTTTTGAAGAGCTCAAAGCCTCTTTTTGTAACCTTTGTAAGAAAACAGAGTAACATAATGGTTACAGCAAGTTATTCTCATCAACATGGAATTATCTTGGGTGCACTGGAGATGTTGAGAACCAAGGAAGTGTGATAATGGTGTAGTCAAGTTTGATAAAATATTGGAGGTGCTCATATTGATCTCAACTTTTAAAAAAATGGTCATTTTTGGAAAAGAAAAAAAAGCCAATCCAATACTTTCCAATAAGGGTACTGCAAGAGCAATGAAATAGGCAATTCTCACACAGATACCTGTCTTCCCCCAGCTGTATTCATTATTAAAATATAACAAACCCAGAGGAAAGATTTCTGGGAAGTTCCTGGATTGGGTTGTGTTTAGGGCCTGCAAGAGTCCAGGTGTTACTTTTATGGAAGAACACAATGAAAATGTAGAATAGAATTGGGCCATCCTCTCACATCTCCTATTTCTGGTGTTTTAGTTGCTGGTTTCATTGAGCCTGTAGCTATTTTAGAGGATGTTTTTAGATGTCAGTAGTAAAAAACCCACAAACCAAAGCAGCAAAATGCCTCTGTTGTTGTGCAGCCAGAAAAAAGTGTGTCCATGGTGCTGCTCTGTGTTTGCAGCTCACCTGTGGTACCTGAACTGCTTCAGTCACAGCCCCTGGCAGTTTCAGCAGGAAGATGCAGAACCAGCACTGTGTTATCCCTTCCCTGGATGTTCCTGTGGCAGTGGATGCTGTCCCTGGTGCCATGGAGGTGATGCCACACCTGGAGGGTCTCTGCTGAGGTGAAAGTTGGTGCCAAAAACCCAGACCTGGGCTGGGAAGAGCAAACCTCTGCTCTGTGTGCTGATTCCCTACTGGGGCACAGTGTGGCTCCCACTGGTTTTGTTTCTGGTGAGGAACTGGTTCCAGTTGGATTCTGGCTGGCTGGAGCCTTCTGGAGAGTTTTTGGAGCTACTCAGGTCCTGGCTGAGCAGATCAACACAAGTTTGCCATAAACAGAAGATAACATGAAAATCACATCGGAGACAGAGCTGCTCATTAGGAGGGGAAGTTTGAAATACAAGCAGCTAATGAGGGCTTGGATGTTCCCAGGGTTAACCCCTGGTTTTCCATGGATAAATCCCTTTATGATAAATCCCTGGTTTGCCTGGGAGTTTTTGTGAGAAAGCAGTGAGGAAGGGCAGTGCTCCTCAGACTGAAAGTGGAAGTTCTGCTTTTCAGAGATGGAGTCATTGACCTCAATGAATGATAACCTTGAAGTCAACAGACTAAATTAATGCTCTACTTTCTGGATTTGAGAGCAGGAATGTGAAAACCTGGACAGCTAAAGTTAGATTCGTGCATCCATATTTAAAAAGAAGTTGCCTATTTAAAAGAAAAGGTTTTTTTTTTTTTTCTTTTACCCCTCCTCCAGAATGGCTCAGTATCTGTGATATTGAAAATTGAAGTTTTCAGCTTCAGCCCTCATCTAAGAGGAAACAAAAATCCTGTTCCAGGTTTTGGCATGGAATTATAGCCTGGTGGAGGATGGTGCTTTCCTTACCCAGGAACAGAGCAGAGCATCTAAACCAGAAAATCTTTAGCTGCTGCTGTTATTATAAATAGTTTTAATATTCTGGAAAAGTAATTTCTATTCATTTTGCCTCCCAATACTTGTAACCCTCTTTTAAAAACCTTTTGAGGTAACTTTCAATGAAGTTTTAAGTCGTGAGGAGATTTATTGCGAGGCTGAAATTTATTTCTGTTGCTGATTTCTAAGAGCAAAGACTCACTTAGACTTGAGAAAAAATTGGTTTTGAACAAAAAACAAATTAAAATTCAGATTAAAAATGGTAGTATTAAGTATTAAAAATTATTTCCCATTTCCTGAATGATTGGTTAAGGCACTGAGAATGCCTGAGGTGTATAATGGACATAACACTGCTGCAGAGTCTTTCTTGCTGCCTTTAAAGCCAGTGTTGAGTGTGGGAATAAAAAGGAAAGATTCTCTTGGGCAAGGCAGCAATGGGGTGGTGAGACTGAGTTTGGAGCTGCCCATGGAGTCTCAGAATTGTGCCCCATGCCAGGGATTGACTGGCTCAGGTAGCTGCTGCCTGGAGTGGCCCTGTCCTGTGCATCCCTTTTCGTGTCCTGCCTCAGCTGCTTTTGGCAGCATGTGTTCCTGGATTGATCCTGCTGACCTGGGCTGGGAGGGCTTGGAGTGAGGTTTGGAGTGAGATCTCAGCCTTGTGCTCCAGAGAGAAGCTGCTGGGTCAGATCCAGAGGGAGTTTCTTCCCATGGACTTGGCATGGGCAGTACCAGTTTGGGAGCTTTTACAGCTTTCCAGGAATCACACCTGAAATCTGGTGCTCCTGAAGCACCTCCCAGGGTGCAGATCCACACCCAGCAGTACTTCATGAGTATTTCATGGAATCTTTGAGGCTGGAAGAGCCCTCCCAGCCCATGGAGTCCAAGCTGTGCCCAATGCCCACCTTGTCCCCAGCCCAGAGCACTGAGTGCCACCTCCAGCCCTTCCTGGGACCCCTCCAGGGATGGGCACTGCAAACCTCCCTGGGCAGCTCTTGCCAAGGCCTCCCCTCCCTTTCTGGGGACACAGCACCCAAAATCCATCATCACATCACAACTTGACAGTGCCTTGACTTAAACTGGCATCACTTCAGTTTCTGAGCATATTCTGTGTTGTATCCATAGGGAGGGCAGCAAATGTCTGGAGGAGGCCTCCTGCTTTATAAATCATGGAGCCAGCTGGAAATGACCTCTCCTCCACCCCTAAAGTTCTATTCCTTTGGGGGGTTTGGTTTTAAAATACAGAGGGACACCATAGGATGGCTCCCTTAGCAGCCAGGCCTGAGTAGTTTGGTAGGAATTCCATTTATAATACTTTATCAGGCAGGTGGAGACAAGAACTGGGCAAATATTGTTCCTAAATCTTGCTGAAATTGGACATTTTGACTTCTTAAGATTTGTATTTCTCTTTTTCTAGTCAGGCTGCTGCTTCCTGTTCTATTCAGTTCATGTTCTATTCAGTTCATCCCTTGATGTGTGGTTTTTAGTGTTTATATCAAATGCTCTTGCAGGCAGTGGTGCCCAGATGTTGTGTTTGCTGGATACCTAACTGGGATCAAGCTGGTGGATTCCCAACTTGCCAGAGCAACACAGGATACACTCAGCTTGATGACAGAATTTTTTCCTGGTTATACATAGGGGACTAAGTTCTTCTCACCAGGTTTTACCAGAGTTTCCATGCCTCAGTATGCAGTCAGCTATTTGTGGATAACTTGGATATTTCCATAAGGCAGCTTCAGGACACATTTGTCAGCCCTCTGATGTCACTGGGTGCAGCTCAGGCGTCAGCTGAGTGGGTCTGGTTAAACCCTGCTGGATTTAGGAACACAATTAAGCTTGGAAAATATAAAACTGGGAATGTTTCACTCTCAGATTTCCATTATGACGCCACAGCCTCAGAAACAAGTTTGCTGATAAGATGTTAAGGACAGGGATTAGATTAGAGAGCAAGAAACACCATTTGTTTTTAGGAGTGACACATCAGATTTAAGGTTCTGACCTTCCAGTTGTCCTGGGAAGGGCAGGGAATATCCAGCCCAGCATGGATCCATCAACCCAAGGGAAAAGCCTGGTTCCTGAGGCTCAGCACTCACTGGCACTCACACCTAACCCCTGGTGACATTTGGCTGATTTAAATCCCAAAATACCTTTGGGGATCTAGATTTGAGTTCATTGCACACAGAGGCAGCTGTTGAACATCTTTGCTGGAAAGGTGGAACAGGTGGCAGCAGTTCTGTTCCAGACAGGGAAGAGAGATTTGTTCTTGATTTCCTCCTTCCCTGTGGGAATCTGTTGGTGCTGGCATTTTCCTAGCAAACTGCTTATTAGAGATCCCTTAAAAATCTGGGGACACAAGCAGAGCATTGAGTTTTTTACTGGTTAATTCCACATCTTCTACCTGGTTTCTTTTTGTGCATACTCTTCACTGAATCCACTTTGTGAACAGAGAATCCAGCCTCAGGTTTGCTAAACCATCCAACACTTTGCCTTTTCTTTACTAAAATCACAGAAAATTTCAATATTTGTGCATCTTGCCTATTTGAGCTCAGTATTTCGGGGTGAACTTGCCACTTGTTTGTGCTCCCTCAGATGTGATGGAGAGGGATCAGCAAATGTGCTGTGCCAGGAAATAAATAGAAGAATGATGTTTGTAAAGGTGGGGGAGGTCAGCTTCATTTTTACCTGGTTTTGTATGCAGTGAGGCCTTTAAATAGAGAAAAATATTATACTACAGTGATTAAAGTCCACAGTTCCTCAGGACTGTCTCACCAGTCTGGAAAATTAAACTTTTTCTGGCAAAACATGAAGATCTAGACATGGTTTTTTAGCTTAGCTGTGGTAGGACTAACATCTTCATGCTCCAAGGTCCTGAAGATGCCTAAATGGAATGACCTGGTTCCCAAAGTTTTTATATATTGGTAAAAGTATCTATGGTTTCACCTCCATATTAATGTGAGTTCTCACTTGCTGTTAACAACTCTTAGTAGATCAGATCCTTCTCCATGATTGGGTTGAATATAAAACTGTTTTTATCTTCATGTGGGTATGGAATAATGGCTTACATATATTATATTAGCTTATAAAATATAAAATAAATTTAAACCCTTCCACCAAATATATTTACCAAGTTTTGTACCTTCCAGTAATCCAGAGGCTTTGTGCATGTTTGGAATAAAAGTGTGAATTAACTCTTTGAAATATTTCACTTAGAGAAGTTTAGCAAAATATCTGAAAAGGAGCACATATCCATTGTAATTCCATTTACAGCTTCACTCTAGGTGTGCTCCAAATGTTCATGGTAGGCTCTGTGTGAGATCCTTAAAGACTGTAAAAAAAGCAATAATCTGGTAATTGATTTATTCTTGCTTCTTAAGTTAGACCTTTCGAAAACTTCCAGCTGTAAAATCAAGTAATCATTTCACAGTGCTGAGTAATTCCTGGACACTTCCCTGAGTGCAGTGATGTATCCATGGTGTGGAGTGGAAGTGTATTTCTGGTGCTTAGGCTCAGAAGGGGATATAAATAAGGCAGTGTTTCTTTTTAGGCTTAAAAGTTCACATCTCTTGAGTTTTCTCCAAAATTCAGTTTTTCAAAATTGACTTGTTGAGATCATGGAATTCCAGGATGGTTTGGGTTGGAAGGAGCTTATAGCTCATCCCATCCTGCCATGGCAGGGACATCCTCCACTGTCCCAGGCTGCTCCAAGCCCCAGTGTCCAACCTGGCCTTGGGCTCTGCCAGGGACCCAGGGGCAGCCACAGCTGCTCTGGACAAGCTGAGAGGTTGAAGAAAAAATTTGATCCCAGCATTACCATAGTGATGATAAATAAATGAAAAAAACCCACAAGTTAGTCTTGTGTGCTTTAATTTAGACCAGTTTGTGAAGATCTTGTGTTTTGTCATTGGTGATCCTCAAAATCAACTGATTTTTCCTCACCTTTCATGTCCCTGGGCAGTTGCTTGATAAGAGCACAAACCTCTTTTAAACCTTGCAAAGAAAGAAGCTCACAGCCCAAAATCTTGAGGCTGATGCTCATATTGGCTGATGCTTTTGAGGTGTTTTCCTTTCTTTACATCCCAAGATTTTCCAAAATCTAGTTCACAACTGAGCACCTCCTGCTTTGCCATTTTCACTAACTGGGAGGAGGCTGTCTCAAGGAAGAGCCTCTATTTGTAAACGGTGCCAGCAGAGAGCTGCAGGAGCAGATGTGGTCAGAGGAGATTCCAGAACACCAATTCCCAGACAGAAAGAGCTGTTTCCCTGTTAGTACACGGAGCATTCCCAGCCCCATCACATGGAGCAGCACACATCTGTGCTAGCTCAGTGTCCTGGCTGCCTGGTGGGAAGGATTCCTGAACATGCTGACATTCCCAGGAGCTGCTGGGAAGAGCTCTGCTCACAGGGATGCTGTGGATCCCTCGTGCTGCCAGGACACCACAGATCACAGCCCTCTTTGGGATCCTCCTCAGCCCAGCTGGATCCAGGGGTACAGAGCTGCTGCTTCCATGTTTCCTCAGCTATTAATTCCACTGTTGTCCTTAAATCCTTTTTCCTTTCTCTTTGGACTTACGATGTCTCAGGAGAAAATTGGGTTTTTTTCCTATTGTCAAAGTAAAAAACCCCAGGGTTGTTCTATCTTTTGTTATATATACATAATATATAAACATATATAGAGAAATGGTTCTTTTTTCCTGACCTGCAGCTGCAGGAATATTCCTTTGCTTCCTTCTCACAAAGCCTGGGAGAATTTTGTGTTGCTTTCCTATAGGTTTCCTTCGAAAGTTCAGCTTTTCTTCCTTCTTCTGAGAAATTGTGTCTGTAAAGTTGTTCTTGTCCTCTGGCTTGGGCTGACTTCGTGGACTTCAGGAGTCTTCATGACTTCTCTTGTGAAGAAAAGAGATTTTCCTCAGAAAAAAGAGGCTGTTTCACACCCAAATCAATGGGTCAGTTTTCAAGTTAGGATTGTGCACCTTCAGCTTAAGTTCTGTGTTCAGCTTTGTTTCCCTACAAAGATTCTGGTAGCAAAAGGCCCCAGGCAATGACTGTTTGGATCCTGAGAAAGGCAGAAAGTAGTTGTTGTGTTTTTTGTTTGGTTGGTGTTTTCTTTTATGTCTGGAGGCATGTGGAGCTCCAGGGGAAGGCAAGAAGCGCAAACTTCATTTTTTCTTGGGAGAAATCCAGGCTCTATAGGCTGCCATCCAAATGCAAAAATTCTGACACTTCTCTGCTCAGAAAAAGTGCCACCAAAACGGAGCCAGCTGAATACTCCACTTCTTCAATAGAAGGCAGTTTCCTTAAATAGAATTTGGGAGCTAACTTCGTCTGGAGCAGGGATTTGGGTTCAAAACACTTCCAGATCCGTAGTGACGTCTTTTCACTTGAAGTCTTTCACTCTGGCTGCAGGTATTTGAGTAAACACTTACTGGTTATTCAGACACCTGAGGAATCATTTGTGTCCTGTAATTCCATGAATTATAGCCTGTATAACCTGAATGAAAAATCTGCTTCGCTGTTTTTTCTGGGGAGGGGTTGGTAGAGAGGAGAAGGGAATTCTTGATTTCATAGAATCATGGAATGGTTTGGGTTGGGAAGGACATGAAAGCTCATCCATTCCCACCCTCTGCCATGGGCAGGGACACCTTCCACTGTCCCAGGCTGCTCCAAGCCCCAGTGGCCAACCTGGCCTTGGGCACTGCCAGGGATGGGACATCCAAAGCTTTCCTGGGCACCCTGTGCCAGGGCCTGCCCTCCCTGCCAGGGAACAATTCCTTCCCTACAAATACACTTTGGACAGATACACTTGCTCAGTATTTACAGATTGGTTACAGTATTTGATTGTTGGACTTTGTGTCACGCTTTGTCCAATGGATCCCAGTTTATTAGCAGTATCTTTTTGCCATCAAAAATCCACATTATCCTCGATAACAGATTAGCAGTAGCTCCATCTTCCCAAGAAGCTGCAGTAACCCATTAGGAAGATGGTTAATCTCCCTCCTGGATAAGCCTTTTGATCAATTTAGAGAAAAGTGAATTGGTGTCTTCTGAGCAAGTCTGGGTAGCAGCTACTTAAACAAAGCGATTTGGGCTCCTTTCAACATCAGCTCCTAATGAATCGTCGGAATTTCATCAAAGACCAGGTAATTAGGCACTGCACCTTTGGATTAATGGCACCTCTGACAGAGGCCTGGCTTCCTCACTCAGAGATAAGAACAGTTTTGGAGAACAAGAAATGCCTCAGGAAGTTTTTGGAAGCATCTGGATGCTCCATGGAGGAGCATTGCTGTGCTCAGGTTTGGAGAGTCAGGGAGTCTTTCCTCAAGCTCATTCTGGGGTTCTCGGCACAGTTACAGGGGAAGGGACAGGCACAGGAAATTCCAGGTGTGACTCTGTGCCTAACATGGCCCTCAGGAATGAAATCCTATGAGTGGAACACAAAATTGCTGTGGTCTCTGAGCTTTCCATGGAACAGGAGCCTCTGCTCCCAGGGAACAAGGACAGGACAAGAGATAAGGGCCTCAAGATGTGCCAGGGGAAGCTCAGGTTGGACACCAGGAGGAATTTCTTCGTGGAAAGGGCAGTTAAACATTGGTATTCACAATCATCCGGTGCCACCCCAGCAGCAGCACTATCAGCCCAAACCCTGTCCCCAAGGGCCACATGCAGACTCCTCCTGAACACTCCCAGAGACAGTGACTGCACCACTCCCTGGGCAGCTCATCCCAAGGCCTCACCACTCTGCCAGGGAAAGTTTTTTCTAATATCCAATCAGAACCTCCCCTGGCAAAAGCACTTAATCCTTGATGATGTTTTGAAACATTGGACTGTTGGCTAAAGGTGACCAATGCTGTGACACTCTGAAGAGTCTGCCATGCTTTCCTCTCACAAATGATGCAAAAAGCAATTTTTCCATTTCACTCCCTTTTGTTTACAGTGATTTTGGGAAGTCTCCCCTTACCCTTCTGTGGGGCAGGAAAAGATGGAAGTCCTCTCTGGCACTTTCAGTTTGGACACAGTCAGGCTCTCTCGAGCTGCTAAGAAATCGTAGCAATTCTGCAAATTCCCCAAGAAGTCTTGAGGAGCTGTGTGAGATTGAGTGACATTTGGAAGCAGCTCTGTGCTCACTTGGCCAGCAGTGCCAGAGAACAACACCGTGGTGCTTTCAACCCAGATGCTTTGGCAGAGCACAGCCTCGAGTGTCGCCACTGCTTGGCAGAACAACTGGTGCTGCAAAGCAGGAGCAGGTGGTTTGGGCTTTTTCTCCTCCTTCTGCACCAAGGCCCTGCTTTTTGCAGTGGTTTTGGAGCACAAGAAACAATATTGCTCTTCTTTCCTGGTAAGGGTTTTAGACTCTTAGATGGGCTTGGTAAAAAGTTGGACTCCATGGCAGTGATGAGAACAATGAGTTACGTGGGTCTTGTTGTCTTTTCAAATGTCTTAGAGGTGGCAGATCCTGTGCTTGTTTTATACTTTCTCCTCCAAATTCATGGAATCGTGGAATGGTTTGAGTTGGGAGGGACATTAAAGCTCATCCAGTGCCACCCCTGCCATGGCAGGGACACCTTCCACTGTCCCAGGCTGCTCCAAGCCCCAATGGCCAACCTGGCCTTGGACTCTTCTAGGGATGGAGCATCCATAACCTCTGTGGGTAACCTAATTCAGCATTGTAGTAACAGAAAGTCCCAATGCTGAAGCTTTGAATTGATACCTCAACTTCTAAGATAAAGAGTTTGTGTGTTACTATTTCACTTTCCTTGACTCACAGTGGCTTCACCCTCAGTGACATGACTTTATAGGAGGTTGTGGTTCCTTTGCATTGCAGGACAATCATGTCTGCTGCATGTAAATGTGATGTTCACAATGTCCTTAGGAACTGGGAACATTCCCTGACCAGACCAGGGCACAGTTTTGTTTCAATTAAAAGCCTTCAGGGATTTGAATTGCATTAGCATTTGTGCTGTGAAAGGACTTGGGGTGATCTTTTCCCAGAACACTGTTGTTGGCTGAACCTTGAAGAACTCCTTGTGTGTTTGATGTTTGCATCCTGTAAATAATTTTCCATCATCACCTATCCTTAGAAACATCTCTTTCCTCAGGTGAAATGCTTCCTCTTCACCTCTCTGGAGGAGAGAAAATCCAAACCCAACACCAAACCATGGCAAATTATCTGGTCCTATTTTCCTTGGTGTGGTTTATAGATCCTTCAGGAAATGCTGGAATGATTCCTTCCTTCCTTCCCTGCCCCATTTCTGCACCCCTTGGAAGTCACCTGCTTTTTGGTGGCCTGGGTACATCACCCCCACATGGATGCTGCAGGTGCAGGTGACAGGCAGCTCTGAGCAGCTCGTTCTGGGAACTGACATTCCAGAAAAACCAGAGTCTGATGGATGGAGAGGCTCAAATGTTACAGCTGGAACACAATGTCTTTGGTTTATGCATCTTCCATGATGTCCCTGCAGGGAACAGGTGGCACTTCTTGGAAAGGAGGAGCTCACTCATGGCAAATGGGAGTTTTTGTAAGCTGGGAGTCAGATTTATGAATGGAGATCAGCTGAAAGAGGGCAGGGCTGGATGGGAGATTGGGAACTGGGAATTGTTCCATGGCAGGGAGGGCAGGCCCTGCCACAGGGTGCCCAGAGCAGCTGTGGCTGCCCCTGGATCCCTGGCAGTGCCCTAGGCCAGGTTGGCCATTGGGGCTTGGAGTAACCTGGGACAGTGGAAGGTGTCCCTGCCATGGCTGGGGTGGCACTGGATGAGCTTTAAGGTCCTTCAAACCCAAACCATTGTGGGATTCTATTAAATGCAGACAAAATTTAAAGTTTTTAAATTTGCACAACTCTGATACTTGGATAGTGTTGCTCTCATAATTATTATTAGTGCAAAAAAACTCCAATTTTTATAGTTAGCTTTAATACCTACTCCTTAGTTCATGCTAGAAACAGTAAAGCCTTAGAAGGAAAAATGTGAGTTACACTTCAAAAATAATTCTCCTAAATCACAGTATTCTCCTAAAGAAATGATGATACTTTTGTTTGTTTTGGGGATGGTTTTTGTTGTGTGGTTTTAAATTTTTCTGGGTTTAAATTTATGTTACTTGGGAGAAATTAATACAGTTTACAGTGAACTCCACTTTGGGGTCGTATTATTTGGATTAGTGAAGTCTGGCATCCCTGGATTTTGGTGGTTTCCAGCTGGAAGTACAGATTCAAGCACACTTAAGTTTTTTTCTCCTTAAAAGCTGCTACTTCAAGGTGAAACAAATCAAAAGAGGTAATTGCTTAAACTTTAAAGTGTGTGTACTAAATACAGGAATTATTACAAAGGCAGGAAATTTGGCTTTCAGATGAGTGCTTTGGAATTGTGAGGTTTGACTGGACTTGTCAACCCTCTTACCTGGGTTTATTTCTGATTTTTTTGGGGCTTCTCTGTGATGAGCACTAAGCTGGATATGAAAATACTGAAACTTTTTATTGGGGAATGATTTATTGTTTAAAGACTTGAGAAGTCTGAGTGGAGTTTGTCAGAAGTGGCTTCAGATTCCTGCTGTAAAATGCAGGTGTCAGAATATCAGTTATCAAATCATTGAGAGCACAGCAGAAAAATGGTTTAGGTACAGTTCACAACCTGTGAGGATTTGATGGAATTAGTTCTGGTGCTTCTAGGCTACTTTGGAGTGAGGAAAGGACCTGGAATGTTACTATTTTATGAACTGTAATATGGATTTAATAAGGACAGCATGCCTTTTTAAAGGCATGTTTGAAAGTATTCTGGTTTTTAGAAACTCCATCAGAATCTGTGTTATTAATACAAAGTATTCTGGTTTTTAGGAACTCCATCAGGATCTCTGTCATTAATAAAGAGTGTCAAAGCAGTGCAGCATCTCCAAATGCAACAGAACCTCTCAGTTTGTTACCAAAACTTAGGTGCTATAAACTTCCCTTGGAGTGATGTGAACTACTTCAAAATCATACCTGAAATCAGCCATTGAGGGAATTCCCTGGAATCATCACACCAGCAGCTTCCCCATAATCAAGGGGTAATTTATAGTGGTGGATATTTTTTTTTGTAGTTCAGTTTTTCACTTAAAAAGCCTCTGTGTGTTTAGTCCTTAAATGTGTGTGATAGGGTAATAGCAATCTCAAATCCAATCCCAAAAATCCCAAACTGTGCAGCCAGTTTTGAATTAGTAGAGGAAAAAAGACTTTTAATATCAATAGGACTGTGCAAATCCTGCAAGTGGAAGGAGGGGACAGCCCAAATTCTGAAAATACACACATGCCCACGTGCCAAGTTACTTTATTTTTACAGTTGGTTTTATTTTAAAATTGTCATCACTGTGTTAGATGAAATCCACCTTTATTTATGGTAGACACCAGAGCTGGATGGATGTCACCCAGTGAAATAGTTTGAAAATAGACAGGATTATTTAACTGAGTTAAAAAGATTTTGCATCAATTCCTAACCCTGTCTGTATTCAAACTACAAAAGTACTTTGAGATCCTCCCCCTCTCTCCTAAAAGCTGTTCTCTTTGGTCAGGTACTGAATAATTTATATCATGTGAGACTCTTGCACATGATGTATTCATCCCTTGTTTAGCTCTTACATTCATGGTTTGGCATGCTGGCTGTACATTGATATGGGAGATGCTTCCCATTTTTTCTCTACCAACTGTTTAAATATATCTTGTGCTTCAGTAACTACAAATGGGAAATAGAATAATTCAAGTAATTTCCCTTGATGGGTTTTATGCGTAGGAAAAGATTTCTTTTTAATTTTTTTTTTTATTTTAATATATATCCGTTTGTACAATAGATTAAAGGAGAGCTTGAAAAACTACGCCGATATTTATGCTAACTTTATGTTCAGCTGGAAATGCCTGAGACATCAGGCCAGGTATTGATTTGGGATAAAATATTGGGTGTTTTTCACCTCTCGTGCGGTTTGACGTGCTGCCGTGTAGCAGGTAATTTATTCCATCTTTAATTAGTTTTGCGCTGCAAACTGCAAATTGTGAGTAATGTTCTTTGGAGGTGGGGGAAGGAGGAGGCGCTGCACCCAACGCGAGGAACTCTCGGTTAAGTGCCGATAAAAGTATTTCCCTGAAAGGACAGCGGAGCGGACCAGGAAAAGGATTAGTGCTGCAAAGTCCTGGCCCAGCCTGGATTGCCTGGAAAATCTTGTAAGCCCCCGGTGAGGTAACGCTGCTGCCGCTGCACTGCTGCAGGGTCTGCGAGATAAGCACGAAATAAATGCAATAAATTGGTTCAAAAAGCTGACACGAGATAAAGAACAGGTGGCACTGATTTATTTTTTTTGGGGGGGGGTGTAGCGCACACGCACTAGAGTAATTGCTTGTGTTTTAGGGCACGTAAGGAGATATTCCAGTAGTTTCACTGCTGGTAAAATGTCCAAAACGAAGTTGTCGAATGAGGGAGCCGATAAAACTTTTAAGTTCTCTTGGAACGGACATTTTGGAAAAGAGCAGATTCTCTGCTTCAGGGCTGAAAAGTTTGTCTGTCCTAGAGACCCCTAGAAAACAGAGATCTCCCATCTTTGCCCGTGGCCCGGGTGCGGCCAGAGAGCGGTGCGGGCACCCCGGCGGGTCCCTGTGCCCTGTGCCCTGTCCGGTGGCAGCGCCGGGCACCTTCCCGGAGCCCCGGAGAACAGGAAGCACCCCCCACCCCCTTCGCAGGTGAGTGACTCGCAGCGGCGCTGGCACATCGCTGCCGGGCTCGGCAAAGTGCAGTAAAACATGCCCGGCATCGCTGCGGCCGCCACGGCGTAGAGGGAACAGTGCTGCTCCGGGGACAGCCGGGGGCTTCCAGAGTAAGTCTGTCGCTCTTTGCATTTCCAGCCGCCGGTTTTCCACATCCGCATCCCTGCGCGTGGGAAGGGGATCTCCCCAGCAGCCCTGCAAGCTGGTCAGTGATGGATTCAACACCGTCACAGGCACAGAGACACCAGTATGCTGTCAGATAATCTTTTTTTTTTTTTCTTTCAAATCGGCCAAAAGAAAAGGGAAAAAAAAAAAAAAATCTGCTTATTTCTCGTAGGATGCTTCAGCTTCGCTCACGTTCAGTCGTTAGCGGCGGTGGAATGAGCTGAAATTTCATTTGCTTAAAATCNNAATCTGTCGGGGGGGGGGTGAATTATAATTATAATTATAATAATAATAATAATAAAGAATGTTGTGTCGTTAGGGTTAAACCTAAACCAATTAAACATAAATTCAAGATCCTTGGAAAAAGGGAAGGAAAAGGGGAAGAAGGACAGGAGTAGCCTGACACAGTAATTTTAGGAGGTGACCTGCCTAAGGCAGCGACAGGGAACTTTAGAGCTTTTTAAAGCCCCGGGAAGAATTCCAGCCGGGCGAGCTCCCACCCGGCAGCGTTGGGGGATCTTTAGCATCCCAGCCCCGGAGAAGGCGTCCCGCAGCCGG